>CM057168.1:22633523-22835523 GCA_029962745.1 Echinometra lucunter | reverse complement strand
TGCTGAGTGAATATTTGTTTGCTTTGTGTGATCCCTATGGGCTTGTGTTATGCTTGCATTTTAAGAAACCATGGGACCTACGGCCTTAAGTCCTTTCCAACGGTGAAGGCGAATAATTCTTTACAAAAGGGCACTATTAGATCATCGATATGGTTTTGAACCAGAGATCCCGGTAACGATTGCAATCACTTCAACACTGAATCATGTCCCTTCGCAGCTGGGAATGGAGTAGGAGCAGCCCTCAGAAATTTCGTGAGAAACAAAGAAGATTTACTGCATTTCCTTTGCCCCGCCCCGACTTTATCTACGTTTTAAAGGAACAAATATGCTAGATGCATGACCTTGGCCTATCTTCCCCCAAACTCTTCCTTCTTCTTCTTCCTTTTCTTCTTCTCCCTTTTCTTCTTTTTCCTTTCCCCAATTAAAAAAAAAAGGAAAAAACTGGGGCAGCCGCCCTGCCCCTGTAGCGCTCGGAGGATGCTTGCTTTCACACAAATGTTGAGACTGCAGCTAGATTTAAATTTCCCTCTTCTTTCAGTATATAGGATACATTAAAAACCTTTCAGAAAAGACCACTCAACGGAGCCAAGAAAAGCGTTCTTTACATAGGTCTAAATGAATAGGTTCCTTTGGTACATTTTAAAGAGAATCACGGTTCAAGGGAAACAAACAAACAACAACAATAACAACAACAAACTGTGGTCTTTATGGTCTTTCTATATACAGGTGTCATTAAAGCAAATTTGACTGATTTTTTTTTATAATTCAAATTCATTGTATCAAGGCAGTGGCGGATCCAGGCTGGGCCGCCCCTGCCTGGAAATATAAAAATTTGTCTTTTTTTGTGATTTTATTTTAATCTTCGGATTACTTTAAAAATATAAAACGGACTTTTCATAAATTTTCTTTGCTTTTATATATCTTCAATAGTGGCACACCACATATTATTCCGAAGCGACCCTCTTACAGCATATAAGATGTATCTTATATGTTTATTATCCAATAATAAATATATAAGATACATTTCAGATACATAGAATACAATCAAAGGATAAAAGGAACCAGAATATAGCATGAATGCTAATCGAGCATGGTACCTTTAAAGCATTGGAATACATTGTATGGAATGTATGTACCTTGTATTGAAACTTCATCTTTCTTATTCTTATTGAAAAAGGAAATATAACTGACTGAAAAAACACTAATTGTAGTGAATATTTGAAAAGAAAACAAAAAAGAAAAGTAGGCCTATATCTTCACAATTTTGGAAAAGTCAAAAAGTGCCCCACCCCTTTCTTACGTTGCTTCAGAAAAGTTGAGATGGCGCTATTGATAAAGTCCCTTTTCGCTGTTACTCTCCCAATTGTATTCAAGGCGTCCAATTCAATAGATTTTTCACCCACTTCACGTACAGCTCAGCAAATACATACCTGCAATGGCATTCTGTGTGTTGTAATTTACGTACGTACAGTACACTAGCACTGAATAATTCGAATCTGTACGTACGCCCAAATACATGCAAAACTCTGTGAACAGCTTTGGAAAGTTAGTAATTTTTGTATATTTTACTGATTGTTATTTGGGATTGCTTGTTGACAGCTAGGATTACCGATGCTGACAAGCTGTGTGAGGTAGGTAAAATGGTTTCCTTTTTGTACCTGTTTTCAGAAGAATGAAATACACCGCGCGAAAGGGAATTTTGACAGACTTGTTGATGATCAGTTTTGATATCCGTGTTCACGTTGTGATTGCTCCATGTTTGCAAAGCGCAGTTGCAAGGGACCTGGAATGGGCTGGACAAACGAGAAAGTGTTTGATGTGAGTAAGAGCTGGATGATACGCATTGTTATAGATTAATTCACAATTTGTTGTAAGTGATTTTTTAATTGTTATAACTTATGGTCTATAATATAAGCAGATAAGTTGAAATCTATGTAGGTCTAGATCTACTGTTGACATGTTGCGACAACCTGCAGCAATTTGCTGATGATCTCCGACTCTAACCATGCTAACAACATGTCTAACGGAGGAAGAAGAAGAAGAAGTTGCGCAAACAGAGAATAGAACTAACAGTAGTACTAATAGGGGACCAGATGCGCCCAACCCAATGTGCAGAGATCGGTAGATGCAGCCGAAACTCAAGGTAGGCCTAGATCTATGTTACTACAAGTCCATAATTGAGTTCAAAATGACTTTCAAATATATTTTTGTCAGGTATGTATGTTCTGAAATATTACATTGTCCTCTCGGCTTTCAGAATTGCGGTTATTTGATTAAAATCATTGTGATTTTGGCCAGAAATGTCAAACTCACAAATGTTTCACCGCTGAATCTTATGCAGATTCTGATCATCCCTGCTAGGCTACATTTGCTTGCACACAAATCACCTGCAAATGAATACAGCGCGCGTGTCTGGTCCCTTTTTCTCTAGACCTCTAGGCTTGCCTCTGTGTTGTAAGTGGTTTCAGTTTATGATGTGTAAATAGTCTACTCCCAATCAAATCATCATTGTATTAAATGGTAATCATTCACTTCAGTCCACTCACACTCAGTGACGTAGGTAGGATTTCATTTTAGGGTGGCAGTAGTGAGCATACGAAGTGTGCGAATCACTTATTGAGCGCGCAAGGTGTGTTCCCTAGGGGTCAGGGTGCAGAGAGGGGGGAGTTTTCCCCCTCCCGCGCCCATGTGAAGCGGGGAAGCTCCAAATTTTTTTTGTCATTTTTCCTTGTCTGCACCTGCTCTTCTTATGCTCTGTTACAATGTACCTTTTTCTTTTCTGGCTCACACTTTTTTCTTCTTTTTTTTTGGCAATGGGGGGGGGGGGGCCTCCCCCATGGCCCCCCTGCCTACGAGCCTGCTCACATAAGTGCTCGGTTATACTAACCTCACACAACTGATGTGCTGTACATTGTAACATGCAAATCGCTGATAATAGGAAAGTAGGGTTCTCTGTCCAATTTATTAGACAGAGGAGCTGTGTCACCAGTGAGCAGAAAAATATTTTTTTTTTCAAAACTCACTTGATCAAGATGATTTACGTGTAGATCCACTTGGAAGAATGGAATGGAAATAGGATATTTTATTATCCTAGGTGTAAAAAGCAAATATTTCAAAAGAATTTGTTGATTATTTATATCAATCTTTGACTACGGAGGGCATCATGTCACATAAATTTGCACAACTCAGCGTACCAATGTAGCCCTATGTGACTTCAATCATCATTCATTCATTCATCATCATAATAAAGATCTACATTTACATGTATGTTCATTACGACACAAATGATTTTTTAGATCATTGATGACAATTTTGTGTCTTCTATGCCTTGTGAAGAATGTGAGGCAAACCCAGAGAATCTAGGGGACCAGATCCGTACGTGTGCCATTTATACAGTGCAGAAACGGCCAAAACTCGAGGTATGGGACAAGTCCATAATCAAATTAAAGATGACTTTCAAACATGTTTTTGTCAGGTAATTATCATTGTCCTCTTGGCTCTCAGATTCATGGTTATTTGATGAAAATAATTTTGATTGTGGCAAGAAATGCTGTCAAACTCACAAAATTTTCACCGGCTTCACCGCTGAATCTTGTACAAATCGTCCCCGCTGCCACTGCCGCTGAGCTACATTTGCTTGCACACAACTGACTACAGCACGCACATCTGGTCCCCTATTCTTTGGGTTTGCCCAATGTGGTTCATACGACTTGTTTTGCTGGTGCATTTCTAAGAAAATGTAATTTTTATCAATTACATGTACATGAATATGTAGAGTAGACCAAATGTTACGTAGAGACAAGCCATTTTTGTGTACCTACAGTGGCAGTTTGCAGCAGTCACTGTTTATCTTGCTAGTTTTCCCTGATATGTGATAGGGTAATTCCTTTGGTCCGGTGTTAGAAGGCTTAACCCCTTTTTGGCAGTTCACGCACAGGAAGCTGTACTGGGATAGTATGGCATTTGAAGACTGGTGAGAAGTTGCAGGAAGTGGTATGAAGTGCAGAAGTAGCAGTGTGCAGATGAAGTACACTAATATAGACTTGGTTCTACAGTGAATATGATCGACTCCACAACTAGTGCAAGTATTTTATTTCAGTGTGCAAAGTCACACAAGTGAGCAGTGAATATGATAGACTCCACAACTAGTGCAAGTATTTCATATCAGTGTGCAAAGTCACACAAGTGAGCAGTGAATATGATAGACTCCACAACTAGTGCAAGTATTTCATATCATTGTGTATTGGTACAAGTACATGTACACTATAGTAAGCTGTGAAAATTTATGTGGCTGCAGACCTCTAGTTGCACATAGAAATCACAACAATAATCAATAATTTCTTTGAAAATATTTGCTGTTTGCACCCTAGGATTATAAAATATTTTATTTCTTTCCCATTCCTATAATACGATCTCAATCATCTTGATCAGGTGAAATTCTAAGGTTGTTATAATCACTGCTCTTACTCCTCTGTAGTATGAGTTATGGAACAGTACTACTTGCATATTGTCAGCACTTTCCTCTGTGTAGACCTACATTGTACGTGTACATGGGTGCAAGGTTATCTAATACATGTATACCGGTAACCATGTTATATTCGTGTAAGTGCCCGAGCCATCAAAACATACATACGGTACTTGTTTGCACATTGGTGACTTTGTTTCCCTTGATAAAGCTATCTGGGCCCCGTTGCATAAAATTTATCATCAGTGGTAACTCCGATGGTAACATAACATTGCTGAACAGCCAATCAGATTCAAAGTTTCCATGGAATTCATCATTAATGCAAAGATACCATCTTTAGTAAGTTTTATGTAGCAGGGCCCCTGATGTAGTTATCCTTGTGATCTAACCTACACATGTACATTTTAGTGCATGTTTTAAGCTTATGAATATATTATTTGAAATGCATTCAAAATTCATGTTTGCTAAAGTCCCTAAGAGAAGATTTACTGAGCTTAGTCCCTTGGTTCTTTTAGTTTGTATCTAAGCATACACATGCATGTTTCCTCATCATTCAGTAAGATAATTAATCAACCAGCCAATGTATGTTGTAAACAGGTTGACTTGCTCTGGAATGTGAACTTTTGGTCAACTCTTTTATGGCAGTCTGAACAAGGGTTCACCTTCCCAAAACATTTATAGAACTTTGCATTACAAAATGGTGTGTGGTAGTCGTAGTGATGATTGGTTTCTTTCATATGATTTTTCAGTGGATCTGGGCCCCATTTCATAAAAAGTTGTTATGATAGCAACTCTTGCTGGAATGGCAACTTTCATTATAAAAACCAATCAGGAAGCAGAATTTTCACTGTTGCTATGGTAGTTACCATTCCAGCAGGAGTTGCTATCATAGCAACTTTTTATGAAACAAGGCCCAGATTTTTCAGCAGATCAGAGTTCTTACAGTTCTTCTACTACCATTGGTATTCTACAGGGTTAGAAGTGCATTGGATGATCTAGCCACTGGATTTCAAGATTTCAAGGAGAGCTCTCTTTGATCCCAAAAGGGCCTTTAGCATTTTTTTTTTCACTGGGGTTCATTGTGTGTAACATATTATAAAATTCAACCTGAAAGTATCCTATAAGATAATGTTATTTTCTGCTGCTTTATGTAGTTAAGCTCCGTCGATATAGCAAATTTTCGATATCGATGTATCACTGAAGAAATGTAATTAAATCCTGATATATCGGTAACTTGTGATAAACAAAACAAAGAATATATATATGTAGCGATTCTAAACATATCCGTGTCGGCAATCTTTGGGATGAAGTCATTTTGAATTTTAGGGTTTCCCCACTTCCTAGAAACGTGATTCAATTTGGCAAATTACCTTGTTTAGCCTTCGTTTCGTTCATGATTTATATTTTTTGAAGGCAATTCTGACTGACCAGTCAAAACTATCATGATTGTCAGAAAGTAGAGAATTAATTTGTCAGGTCGATTTGTTATGAAAGAAAAGAATAAATGAAGCATAGATGACAAATTGATGTTGATATTTTGTCGATATAAGATACAAAATATCAGAGGAGAACAGAGTATCGGGAAAAGGCGATATAACAATATTTTTTCAATTTCAACATTGGCAATATGGGCAAATTGAAATATCATTAAAAACCTGATACATCGAAAGATCGATGGAGCTTTAATGTAGTTTTAATTGTTCACTCTGCATCCAGGCAAGCTGTACTATACATGTACATGTATGGAGTACTGTATGATACTGTACCTGTTGAAAATGTATCAAGCACCAAAATAAAGCAGTATTGCAAACAATTTAAAAGGCTAAATAGTTGAGAAACTGTTGGATATTTTGCAATTTATGAAAATTTTCATTGGATACAGGCAAGTACATGTAGCTGCCTTTGATGAAGGTACTAAATGTACGGTAGGCTAAGGAATTGGTGTTCATTCTAGAGATTAGTTTTGAAACTCTTACCTCTTTATGGCTTTATCATACTTCATTTGAGTATTAAACAAAAAAGAATGTTTGTTCAAACTTTCTTTCAAATGTTATGTCAAAGGTCATCACCATACACTGTACATGTGTGCACACTGTATAATAGGCCTGCATACATATACATGCCAGACAGAGGGCCCCACATGTGCATATCTGCGTATGGTGAGTTTGAATGTAGTGCCATCCGGTCGGTATTCTACAGCTGTTATTCTGTCTGCCCTACCGGTGTGTTGAACTCATTAACATCAACAGATAAACATTCCATCCTATTAACTGTGCCTGATTGGGACAAGATAAGCTGAATGCTCACATGATTCTTCATTGAATCAATGCATCCCTGAGGAGAAATAAGAAGTTATTTAAAGAATTATTCAGGAAGTTATTCACCAAGGATGGGCCTACAGACTGTACATGTATGTAGGCTTACTGCATAGGATGTGAGCCTACACAACAGCTACAGTGTGATGTCGATGATATGTCAGTCAATGGACCCTAAATTTAAAGATAGAACCACCACAGAGGCTTTGTTCCACATTAAAGAGTCCACTAAAGTTCCACTTCATTAACCAACAATATGAACTGGTACAATTACAAATTTACAAATTTACATGTACATGTGTACTGTACAACCCATGAAGCAGTACTTTACTGTACATGGTAGGCTCTGCAGTTTGCAGCTGCTGAGAAAAAATATGCATGGAAACTCTCATCTTCCAGGGTCAGATGAAAATATGCATGCAGACTTTCTTCTTCCAGGGTCAGATGAAAATATGCATGCAGACTTTCTTCTTCCAGGGTCAGATGAAAATATGCTGCAGACTTTCTTCTTCCAGGGTCAGATGAAAATATGCATGCAGACTTTCTTCTTCCAGGGTCAGATGAAAATATGCGGCAGACTTTCTTCTTCCAGGGTTAGATGAAAATATGCATGCAGACTTTCTTCTTCCAGGGTCAGATGAAAATATGCTGCAGACTTTCTTCTTCCAGGGTCAGATGAAAATATGCATGCAGACTTTCTTCTTCCAGGGTCAGATGAAAATATGCATGCAGACTTTCTTCTTCCAGGGTCAGACGAGTTTGGAGGCATTACTCTTGAAACCATTATTGTAGAGATCATTATTTTGGCTCTGGAGTGTAGAATACATGTAGTTAAGTCTAGAGCATACCACCTGCACATTGCAAGAACAGGGTCTGGTATTGTAGACTAGCTATGTATTAGGAAGATGATGGATTGCTCTAATGGTCGTCATGAAGGAAAAGCCTGTATCATCAAGTCTAAGCAGGTAGCCGAAGCCACCTGGGTGACTGTAAGCTTGCGTGCATTCATGATATTAGAATTGAACTCTGTCCTTAGGGTTATCAGCAATGGACTACTAGTACAACATTGAAATGCACATGTCAAACAACTAATTTATAGCCCATACCAGTAATGTACATTACTTCTGCAGTATCTTAGGATCCAGAATACTGGGAAAACAAGAGCAGAAAGATATCACAGAGAATTTTGATCATATTTCCAGTGCACTACTTAGTACCATTTCCAGCTAAAAATAGAGCACTTTGATTGTACATAAAGCTCTCCACATTGTAAATTGACAATAGAGCTTAAAGTATTTATGTGCAAATTGGCATTTTTTGTTGAATTTTACAAATATTGCTATGGATTATTAAAAGAAGAGGTAGAATCAATGTTGGGAGAGGTATAAATACAGTGTACATGTAGATTGTGAGTTTGTTCATTCTCTACATGTACATGTAGGCCTATGTGCCAGTACATGTAGATTGTGAGTTTGTTCATTCTCTACATGTACATGTAGGCCTATGTGCCAGTACATGTAGATTGTGAGTTTGTTCATTCTCTACATGTACATGTAGGCCTATGTGCCAGTACATGTAGATTGTGAGTTTGTTCATTCTCTACATGTACATGTAGGCCTATGTGCCAGTACATGTAGATTGTGAGTTTGTTCATTCTCTACATGTACATGTAGGCCTATGTGCCAGTACATGTAGATTGTGAGTTTGTTCATTCTATACATGTACATGTAGGCCTATATGCCAGTACATGTAGATTGTGAGTTTGTTCATTCTATACATGTACATGTAGGCCTATGTGCCAGTACATGTAGATTGTGAGTTTGTTCATTCTATACATGTACATGTAGGCCTATGTGCCAGTACATGTAGATTGTGAGTTTGTTCATTCTCTACATGTACATGTAGGCCTATGTGCCAGTACATGTAGATTGTGAGTTTGTTCATTCTCTACATGTACATGTAGGCCTATGTGCCAGTACATGTAGATTGTGAGTTTGTTCATTCTCTACATGTACATGTAGGCCTATGTGCCAGTTTTAATAGAAGAATAGTAGAAATACCACCATGAAAAAAAACAACAACTCTTCAATAGACCAATTTCACAACGCAAGAGGGCAGCAGACTGTTCGAGGCAGTTCAACATACTGCGGTGGGCGCTCCAACTTTTATAGTACAGAAGTCTATAGCGCGTTATGTACATTCGTTCGATTTTTTGTCTATTTTGACCAATATATGCAGATTTATTTCAATATTTGCAATGAGAAATTATCAGGGAAGTTCAGGTCGCCACAAGAATTAGAGAAAGTTTAAAAATTGGAAGCTAACTGAGTGCGAAATTCACTCGCTTTTGACTCATGAAGCCTGTTTGTGTGAGAAGCCGTACTCCCTACACAGGTTTCCGTAAGCAATGTGAAGGAATTCTTCGCCAGTGGGTAAAAACATCAACAGAAAGGACTTTAAAGTCAAGAAACATTATCATTATGTACTTTGGCATAAAATTTAATGAGTGAAAACATGACTTTGTAAACAGGGCATTAAAGATTTAGGGCTCCCGTTTACTACGGCTTCTATGCTGCAATCGAACTTTTACTGACAAAACTAAGTTGAAAAACCATCGAAAGTACAAAAATACATCATACCTTCATCCATCAGATATGACCATTATCTTACCTCATCTACCCATGTATCCATGCTTTATTTTATTGATCTAGAATAAAGTAAATGGAACAATATCGGGGCAAATCTCATATCTTACATTCATTTTGTACACAGAGCCAATCACGGTCAGTGCGTTTGCCCACCGCAGCAATGGCGTCGCCAATAGAGGGCCAAATACATAAGCCGGAGGTGAAATTGGTCTATACCCTTGGATATCCTCATGTAAAAATTTTTGATTTCGGGGGTTTCAACTCTTTTTTTTTTCTTACTCGTGTCCTGGGCACCTTTAGAGTCATTCCCTTACACACATTACCTACATGTACATACAGTATTTAACACACTGTACATGTACATTATACAAATAGCGAATAGACATGAGTGCAATGGTACGAGATTTCGCATGAGGTGAAAGAGCGACCTTCTATTCAACGAGGCGAAGCCGAGTTGAATTCGCCTCGTTGAATAGAAGTTACAGCGCGATCTTTCACCGAATGCGAAATCTCGTACCATTGCACGAATTAGAATATTCACTATTTGTATTGTACAACGCCTCAGAAGTCTGAGAAATTGATGGACATCAAGAAAAAACAGTAACATTTTGGTTAAGAAATCAAGGTTGGAAAGAAGTTCCCACTGCAAAATGCCTGGCGCGCGGCCGGCGCCATATATGGCTAGGCTGTGCGTGTATCTGTAGCAGTGCGCGAACGTGACTTGCTGGCGCATAGCCTGAGCATGCTGCAATAAATATGTGTATAGGGTCTACTGCGCAAGCTACTTGTGACATCACAAAAGAAACAAAAGAAGTAATTTATGGGAACCTACTGTGACGCTAACCATGCAATGGTACATTTTGGATGGTACGAGTGCATTGGTACAAATATTGCGCGTTCAGCTCCCATAGAACTTGAGTACAACAAGCTGAGTAGGCAAAAAGGAACTCTAAGTGTCACCTACTTGTTCCACGTGTGACTGACCATTGTGATAATACTTTATTTCTTGGAAATGGACTAATAGTCCATTTCCTTTTAGTTTCATGTAGAAGACTGTGACATACATGTACATGTAATGCATGCAGAGAATTTAGGTGATATCAGAAAAGCTAAAATTGGTTCAAGTTCATGAGGAACTGGTTAGTGACAGTGTACAGGGAAATGAAAGAATCTCCCCAATTTGGCATAAACAGTGCTGTTTATTCTTAAACATAAGAGATAGAAGATACAATGAAAGAAAGAATAATAAGGAAATATAGAAAGACAGGAAGATAGCAGGAAACACAAAGAAAGAAAAAATCTCCCCAATTTGGCATAAACAGTACTGTTTATTCTCCTCCCCCCCCCCCAAAAAAAAACAAACAAACAAAAAAAAGAAATAAGGGTTTGGAAGAAGAAATGTGTAGGAAGTGTCACATCTGATACAGCCAGAATTTTGACAAATTTGTCTGTATCATACACTGTACATGTACATATGATTGTACATATAGCTGAGTATAAATCACATTGAGCCACAAACTTCTAGAGACTGGATGAATTTTACTGTAATTGGCCTAGAAAGTACACTGAAAGTGATCTAGAAAGTACACTGAAAGTAGCCTAGAAAGTACACTGAAAGTGATCTAGAAAGTACACCGAAAGTAAGCATCCTTCCTTTATAGCCCAAACCTCCTACACACCCAAAATAAATTCAATGTTTATTGTGGAAAAGAAATATTTCTCATGTGATTTAAAAATTGTTTCAATGTTCAAGCTTTCATACTGTTAGATGTACAGTATCTTCTTGTGAACATGTAATGTAAACATTAGTTACAAAATTCACAGCTATAGAAACATACATACATAAAAGCATTAAAAATGTATTATGTGACCTTGAGGAAATTATGGACCCTGATATTTTAGCCTGGAATTGACTAATACAGTCATAGACATGACCTACACTGTATACAGTACATGTCCACTTTTTGTCCAGTCCATAAAAATTTGTACATGTATACCTAGACATGTGTACGTTAGGGTACGTTTATGCTTACTTTTCGAACACAAGATGAGCGTTTTGAAACACACAATGTAAACGCACATCGTAAACATGGTTTCACGGGGTACTGTTTATGCTTCTTTTCTAAAGGCAAAGGGCAGGTTAAGCTTCATAAGTTTTGAGTAGGCTAATAGGGAAAGATAGAAAGAGGAATCATAAAACAAGGAAAAACATAAAGATAGAAAAAGAAGATAGAAGGAAAATAATAACAAAAGGAAGATAGGAAAAGGAAATGACAGAATAAAACACAGAGTAAAAATAAGGAAAGATAGAAAGACAAGAAGATAGAAGAAAACACAAAGAATAAAATAAGGAAAGATAGAAAATAGAAATAGGATAAAAAAAGAGTTACAGAAGCGTAGATAGAAAAAACAGGAAGATGGAAGGAAAAACAGAATAACAAGGAAAGATAAAAGGGAAGATAGAACGATAAAACAAAGAATAACAAGAGATAGAAGATACAATTAAAGAATAATAAGGAAATATAGAAAGACAGGAAGATAGCAGGAAACACAAAGAAAAACATAAGGAAAGAAAGACAGGGAGATAGAAGGAAAAACAAAGAATAACATAATAACAGAAAGTAAATACATGTAGGATAAAACAAAGAACAAGTAAGAGGAAATGATATAGGATGAAAAATAAAGAATAACATAAGGAAGCATAGAAAGAGAAAATAGAAGGAAAAACAAAGAAGAACATTACTAAAGATGGAAAGAAGGGGAAGGTTATTTATTATGAAGTCATATAAATGCGTTTAGAAATAGTGTTGTGTTTATGCTTCCCCAGAAACCATGTTTTTGGAGAAACGCCGATCGTAAACACACCTCTTTGTGTGTTTACGATTAGTGTTTCAGCTTGGCGATTAAACGAATATGAGAAAGGACGCACCCGTGTTTTGAACTTAACACGTTTCAAAAGCCTGATTTTGGCCTGAAAATGGTAAGCATAAATGCACCTAGTTTGTATGCATACATGTACGTACATGTATGAACAGTATGTAAAACTGCAGTCTCCACTAGCTATATCTTCCTGTAACTAAGTAAAGAATTAAAACTTCTTAGGATATATCCCTGTTCATCACTGTACATGTACCTAGTATGTAATGTACGCACTGTGTGAGCAATATATTTTTGAAGTTCGGAAAGCAACTCCAGTTCAACTGTTAAAATGCAGATCTCTGAGTGAAAAGAGAAGCGAAACTTCCTGGCGAGAGGCTCTTTGTATTCTCTGAATTGATGAAGAACAACTTGATAGTTATGAGCCTTTTGTTTGATTTTATTTTGAAGGATCCTTTACTCTACAGGTTTCCAAAGTGTTTGTTTGCTAAGTAATTTGTTTGCCTGCAATATTACATGAAGATTGGGAAAGGAATAATATTGAAGAAGAGGAAGAGGAGGAGGAAGAAGAAGAAGAAGAAGAAGAAGAAGAAGAAGAAGAAGAAGGAAGAAGGAGAAGAAGAAGAAGAAGAAGAAGAAGAAGAAGAAGAAGAAGAAGAAGAAGAAGAAGAAGAAGAAGAAGAAGAAGGAAGAAGGAGAAGAAGAAGAAGAAGAAGAAGAAGAAGAAGAAGAAGAAGAAGAAGAAGGAAGAAGGAGAAGAAGAAGAAGAAGAAGAAGAAGAAGAAACAATAACAGTAAATGTAACTCTATATTAACCCCATAAAATCCAGTGGCCAACTCTAAATCTTTGACAAACTAAAAAGCCTGAAGCATTTGTGACAGTACATACATGTACATGTAAATACAGTGTACATGATGTGTTTACATTTCCACTGTATGTAGTGTGCCCCTTAGTGTCCATACATTTTATAGCTCGACAGACAGCATCGGACAAGGATTGATACTCGCCAACCTCGAGTACCCCTCATACAGTTGCTGATCAAAAATCAGTGAAATTTCTCTGACAGACACTTGAACAGATGGGCTATTTTCTGATGTGTCCTTGTGTGCACTTCTATATTTTTTATAATCAGCCTCAAAATGATGGAGGGACCTGATGACATTGTCACAGCCTTTGTTCACACTGCCCATAGATACAGTATAATCTTTGTCCAAGACAGTACAATGTTTATTCTGGATGGAAGCTATTATGAATGCATTCAATGCGAGACCTCTTGTAAGAATTCATGTAACATTTGCCCACAGTTGCCAGAGCTCCCAGTACATATGTACATGTTTATGGCAAGTTGATTGTAAAATTGGCCAGTTAGGATCGGATTATTTAAGAATACATGTATTACATAATGTACATTTGTACATGTAATTTTACTGGTCACAAGCATTTAGTATTGTGTGAACAGTGCTATTAAATACGCATTATACATGTCATGTATAAGTTGACACAATTGTGAAGGTCAACAAAAGTTATTTTCTGGTAACGAGGTACATTTACTAAGTCCAAGGAAGAAGACATTGTAGTACTTTGTACAGCAAACTTGGCACCATCCCTTTTGTCAAAATATTTCACAGCATGGCATAACAGTTTCTTTAGTTTCTTGTTATGTCATGAAATATACATGTACATACATATACATGCATAGTAACATGTGTATTGATATAGCGCCTTTACGTAATAAATATGCTCAAAGCGCTTTTCATTTAATAAATGAAATAAATAAATTATGTTGCTCTGATGCTCTCCAAGTGCATACACTGTAAATTTGTTAATAATAATAATAATAATAGTAGATATTTCTATAGCGCCTTTTCCACAAGATACAAAGCGCTTTGAGATGTCATCCCTGGTCAGCATAGGAGATAAAATATATACAAATCACCAGGCATTGACAGTGTCAGTCTAAAGTCCAGTGCAATCATGAGGATATTAACATAAATAAGTCTTCAAGTTTCGTTTGAATTGATCCAATGTTGGTGACGATTGTAGAAGAGGAGGGAGCTTATTCCACAGCTTGGGTGCAGTAGAGGAGTGTGTAAAGTTATTAAAAACCAATCACAAAAGAAAACAAATTTAAGTCTTTAACTCTTTAAAATGATTCAACTGATGGGCAGGAATGAAGTACTTGGTTCTTTTACAGAGCATTTACATTGCACATGTCTCTATGCGCTTTTCATTTATTAATCTTGTTCGTAGTACTACCTGTTAGCATGTATTATCACCAATATTTTTCAATATTGCTGAAGATTGTACAAAAATGTTTATTGCATGCAATAAATTCCATATGGAATGTTCACCTTAATATCTAGTGATATTATTATGATATCATGCAGCCCTACATGTATGGCAGCACAGAGCTTTCTTGAGGTCTAGATTAATCATCTTCAGTCCTCAAATTGGCAACAACTGTTATTTTTTTCCACTCTTCCTTAGATTGAAAAAAAATAGATTGGATATAACATGAATCAAAATTAATTAAGATTTCATTGGAAATTGCCAATTTGAACAAGGAAATAATAATTATATATTATTCATACATGTATTAAGAATGTTCAGAGTTCAAGAAGAATCAAACTCTCAGCTGAATGGTAATGTGTACTATCCAAAGTTCAGTAGAGTAGTCTACATGTATGTACACGTACTATATGCTATCTGCATTGTACAACAGGAAGCAACATGCAAAAAATGGCACAAAGTTCACATTTTCAAGCTAAAACTACTGTCATTTCCAAGTTTTAACCATAAAGTGTTTCTAGGGGAAATCCACAATATGCCGTCACCATCCATGGTTTCCTGTTTTGTGTACATATGCCTTTATTCTGCTTTTCCTTGAATTTCAAGTGACAAGAACTTCAGAATTTTTGTCAGTTTTTTTTTCCCATTTCATTTCAGTTTATTTCACCGTAGAAAGCAACATGTTACAAAAGAAATACATGATAAATCAAAATCTATGTACAGCAAAGTATGGTTGGACCACAAAAAAGCAAAATGCTTATAAAGCATGGCCCCAAAACATAATGCAAATGTTGTGCTCTGACAGTTAATCTGGCAGCAATGGTGGGATGTACAGTGTTGTACATGTACTTTCATTTGCTAATAATGGTGTACTGGAGGTTCGGTTGCAATTAGATTTCACTTTGACTAAAGAAGTTTGAGTTCTTTGAAATACATGTACATGTAATTTGTAACCTTTCTCATGTTCTACATATGTATCAGATAGGAAATGCATCATATTAGGGAGGTCTCCTATAAAGGATTACTCTCCAAATGCCCTAATATTGAAAATACATGTATGACAACAAATACATTGTAGCTAAAAAACTTTGGGCTGAATATTGATGCCACATTTCTGTGTGGTCCCATGTACTAATTGCTGTGTGCAGTGCAAGTGCCTTTTGGAGAAAGTGAGTGGATTTCATATCCACTTGATAATCCCTAAATCTCACAGTTTGATACATGTACCTGTGCTTAAACATACATGTATCTCTATCATTTCCAATTGCTTGGGGAAGATTCCTTCACAATACATGTACACGTAGTGTGTTGAGTAAGGTGTTTGGTTTACTGTTTGGTTGCAGCGAGAAATTTGGTTAACTGTATTTGGTATTAAAATAGAACTGTTGTTAGCATAGCAAGGAAATGACACAAACATCATTGACCTTGCCTTATGTATGTCAGTGGGTGAGTGGTACTCCAGTTTTTACAGTGATCATGGCATTGATTTTTTCCTAAATAGAGTTAGGATTATAACTGGCAGAGCTGCCAAGTCTCCCTGAAAATTGAATGACTTTAGCTTGAAAAACTTTTCAATGTCTCCCTGATTCAAATGATTACCTCCATTGGATTGTGTGTAATTGAGAAAGATCTCCCTGATTTCTCAGCAAATTCTTCCTGAAATGTGAGTATAAAGCCTGTCGCACACTACATGTATACGATCCGACTGCGACCCGATTTTCGAACAAGTGGCATTTTGCATTAAATATGAAAGTTTAAACAAGTAAAATTATCTTATTTGAAGTTTGGAATAATGCTAGGAATGCTAAAATCAAAATTCTGCTTAACTGCAAGCCTTGTGGTTGGACTAAAGTCCAAATCGGCTTTAAATCATAGCTGATCGCAAGATTGCTATGACGTCACTATGATTTGGAATTGAATTTGCTTTTATTCCTACTGGGAGGCTTGCAGTAGCCCGGAATTTAGATTTTAGTATTCATACCACTATTCAGAACTTTGATGGTTAAGAATACAGGTTGGAATGTTCATATCAAATGCAATTTTTTCCAAAATCGAATCGCAGACAGATCATATAATGTAGGTGTCTTGTGTGAGATTTGGAGATTATTGATTTGATATGAAATTCACTTACATGTACATGTACAGTAAATGTTAATCCTCCCCCCCCCCCCAAAAAAAAAACTTTTCAGCTGTATCTTGTCATATTTCCAATTTGAAGAGCAATCCTTTCTAGGGGACATTTTTACTATGATATTCTTCCAAACTGACATGAAAATAATGAGAAAGCTCACAAATTAGTTTTCACCTTTTCCAGAACTAAAGCTTCTCTTCTCAAGTTTGAATTTGTTTGTTCAGGGTTTCAGTGAGGTCTGTAGAAAACTATTGTTGCATGATGCAAACATCATTGACCTTGTATGGTTTCAGTTGAATGCCTGTACCTGCAATTTTTACAAGAATTTATGATCTTGGCATTGATTTATTAAAGTGCCCATTCAAAGAAAATCGCAAATATGGCAAATTATGTATCACTAAAAACTGGGAAGCTAGCAGGGTTGCAATTTTTTATTGCAACTACATGTACATGTACATATGATCATCGGTTGATTTAAAAATAATACAAATAAGCATCTGGAATATATGCCAGTGATTCAAGAGAAAAATTATGTTTTAATTATATGATAGAATGTGGCAATCCTGCCCAAGTAGATGATAATGAATGAACATAATTGGACTGCAATTATTTCTCAAATTATAAAGAGTGTAGTGTATGAAACATGACTGCATTTCACACCATTTTTAATGGAAAGTGAAACCGATTCTGACAATAAAATCTTTTGTTTGCAAATATATGGGATTACGGTTAATGATTAATCTGAAGAAACCACAATTTCAAATTGAAAAGCTGGCTGAATGATAGCATGGACAGTATTCATTCCCTCTTTCAATGCCAAACATACTGCTGTGTATGCAGCTGAAAATACATTGCTGTCTTTTGTTTACAAGCAACTGATTCCTTTTTATGCCTCCGCCCACCGTAGGTGGTTACCGGAGGCATTATGTTTTCGGGTCGTCCGTTCGTACGTCCGTCCGTCTGTCCCGTTTTCGTTCTCGCGATAACTTAAGAACCGTTTGATGGATCAACTTCAAACTTGGCTCGTGTATGCATATGGGAGGGACAATGATCTGATTAGATTTTGGAGTCTCATGGTCAAAGGTCAAGGTCATAGAGGTAATAATACACATAAAAATGGCTCGTTCTTGCGATAACTTGAGAACCATTTGACAGATTGGCTTCAAACTTGGCTCATATATGGGGTTAGAAAATGTGTAACTTCAAGAAAATTGAGAAAATGTGAAATTTCATGTACAAAGTGAATGGAGAGCTGCTCGCATATGATGTCATCAGTGTTGCCAATTTGCAGAGCCGAGAGTAATTTACTAGAAAATGTAAATTAGTGTAATTTTCTTATTCTTTGACCGATTTTGCTCATTTCTTTCTTAAAATGCTGTTCAAATTTAACTCCTTTTATTGAAACAGTGAAACTTCTGGGGTGGACTTTGCCTTTAAATTAGACCCTTGTTTATATTTGGTGCATACAATGTAATTGGGGGATGGCACAATTAGCCCTGCCTGGGATGTCGCAATCTGTGTGAAATATGTTGGGGGGGGGGGAGAACGAAAAGAACGCTAAAAAAAAAAATACTGATGTACGTGTACATCAGACGGTCACTGTCAGAGACTAAGTAGATTTTGTCTTATTTCTGTCGAAACCCGTACCTGCCAATTTTATGAGAGCTTTTGATCTTGACATTGATTTATTAATAACTACCTGCACACAAGGCTTCTATTACAACTTCCTTAAATCCATCTCATGTAATTGATATTAAACAGAAGTCAAGGGTATTAAAACCAAATGTAATCAAAAGTATTTCTGTCTAAACTACTGTACTATTAGTGACATGTAGTGCACTTCTAGATCTACATGTAGTTTTGATTTTATATTAAGAGCTTATTAATGATGCTGGGAATTGTAATTCAAAGGAAAAACTATCAAAAAAAAATTAAATGAAATATCCATGTGAGAAGAAAAAGTAATACTTTTGCATAAGCTCTAAATCTGAAGGTGAAATTCAGTTGTTAGTCTATCATGTACATGTATGTGTATACTCTTAGTCTTAGTGCTAATGTACTTTAGCGTGTGTGTGTGTGGGGGGGGGGGGGTACATCTAGATGGCCCATGCCTCCTTATATTTAAAGTGCTCAGTCCTGAAAATGTGCCGCTAAGTGAATTTTTGCATTGAAAGGTTTTAAAAAAAAAAAAAAAAGCTTGGTACATTATATATCTTTTCAAACTATTATCTGAATCCCCTCTCCCAATCCCTGATGCACTCCTTTACTTAAGAGACTGATATTGATATTGATATAAAGTTTTAATAACAACTGTTTGGGATATTATCTACATCTACATGTATCACTAAATTTATGGTACAGGTGTATTTCTATTATGTTAGATAGAGTTCTTGATAATCCCCATTTGTCCATCTAATACGTTTAGTAAGATCTGGTCTTTGAGGGAGGAAAAACAATTTAGAGAAACCATAGCGCAATCAAAGAAGAAATTCAAGAAAGAATGCCATTCATTTCTCTCAAGTGTCACATTCTGAAATGTGTATTTCATTGTTATTGTTGCAGGCTATTGCCTGTTGTGGCTTTTTATAACAAGGAAACATCTATATTACTCATGAACATGTTCTGATATAAAATTAGATGTTTCAATAAATATTCAGGGAGTACTTCCTTATTATTTTAACTTGGACAGGCATTTGAATAACAAGTTCGCCTGTTTATTTTATTTTTTAGTTTTGACAACTTAGAAGTCTGTTCAAAGAGCATAGTACTGTACATATGTAATGAACGTTCAATGCAGCCTTTTCGTACATGTATGTCTTTAAGTACATGTACTTGTACATCAGGCACGTAGCCGGGGGGAGGGGGGGGGGGCAATGGGGGCAGTTGCCCCCCAAAAAACCAAAAAGAAAAAAGAAAAAAAAAAGCGTCAGCGAGAAAAGAAAATGTTAAGAGAACGTAAGAAGAGCGAGAGCAGTTAAGGAACAATGACAAAGAAACCTCAGAGATTTCGACACCCTCCCCTGCACCCTCCGTCCTAGGGAGTGCACTTTGTGTGCTCAGTAAGTGATTTACACACTTTGCATGCTCACTACCGCCCCCCCTAAAATGAAATCCTAGCTTTGCCACTGCTGTACCTGATTACCTCATCAGCCAGGGGGGTGTTTCACAAAGATGTGCGTAAAGTTACGCTAGGGCTGTTACCGAACTGCCGGCAGTTTATAACACAGGATCATTGATTCAGCCCTCGGTCAGGGCCTTGTTCTGAATTCATTATGCTTTATAATTGTAGATGCACCCTTACTTTTATTTAAATTTATTGGTCTAAGTAAGATTTCATTAAATTCATGTTTTAAAAGTTTTTCCTAAATCAGAAATAAAAAAAAACACTAAATGCAGCTTGTGTCTCATCTCTCCTTTGATTCTGATAAATTTCATAATATTTGGCACCATGAATATTAGTTGTTTAAAAAAAAAAAAATCATGTTAAAAGCTTGAAGATGTGCCCAGAGATACTTAAGATTGTAATCAATCGTAATAAGATTGTAATCGATTAACATTCATAATCGATCATAATACTAAATAAAAAGACACTGCTTTATTGATAATTCCTTTTCATATTTTATTCCTTTCCTTTATTTTAATTTTTGACATTTTTTTTTTTTTTTTTTTTTTTTTACTATTTGTAAGTATATGAAAAAAATCTTTTTCTTTTGTTCAGAAAAGAAAATAAATTAAAAAAATCATGAAATAAATTCAGTAACTATTTTTTGTCATACAAAATATATTTATGAGAAACAATGACTTCCATACATGTATGTGGTTAAACAGTAAGGGATCTGGTGGTCATCCAATATCGATGCTCACCCTTTTATGTTTTTTTTTTACTAGCCTTATAAAGATATTGCTGACCCCTGAACCGAACCAAAGTTCAGAAAAAACTTGCCGAACTCTGCTGAACCGAACCAAACCCGAACATGGTGCTAAATTTACGTCCCTAAGTTACGCATGATTTTAAAAATGACTTAACTATGAACAGCCAAATGGAATGCCATTTTCTTCTTGTTTTAGCAAAGTGTGACTGCTTTTCCCTTAATCTCAATTAAATTGTTGGCAAAAACTATACTTCATATGAAAGAATGTTTTGTTGACAAAAATAATGTTAATCTACACAGACATTTCAAATTTGTTGAGAATCCCATTTGGCTTTTCATATTCAAGTCATTCTTTAAGTCATGCGTGTATAACTTGTGCACAGCTTTATGAAACACCCCAGAAGGCTTCTCATTAGTATTTTTCTAGCCCTGTATTAAAATTGTTCAGTTTGGGGGGTCTGACTCTAAATTTTAGATGCCCATGTGTCCCGGGCACCCTTTAGTGTATGAGCTCTGCAAACATGAACAATTTTAAATCACCATCCTAGAAATTATTTTTCATGCATTGTCTTACTTCCTGATTTTTATATTTTGATTATTGTTATAATTAAAGAGTTCGTTTGCAAAAGGGGTTAGATCCACTTTTGTATGAAATTGGTAGACTTCAAATTATGTTTGAACTTTAGACCTTTCCTTTGTTCCATGTATGCACATTTACTGGTGGAATGTACAGTACATCATGTGCAAAAGTTAACAATTTCCCAAGTGATAAGATGGAATGTACATACATACATGAACTGTAATTACTTTATACAAATATACACATGTACATGTAGACAATGCTCTAGTGATTCACCATACTTTCAATGATTGTAGAGTATTAGTAGACAGCCAGCCTACATGTAGTGATCGGAATGTAGATATTAATTTACATACAAATTACAAATACATGCATATCTAAACATTTCCCCTATTGATTTACTTAAAGGCATTGGCTAACTTTGTGATTAGCTGATTTAAAAGATTCTCAAACTAATATAAAACATGTGTATGAGTACTTGTATTTGTACTCAAAAACACTGAAACCAACCATTATTTGGAATGAAAAAGTGTAAGTTAGACGCAAACGGTGATTTTATTATCCTTCGTCTCACGAGACAATTACTAAGAGGACCACTTTGCTTGAATTTGAAAATGCTGTTGTGTGCCTCCCGCTGCATGATACGCCAATACACACAGTATGGTAAGGCGAGTCATACATGTACGCGCATGCGCACTCCTTATGTCTATTCTGTGCAACCGACCCTCGTATATTTTTCAAACATAGGTTCACATTTTTTATATTCAAAAATACTTCCTGTGGATATTATACTTTGAAACTTTCAGACTGGTATTTTTACACTATAACCCTTATGTTTATCCATTTTCAAGTACAAAACAATATTTAAAAAAAATCATAACAATGTTAACCAATGTCTTTAAGATTTACATGTATACAGTAATTCACTGTAGGTATGAACATGGGTATCAGTCTTCAGGACATTGATCTGTTGGTTTACATGTACATGTATGCATGGAAGCCTTTGCCTACCTGTATTGTGGAAAACACTGGAAATGGCAGTCTGATAGGACTATGAGGTACATGTATGAGAGGAACTGAAACTGAAAATGGTCTTGTATTATCATGATGATCTCTTCATATCCTGGGCAATGATTTCCTGATAACAACCTGGTTTGGTTGCCAATATCTTCTCTCATTGTGTTGATTGACCAAGGAATTCCTGTCTGTCAGTTCTCTGCTTCAAGTGGACCAAAAGCACTTGGAAACCACCTTAAACCACAAGTTGTTAAGTGTTAGCAAAGTACCTTTCTGTTTGTGAGAACTCTCTTGGATTGGTTTTGTTTAAGGTACGGCTTCCTTTCACTGCTTAGCATGTATTGTATTATTATTATTGTTTTTGTTCATATTGCATTTATTATTGTTTTTAATATTGTCATTGAAATATTGTTATTATTATTCCGCAAGTTCGTTTTTCCTAAGGTTCGTTAGTCTGAAAATGAAATACACTGTAAGGTGCGTCATTCTGAAGGTTTGTTAATCCGAAAACAAAATAAGGTTTGTTAGTTTGTTGGTTATTTTCAGACTACGAAGTAAATGAACCTTATTTCATTTTCGGACTATCGAACCTTTGGAATAACGAACCCTCGGAATAGCGAACCTTCGGAATAGTGAACCTTATTTCATTTTCGGATTAACAAACCTTCGGAATAACAAAACCTTATTTCATTTTTGGACTAATGAACCTTCGGATAAACAAACCTTCGGAATTACGCCACAAATGTTCGGATTAATACACCCTTTTTCATTTTTGGACTAACAAACATCTAGGTATTTATATGTGATTTGCATGTTCCGAATCTTCAGAATAACAAATGTTCAGAATAATGAACATCACCCGTATACAGTATGTTTATATATCATCACTCTTGTGTATTACTATCACTTCACTGATTTTAAGGTACCTGTATTTTTCATTGTGTGGAAGTTACGATGCCAATGGTTTCAGTCATTTCTGCATGTACATACCAACAACAATAGTAACACTACCGTCCGTCCGTCTGACAGTCCGTCCATCCTTCCATCTATAACAAATGGTTTCCGTTTCCGTTTCCGCTAGCTGAGTTCAGGCTGGCAGCTAAGTTCAGGCTGATACATGTAGCTGAGTTAAGGCTGATACATATAGCTGAGTTCAGGCTGCTAGCTGAGTTCAGGCTGGCAGCTAAGTTCAGGCTGATACATGTGGCTGAGTTCGGGCTGGTAGCCGAGTTCAGGCTGCTAGCTGAGTTCGGGCTGCTAGCTGAGTTCGGGCTGCTAGCTGAGTTCGGGCTGCTAGCTGAGTTCAGGCTGATTGATAGCTGAGTTCAGGCTGATAGCTGAGTTCAGGCTGCTAGCTGAGTTCAGGCTGATTGATAGCTGAGTTCAGGCTGCTAGCTGAGTTCAGGCTGATTGATAGCTGAGTTCAGGCTGATAGCTGAGTTCAGGCTGCTAGCTGAGTTCGGGCTGATAGCTGTTCGGGCTGATAGCTGAGTTCGGGCTGATAGCTGAGTTCGGGCTGATAGCTGAGTTCGGGCTGATAGCTGAGTTCGGGCTGATAGCTGAGTTCGGTCTGATTGATAGCTGAGTTCAGGCTGCTAGCTGAGTTCAGGCTGATTGATAGCTGAGTTCAGGCTGCTAGCTGAGTTCAGGCTGATTGATAGCTGAGTTCGGGCTGATAGCTGAGTTCAGGCTGCTAGCTGAGTTCGGGCTGATAGCTGAGTTCGGGCTGATAGCTGAGTTCGGGCTGATAGCTGAGTTCGGGCTGATAGCTGAGTTCGGGCTGATAGCTGAGTTCAGGCTGCTAGCTGAGTTCGGGCTGATAGCTGTTCGGGCTGATAGCTGAGTTCGGGCTGATAGCTGAGTTCGGGCCGATAGCTGAGTTCGGTCTGATAGCTGAGTTCAGGCTGATAGCTGAGTTCGGGCTGATAGCCGAGTTCGGGCTGATAGCTGACTTCAGGCTGATAGCTGAGTTCAGGCTGCTAGCTGAGTTCCACAAATAGCAGGCTATTCTTCGAGCTTGAGTGAATGATGACTCTTCTACATGTAGTGAGAGAATGAAAGGCACAAAAAAAACCACTGAATTGCTTTGATTTATTTTGATGATGTGGGTAATTGTTCTGTAACCTTGACATTACTTTCCTATAACCTAAACAAGTGCTTTCATAGACTATTTTCAGTCCTTGTTGATTAATTTTATGAGTACATGTAATATTAAGCTCATGTTATACTCGAACAGTAAATCAGCAGAATTTATATTTTTCTTGAAAATGAAGAAAATATGAAATTCTGTGTACAAAATGAATGGAGAGTTGTCCATAATGACATCACAGATGCTGGTGGAGCTGCCATCTTAAAGGATGCCATAATTATGATTTACTTTAACTTTCAGAATTCATAACTCTTGAACAGATTGTCCGATTTTGCTCAAACTTTCACTGTTTACTCTTTCTTGTTCTTCATTCACTGCAAGCACACTGATGTCTGGGTTTTATTTCCTTTAATGACTCATCCCTAATTATGATTGATTATTTATAATGAGATACTTCTTACATGTAAAAGTTTGTTATGATCATGATTGATTATAATGCAATTTTTCTTTGTTGTACATGTATATCAGAGTTTTTTGTGATTATGGATTATTATAAAATATTTCATTGTTACATACTGTATGAGAGATAACTTTCTTTTTATCAAGTTCAGAAATACATTTAGATGGTAGGCTCTTTTGTTTCATTTTCATGTATCAAGTACAGAAATACATTTAGGTGGTAGGCTCTTTTGTTTCATTTTTTTGTATCAAGTACAGAAATACATTTAGGTGGTAGGCTCTTTTGTTTCATTTTTTTGTATCAAGTACAGAAATACATTTAGGTGGTAGGCTCTTTTGTTTCATTTTCATGTATCAAGTACAGAAATACATTTAGGTGGTAGGCTCTTTTGTTTCATTTTTTTGTATCAAGTACAGAAATACATTTAGGTGGTAGGCTCTTTTGTTTCATTTTTTTGTATCAAGTACAGAAATACATTTAGGTGATAGGCTCTTTTGTTTCATTTTCATGTTTGAAAACAGCAAAGTCAAGTACATTGTATACTGCAAGTCATTCGTACAGTACAGCAAAGTCAAGTACATTGTATACTGCAAGCCATTCGTACAGTACAGCAAAGTCAAGTACATTGTATACTGCAAGCCATTCGTACAGTACAGCAAAGTCAAGTACATTGTATACTGCAAGCCATTCGTACAGTACAGCAAAGTCAAGTACATTGTATACTGCAAGCCATTCGTACAGTACAGCAAAGTCAAGTTCATTGTATACTGCAAGCCATTCGTACAGTACAGCAAAGTCAAGTACATTATATACTGCAAGCCATTCGTACAGTACAGCAAAGTCAAGTACATTGTATACTGCAAGCCATTCGTACAGTACAGCAAAGTCAAGTACATTGTATACTGCAAGCCATTCGTACAGTACAGCAAAGTCAAGTACATTGTATACTGCAAGCCATTCGTACGGTGTTTTCCCTGTAATAGGAGATGATTATAAAGACTTCCACAGATCTGCAAGAAATCAACTACTTGTACATTTGAAAAGATAATACATGTACATGTACTTAGCACTATTAAAATGCCTTCTGACGTTGGATTTCTTGAAAGTCTCTGTGTTTACAGTACATGAACGTTAATTTCACTTTCACATTTAATAGAATTACATCAGAATTGAATATGTTTGTGCTTTGCAGTACTTATAGTAAATGTATGTAAACAAATGTTTGTTTCAATTTCGTATCATGCATAAATATTAGAGTTTGTATTCCCTTGGAGAGCTCTGAGTAATCACACGCAGATGGAAGAGGTTTAAATAGTCAAATCTGCTTTAGTGACAACCTGTCTGTAAGGGTTGCCTGTCTATAAAGACTGCATTTTCTGTTGTATATAAGGTTTTTCATTTGAGCTTTTACTTTGGAAAACCTGTCAATAAATATTGATACAGCCAGTAGGCACTTTGGCTAGGCTTTTCTTACGGAGCCCGCCAGGTGACATGAGGGAAAAAAAGAGAAAATCTCATGGATTATTGCGTTGCCTTGCAATATTATTACGTTCCCTTGCAATAATTATTTTGTTCCCTCGCAATATTATTTTGTTCCCTCGCAATAATTATTGCGTTCCTTCGCAATATCGTCAACGCATCGACAGGCGCTGTATACTAGGCCTATACTATGCTGTGTTAGTGTGCATATATACCGGAAGCCAGAGGGGGTTGGTTAAGTGAAAAAATTACCCTTTTTCATGACCATAGCCATAATCTACGGACAGAACTATGGTAGGAAATGCATGTTTGCTGTGCTCTATGTGGTAGGGCGGTCAGGAGGTACCCCAAAATAATAATTTAAGACGATGAGCTAAATTAGAAAAACAAATTAACCCATTGAAACCTGGTGGAAATTTTAAAGCCAGATCCGCTATGTCATGAATGACGCCGCCAGGTGACATTTTCAGTGGTGGGTTTTGCCCGCTAGACGCCCCCAAAATGAAGTAAAAATGCTTTTCATTATACCGCTCAATGAACTTTAAGACATTGAACTATAATTGCAAAACAAGTTACCCCCATGAAACCTGGTGGAAATTGTCAAACATGTTCCCCTGCATTTTGTTGAAAAATTATGTACAAAATGAATAGAGAGTTGTCCACGATGATATCACAGATGCTGGCAAAGTTGCCAACTCAAGGATCCGAAAATAGGGATTTACTGAAACTTTCAAAATTCATAACTCTTGAACAAATTGTCAGATTCTGCTCAAACTTTCACCGTTTACATTTCTCGGTCATCTTTATTCACTAAAAGCACACTGATGCCTGGGTTGCATTCTCCTTTAAGGTCTGTGCCTGAAAACTGAAGCATTGGCTATGCTACAATCACTGAAGTGATTCATTGGAAAGTCTTCTTTTGAAAACTTATTTTTCTTTTGTATTATATGTAGCTGTATTCCTTATGCATGTGTGCTTACATTTTTCAACTTACATGCACACACGTAGTTCCATGACATTTGCTCTGGCAACAATTTCTCCTATGGAAAGTCTGCACATTAGTAAAACTTTAAACCTAACCATAAACCTAATACTAAGCTTAATCCTTATTCTCACATCATTCTGAACCAAAACTTCTATCACAACTCTAACCCTAATTATATGTCTTCAGAGAAATTAAGACAGGAAGAATTGCATGTATTGCAGGAGCAAATGTCACGTCACCATAAAGTCTGCATACCGTACTCAATTTACACAATGCGTACACCCTCCCATGAATGAGAATTGTTACTGTTAGGAAATTAGGAAATGAGATTGTTTTCAGTAACACTGCCTGACCCTGACTTTGGGCAGAAAGGGGAAATCCCCATCATTCTTGTGACATACCACCGGGGACAGACACCGGGGAAAGGCACAGACCGTGTCTCTACTTCCATGGCACTATTGGGCCTAATGTGTTAACTCATTCGTGACAGGAATTATTTAAAGCCTAATTTGATCAGCTTTTATTCTTCAAATTGGCAACACCAACATTTTTATTTTATTGCTATATTTTTCTTATAAAACGTCATGTATCTGAAATGAATATAAATTGACAGAAATTACGATGAAAAGTCAAAAAGTTGCCAATTTGCAGGGGAAAACGGTGATTTTAAACTTTCTATCACATTGCCAATTTAAGGATTTTAATGCTTATTTTCCTTTAAAAAATCTTCAGCATCAAACAATGAATGTCGATGCAACCAAAATGGGCACAGTTTGTGTAGAATTTTTTGCTCTTTCTGCTCATGTATTTGGTATGATTTTTAGGGCTTTGCATTAAAAGATATTAGTCCAAACCACAAAATGTGGACCTCTGTCACGAATGGGTTAAACTATTCATGGTAGGAATTATTTGAATCCTGTTTGATCAGCTTTTCATCTTAAAATGGCAACACCAGTATTTTTCTTCTATTGGTGTATTTTATCTCTGAAATGTATCTCAAATGAAGTTCAAATTTTGCTGATTTGCATGGACAAGCTTTACACTATAGTCTTTGTGTGCCTACATATAGAGAACCAGCCCATGTGCCTACTGGCTGTATGTATGTGGGTTATAAACAGCTTATAGTACAAGATTCCCATAGAGCTTAGTTAGTCTCATATTCAGACCTCTTTACATGTTTTGACTCACCAGGGTTTGTGCCTGTAGACTGAATGTACAGTAGCACAAGCAAACATGTTTTGGTTCAAGCTATCCACAGGTAAACTAAACATGAGTAGAGAAAATACATGTAAACTTGGCCACAATGCATTAAAAACAATTCTAGCAATTTTCTTTTGATTTGTTTGAGCCAATATATAAAACCTTAAGATGTTTGTAGATAATTGATGTATACATTTACATGTACACTAGGTTTAATAGCTAATGCACACATAATACAATGTTTTCATGTTTAGACAAGTTGGATCCAGACCATGCTTACATTGTTTGTACATGTGATGTAGCTACTGAGTTTATTTGCTGACCTTTAATGGAGGCCTAAACACTAGTCATGTTGTGCAGAAATATTTCATGATGTCTCTGGGTTATGCCCTAGGTGCAGGTCAAGTCGGTAGTCAGGTCTTCTGAATACATACTACTGTATAAATGAAGAATTTGACTGCTAAAATTGATAAAGGCCATTTATTATTATTTTTTTTTTTCAGTCCTACCACCATTGTCATCTAGTGCCATCCCCTAGTGTTGGATAGGTGGCTATGCATGGATCTCCTTCAAATTCTTTCATGAACACTTACTAGCTCTGACCTAACAATAATTTGCAGACACAAACCCCGGTGTGTTGAAACAGGTCTGAGTAGGTAGGAGACTAATCCAGGTCAATGGGGATTGTGTACTATGCTGCTCCAGACCACTGACACAGCCACTAGGCATAGGGCCTACATTTGTGTTGTAGGCTTCTCTCAAGACCCAAATGTAATTTAGGAAAGTGTCAGTTAGGTTCTGTGACTTCTCTGACCTCTTCATAACTGTGTACCATTGTATGAAACAACAAAATAATGCCTCATTTATATTGCATATAGCGAGGAAAAATTCGGCATTTCAATGTAAACTGTCATACATGTATATATTTCCTTAGTATTTTCCTTATAACTTTTGTAGCTTCAATTGCAAATAGCTCAGATAAACAAAAAAATGGATTTTGAACCCAACTTTTGTACTGCTCCCTCGTCTCCCTGATATTTTTTGTACACAAACCAAATTCTTGACTATGTAGTTTGACACCACACTGTGTTGCATTCATCTAACCCTAAAAAATGTAGCGGTATACATGTATGTAAAATCCATTCGCCCTTCCAAAATATCTTTACAAAATGTACTGTTCGTTTTCTCTGTATGTCTTTGATGAATTTTTTATATCTCACCAGTTGGGAATGTTGAAAAGTATGAATGAAGTACTTTATTAAACTGGATTTATTTTTCTGTCTTGTTCTGTTTCAGATATGTTTCTTGGATGGCCTACATGTAATTCGCCCTTAATCAGTAGCAAGTGAGTATGTGTCTGTTCTTCTTTTTTTTTTTTTTTTGGTGTGTGGTTGGGGGGGGGGGGTGTAAAGATGTTAAATGAAATCAATTGTTTGAGAAGAGTATAGACACACTCCTCGTAATTAAAATCAATCTAACCTTAACTAACAGTGCCATCCATCTCAAACTCGTGTTTTGATAAAAAAAAGAAAAAGAAAGTCCATTTTAGCAGCAGGCAGTGTTTGGTTGTGACTGATTAATTACAAGATGACACAGTAGTTGCTGATAGACTGCTCCTTGGACAGATTGTCATAAATTTGTTGCTGATCTCGGCCAAGAGCCAGATGAATGATGTGACAAGAAAAGGAAGAAAATTGAATTTTGAGCGTTTGAAAAATACGGACAGATTAAATCACGATCTCCTTTTCAGAGTCTGGTCGTCCCCCTTCAACTCAACCCTCACATTGTCATTGTAGCAGGTATATTGTATTAGGTACGGTGTATATTGCACTGCTAGCAACCATTTAGAGGGCATACATTATAGAAATAAAATGGAGACTTTTTTTTTCTTGTGATTTTGCTGTTAAAGAAACTAGGAGATGGTGGAAACTGTTGATTACATGTAGATAGACCCAATAAGAATGTAAGAGTGTTGTGAGGTTTTGGAATAATTAGAAACACTTGTAAAAACAATTAACTGAATATATGTTTCTGATAACTAAATATATAACTAATAATAATATATAATAAATATAAGAAATATAACACTAATAATATTAATAATTAAAAACATGTTTCTGAAGTATCACAGTAAACACAATGAACAATTATTGCCCTGTAGTCATACCTGCATTTGAAATCTAAAAAAAAAAAAAAAATGGTCTAAAAATTAATAAATTTCATTCATGTTTGGATATTATCTGGACATTTTTCAAGAACTATGATTTTTAAGGAGATAGCTACATGTACCTAAATGTACCACATTGGACTAAAAAGAATAGGAAAACTCACAAATTTATCAAACTCATAAAAAAATAATATATTTATATTTGTTTACTTTATAGCAAGAATTTGTTCTTCCCTTTTAATTCCTCAATCTCCAATAGTGTTTATTTACATTGATATCAATGAAAGTGCTTCTTTCCTATCAGAAAGCAAACTGAGACTTGATTAATTACAATGTGGTATACATGTACACTATTATAAGGATTAGATGACTCATGGTTTCAGTCATCAAAAGTGCTTGTCAACCACCATCTTCATGTTTTTAATGCATAAAGAAGCTCTTAGTTTCACTCATAAAGTTAATTGGTATTGAATCGTTTGCGTTATTAATAGAAGCTTGAATCCAGGGAGAAAGTGAAAGCTAATTAGTGAACTTTCTTGGTATTAAATTAATATCATTTTTTTTCTTCAGAATATCATACAGTAGTAGAAATGTCCTCTTTAAATAAAAGATAACTCTTCAGATGCCATTATACTGTCAAATTATCTGTATTGAATAGTGATCACCTGTATAGACACACCACCTGCCTATAAAGACCACAATCCTTCAGCAATTACATTATTGTTATGGAAGAGATAATTCCTATCAATACACCATTCACAGAATTTGTTCTTCTCTGTCATAGTAGTAATACATTTATGTAAGAATTTAATAAATTTTTAACATTTTAAAAAGGGTGTACTCACTTCTGTGGGATACTGTAGTTCTTCCCATTGAAACGTGTATGAAAGGAACAGGGCCGTACGCAGGAACTTTTTTCCGGGAGGGGGGGGGGGCAAGATGCATAAAAATTTTCAAAGAAGCTCAAAAGCGAGGGAGCGAAGCGACTGAGCTGGTCACGAGGGCGCTTTTGCATTGTTAATAGTGAAATTGAAGGATTTGGTGCAAACTTTTTGTGGATTCTGTGAAAATTTTCAGTAAAAAAATGTAAGTTTTCAAAATTTCTGGGGGGGGGGGCAACTGCCCACCCGCTTGGTACGGCCATGGAAAGGAATCTGTCCATAAAGACCACCTGCTCATAAAGACTGCTTTTCTTGTCTCTTTTGGATGGTCTTTAAAAATAGGTTTCACTGTATATGGCATGAAACAGTTTGAGAGTTCAGCCAAAAAACATATACATGTAGTCCCATATACTCATTTCTGAGAGGAGTGCATATATACAGTGTATATATACACTGTACAGTGCCATTCCAGCAGGATCAAGTTGATATCTTATCATTACATGATGATTTCAAAACCAACATGTAAGGATACACACCACTTTTTATTGACTTCTTAATCAAGTCTTCCCCCATCACTTAAAGTACAGAGTTTGCTTAAGAGCTTTATAATCAATCAGCTTTCTCTCCTTAAATTGGCAATTTTCTTCTCATACATGTATATGTACATGGTTAAAAAAAAAATGCCTGCCACTGAACTGCACTGCATCTCCAGCATCATTACAAACCAATGTACACACAAATGTATACAGATTATTTTACCATGCACATGTTTCATTTAATGTTTCCTTTTTTTTTCTACATTTCTGCATAGTAGCCATCCACCTTACATACCAATTTCAATGTGCACATAATCTTTCTACTTTGAATGACATGTACTGTATGTACATTTATTAATAACAATGATCAGTATATCACTGTATTTTAAAATTTATTTGTTTATTTTCATTCATTGATGTTATTCTTTCAGTCTTTTGTTTATTTGTTTACTTCCATGTACATGTATTGTTATTTTTATGTTTACTTACTGGTACACATCTTATTTCTTCCCATTGCCTGAAATTGAGCAATTCTGCATTGATAGCAAGCAGCACTACTGTCCCGAGTACATTGCAATGTGCACACAATGTACTGGTACAGATTATTTTGCATTTTTTCCTATGTTGCCAGTAATAGAGCAATTCTTCATTGTAGCTATACATACATGTACAGACCCTAGTACATTTCAATGGGTACATTATTCCTCATGAAACATATTACTTACAGCCTGACATATGTATGCAATGTGTGTGGTATGTAGATTAGTCATCAGTGTCAATTAATATACCATGTAGATAATGGATAGGCTCAGCACAGATGGGGCCTGCTAGATGTCCTTTTCGCACATTGCAAAGCATTTCAGGTTTTTTTTTTCCTTCCTCTTATCCTTGTCCTTGAGCTGTGTCTAGGGTTGGTGTGTCTAGGGTTGGTGTGTCTAGGGGTGATGTGGTTTAGTGGATATCACTGGACTATGGATCATATGGTTAGTGATTCAAGTCCCACTATGGCAAGGTGCGACAAACCCGCTTGCCCGCTTGCCCGCTAGCCTGGGGCAAATAAAAGTCACGGGTAAGCAAGCAAATGTAAAAATCACTTATCCGATTGGGCACATGGTGATTTTTACAATAAAAATATACATCAAATTAGCCTACAGAAAGGTGGAAAAATCACAATTTCCCCCATAATCTCAAACCCGGCAGAAACCGGAGAAATTGAAGTAAGATTACCATGATCTATCAATAAGTTAATGTACACTTATTGTCCAAAAACGGTCTATGGAGGCTGCCATATTGAAAATGAAAACACACTAATTCATCACGAGGTGTCACATTCCTCTGGATCCCAGACATTTACCTAAATGTCATACATGTGCCACTCTTCACCCAGGTGTAGTTCATAATTGGGTACCTGGTAGGAAGGAATTCCTTGAAATGTAATCCTAATTAATATTATTAGGGCAAGTTACGTGTACGTATAAATACATTGGCTTGTGAATTCACATGTACAGTACTTGTTCATCTACATAGCAAATGAGCCTGGGCATAAGGGTTCTAGGACAAATCCCCTAGAAGGACAACTCCCCTCATATGATTCCCACCTGACAACTCCCCCTGGAGCACAGTTCCCCTGGAGGACAGTTCCCCTAGAGGACAGCTCCCCAGAGGACAGCTCCCCAGAGGACACCTCCCCCCCCCCCCCCCCCCCCCCCCCCCGATGACAACTGCCCAAGGACAACTCCCTCAGTCCCCGGGGGAGTTGTCCTGATACGGGGGGGAAGAGCTTTCATGCTTTATTGTTTGATTAGAATACTTCAGACAAGGTTTGTAAGCTGTTTGACTCTTCTCAGGCAAGTGAAAGACAGTATGTATATCTGTACACCCCTCCGCCCCTAAAAATTGCAAGGCTCCCCTAGTGCTCCCTAGCTATGCCCCTGATGTGTTGCTAGGTCAGAATATGTCAAATAAATGCATCATTATGCCTTAAGCAGACCCCTTTGATTTGTAAATGATATATTTCATATTGAATAGCTGTTTGTCCATCTATACATACTTTTTGTATATGTACATGTATGTAGTAACATTTTCACACACTAAAAAAATATAATAAAAAAATAAAAAGAATTATTTATAGCAAGAGGGAGGTTGCCAGGCTAAGGGATGTTCTCTGTCCTCTATACATGTAGATCTGTTGATTAAAAGAGTTGCTTCATGATGAATTCTTATCAGTGTGTATTCACACTACAGTGTACTTTTCTGCAGAGTAATCTCTCTATCCTTAGTCCTTTGACTATGAATGCTTTTATTCACATCTCTTTTATACAACAACCACTTTGTTTCTTCAACAAATAAAATGGAAATATTTGTACTTGTGTCCAGACACCTCTGACAAAGTTGAAATTTGTGGTACACTGTATTTGAAGACAGACCTGATGCTTCTGATCTACATGTATATAGCAATATAGAGAGAGCTGTGGATGAAAATGAGCAAAAAGTGATATTCCATTCTCTTCTGTAGCCCCTTGACATTAAAGCTTAATGCTTCCTACATATTGCTACCCTCAAATTGGCAATACAGATGCTATAATGATGAGGTGTACTTGTAAGGAGAAGCCCAAGTTCTTGGAAAGGGGAAAAATAATTTTGAGAGCTAACTTATTATTTTTATGTAATTTTTGTAGCATATGATAGAAATATAACTTGAAAAGATTGCTCTTCACTTTCCCTCATATTGGAATATCACAGAAATTAGGCCAGAACATTTGTGTGTGTAGTTCCATGTATCCATTTCTGTGTGCAGTATGTGTGTTTTTCAGCAAGACTCATCTGATGTTTGAAAAGCATTTTGATCATTAGTAATCATGAACTTGTATACAGTGTTTTTTTATGCCTCCGCCCACCGTAGGTGGGTGCCGGAGGCATTATGTTTTCGAGTTGTCTGTCCGTCCGTCCGTCCGTCCCGTTTTCGTTCTCGTGATAACTCAAGAACCGTTTGATGGACCAACTTCAGACTTGGCTCATGTATGCATATGGGAGGGACAATGATCTATTTAGATTTTGGGTTCTCAAGGTCAAAGGTCAAAGGTCATAGAGGTCATTATGTACATAGAAATGGTCCGTTCTCGCGATAACTACAAAACCATTTGACGGATCAACTTCAAACTTGGCTCATGTATGCATATGGGAGGGACAATGATCTGATTAGATTTTGGGGTCTCAAGGTCAAAGGTCAAAGGTCATAGAGGTCATTATGTACATAGAAATGGTTCGTTCCAGAATAACTCAATAACCATTTGACGGATCAACTTTAAACTTGGCTCACATATGCATATGGGGGGGGGGGGGGACATTGATCTGATTAGATTTTGGGGTCTCAAGGTCAATGGTCAAAGGTCATTGAGGTCATTGAAGTCATTATGTACATAGAAATGGTTCATTCTCATGATAACTCAATTACAATTTGATGAATCAACTTCAGACATGGCTCATGTATGCATATGGGAGGGACAATGATCTGATTAGATTTTGTGGTCTAAAGGTCAAAGGTCATAGAGGTCATTATATACATGAAACTTGCTTAAATCAACAACTCTGTGACAGTTCAACTTCAGACTTGGCTCATGTATGCATATGGAAAGGGCAATGGTCTCATTAGATTCGGGGGTCACAAGGTCAGAGGTCAAGGGCAAAGATGTCAATGTATTAATAAAAATAAATCTAAATGAATATCCCATATATTTCTGATCTGGCAATGGTGGAGGCATAAATTTCAACTGCGTGCGTTCGAGGATTCATCTAGTTTCAGTCTCATATGCCTTTGATTAGGTAACTAGATATTGGGGCTCTACAAATACATTGATTGGATTGAATTTGATTGGAAACCTCAATTTATACACCAATTTTACCATCTGGTCCAATTATCATATCTTAAAAATATCATTTGGTCTATTATCATTGTGTCCACTGGTCTGACACGTCGTCCAATCAACGTTTCATTCAATAACCAGGGCTTGGCATTAACGGGCGCCTGGGATACTTGGGCCCCCCAAATCTTGAGCCCTGTGTAGTTGTTGTTGTTGAGGTAAGTGATGGTGCGTCGACAAACTTGTGTCCTGTGCACCAGGCGCTATACAGAGATTCTTCAGGTCTACTCTGGTAAAATTTCCTCCAATTTCTATGAAATAAAAACTCTATATATTATTGGTTCGTGCTTAATAAAAAGAAAGTGAATTGAGTCCCTAAAATCATGGGAATCGTATACTGTATCGAGCTTTGATTTACTACATGTATACATTTGTATGTTTGCTTAACAGTGGAATAAACTTAACTGAACTGAAAGAAACTGTCGCATTTACAAACTCTCATCAATATTCATCCTCCCATTATTTTCTCTCCTTTACTCTATTTCCTTTTTCTTTTCCCTCAACTTTATTTTACTTATTATTGGAATGGGGCAGATGTTTGGACGTATGAATGTGCAGACTCAACAAGTTTACCATAATTGGAATGAAGTTTATAAAGTGCAGACTTCTTTTGTCCCATTGTGCAGTGCAAGGCATCTCCTGTCAGCCACAGCTTCTGGCAATTGTACGTTTTTTGTGTGCCAGTTGTACGTTTTGTGTGCCAGTTGTACGTTTTGTGTAGAAATCCAATGTTTGCGTGTTTGATCTGTATACTGTTTAGAGGGGTGCGTTCAGACTTGTAGTCCATAGCCTTGAAGATGATGATTACCTGTCTTTATTTTTTGAGGAGAGGGGTATTCTGTCTGCTTCTAGAATGCAGTTAATAGATTGAATACTCCTTTAAAGTCTTGAAACCACCCCTTTCAGGGATAAATGTTTTGATCCTGTTTGAGTACATAACCAAGTTGAATAAAGAAAAAAAAATGGGAAGAGTGCCCACCTGCCACCCAGAGAAAAGAAGAAAGATAAAAAGTAAACAAACATAAAGTCATGAACAAACAACTCCCTCCAAAACAAGTAAGAACAGAGATAGAGAGAAAATGCTGCAACACACGCATCAAAAAGAAATACATAAAGACACATGCCAAATAAAGCTCCTCTCCCCAAAGTTACAAACATCAACAACTGCAACACATAGGGAATGAAAAGAAATCGCAATATTCACAGTAATGAAGATGAAGGGCAAAATAGGGGATAACTGAAGGAGAAACAGAAGGAAAATAATCGAAGAACAGAAATATGAGAAAAGAGAAATGGAAGGACCTCAGTACTGTACATAGGAATACAGCTTGCAAGAACCAGTCTTGATAAGAAGAACTTCCTTCACTTCTTTGTGTGAACACACCCTTTCTTTGTAATACCAGGTGTTAGTCTTGGTCTGAAGTAGGAAAATAGCCGTCATATTTTGGCACCATATCTCTATCAATCTATTCTTGTTTACTACCCATTAAAATCAGCAATCTTTTATTGAAAAGCATATTTCTTTGTATATACTTTCTCATTCAGGAACCATAATCATGGATGGACACATCTTTGTGTTTCTTCTTGTACAGTTTAGATTACGGCCTGTTGCATATTTATTGAAAACAAAAAGGAGGAATGTGAATATTCCTAGTTTTCTGCTCAGTTTCTTGATGTGAATTCTCTTGTATTCATGGATGAAAATAAACTCAATACCCTGTATTGAAAGCAAAAATTTCTTTTGTATGCCTGCTCACAAGTCATAATCATGCACGCATTTGCTAGTCTTTTACTTCTGGCCTTTTCATATGAAAAGGCAGTTAGATTACGACCTGTTGTGATTTAGCCCCCCCCCCCCCCCCCCCCCACCAAAAAAAAAGAAGAAGAAGAAGCAGCAAAAACTGCAGGCATTCATATTTTTGTGGCCACTTTATGGGTCTGCGATTTCATTGTATGAAAAAAAAAGGGAAGCCTAACAAGGATTAGAGTTTTATGTCTGCCTTGTAAATTGTAGGACTCACACGTACTTGGGGAGAGTGAACAGATCAAATGACCACACATATTCACCAATCAATTTACAGCCCAGTGACAAAGTGTGAGTCCTTTTCTCTATTCAAATTAATGTTACACAACTGACAGGAAATGATAATGTATTCATATTTAAAGAAAATGAATCGGACAAGTTTAATAGTACATAACTGAGTGACTGACTATCTTACTGACTAAGACTAAAAGACATCTATTTTGAATAAAATACAGCTATTTGGAATAAAAAACAAATATTGAATCTCACTCTGTTTTCTTTGGAAGAACTTTCATGTAGTTGACTCTTGATTGTTACAACCTTAATGAAATTTTGATCTCTATATGTACACATGTCCATAAAAGTATATTTACAAACTCAGGGGTTCAGTAATTAAGACAAAAAAAACAACAACAAAAAACACCTATCAACAAACAGAAAAACACAAAATCTCCTTAAAGTCTGTTTTTCTAGCAGGTTAGAAATGGCCACATTTTCCAAAGCTATACATGTATTGCTGTGTGCAGGGGCACAGGCCTACTAGTTTTCTGCTTTGTTAAATTCATTCATAAACTTTCCATAAGAGAACTACATTTGCAATGTTAAAAATCAAACAACCAAAGTATGTTTAATAATAATAATAATAATATACAGTTCTTGTATAGCGCATATCACATTATGATATAACGTCTCCATGCGCTTCCAAAGGACTTGGATATTATTACCCTGGCTTTAGCCCGGCAGCCGTTTACAGCACGCAAGCATTTCAAGGAATAAATTCCTGCCAGGTACCCATTCACCTCACCTGGGTTGAGTGCAGCACAATGTGGATGAATTTCTTGCTGAAGGAAATTAACGCCGTGGCCGGGATTCGAACCCACGACCCTCTGATTGAAAGACGAGAGTCAGAACCACCAGACCACGACGCTTCCACGCGTTTTAAATGATATATTTTTTTTTTCTCCCAAGCAAAAGAATTATTCTTAATTGAACTTGTGCAATTGAGTATGCTCTTGAATAGTCTTGAATTGTTTGTTGTATTGTATGGGAGTTTATAGTGGATATTCCTATTTGATACGGTGTTTGGTACCCCTGGGGTATATGTACCAAAAAATTCAACGTTTTTGCTGAATTTCATGTATTTAATTTTTTTCCAGCGTTGTACCCTGATAAGAAGCGTGTGAAAGTACATGTGACCGTAATTTTTTTTTAGTGTTTTATGGAGGAAGGTTTTAATGAATTTTAGACATTTGTCGTCATACGTCGTCATAAAAGAAGGGATATTGGCTTTGGGATAGTTATTGCCAGTCGTGACATAAAAGATGACTGGCAACATTGTATATAACTGTATTTTGATGGACGCGAGATGCTGCTATATACACATGCTGAATCATGTGTTGCAAACTCATTGAGAGGCTACGGAGGTGTGGGTGTGCGTGTGTGTGTGTGTGCATACAACATGTATCTGGGAATTGTCAGTGAAACAGGTATTAAAATTGAAATAAATCATTTCCCCCTTTTTGAAATTAAACTCTGGATCTGCCCACGATGGAGTCCAGTGTGAAATTTAGAGCTTCTCAGTTTAACAATATGTTTTGGTGTGTACATCAAATATGAACAGGTCTTGCCAAGCGTGGATTAGTTCATAGAGTGAACTCATCTCTGAGTAAATAATCGCCACAATGACTCCTTAATGTGTTCCTATCATGATTTGTGTCAGATACAAGTGTGATATGAACAGGGTCTTGTCAGATGAACTGTATGGTAGATTAGTGTGTATAGTGTGAACACATCTCTGATTGAATCATCACCATGTATTATTGACTCTGTAATGTGTTCATATCATGTCCTATTCGCATGGAATGAAACGATGAGTCATGTCAAGCACGCGGAACGTTACGTTGGGAACAAAAAAAAAAAAAAATCAGAATAGGGAAGACATGCGGTGGGAAACAAGGGCAAACAATGTTGAATTCCAGTAATTAACGACCTAAAATTAGGCGTGCAAATTACTCACCTCACGCTTTTCAATCAGAACGTCCATGGAACGTCTGGCGAACCTTGGATGGTTGCTTCCCTTGAGTAATTGCAATGAAAATGAGAATACTGTATTTATAAAGAAATTACAAGGAGTAGTACACGTTCACTGTACTAACTTGTAACATGCACGCAGAGAATAAAGATCATAATTCCATGCAATCCAGCATCTCTGACCACATGTTTACGACTGTGTGCATATAATTAGAATGAACTATACTGTGAGTAGACCTGGTTTATAAAAGTCTTGGATAGTTAAGAACTCTGTGCATAGTGGACATGTTTGAATTAGCTAACGAACTGATGAACTATACTGTGAGTAGACCTGGTTTATAAAAGTCTTGGATAGTTAAGAACTCTGTGCACCGTGGACATGTTTGAATTAGCTAATGAACTGATGAACTATACTGTGAGTAGACCTGGTTTATAAAAGTCTTGGATAGTTAAGAACTCTGTGCACGTGGACATTAGCTAACGAACTGATGAACTACAGATAAGAGTAAGAAGTTTTCATATTTTGTTATAACAGTCGTATAACCTCTTATCAGTTTTTCTAATTCTACATCATTGTAATTGTATATTTTCCCTGTTAAATGACATGGTTTTCTGTCTGTAAAGTCTCAAAGTAGTCACTCTCTGCAAAAATGTACATTTTAGAAATCTTTTAATATCATTGTACAGCTTATGCATGGATGCCTTTGCAAAATGTCATTCCATTTTTCTGGGAGCACCTAAACATGAACAGGAAGGCTGCACGTGATATATCAGAATAGGACGCAGGTGAAACAAAACCAGGAACAAAGATCTCTTTTTACCTACTCATATTTTGGCCTGCATGAGATATTTCAAAGGTTACACTGATAAATAATTGCATTATTAATCATTAATCTTTCATGATAAGAAGTGTGGAATTTCTCAAAATACATACTTCATATCTTTTTTAAATGCTTTATACAATATAGAGCTGCTATAAATACTTTCAATGTAGACAGATATTGAAATCTAAACTTATTATGAATTTCCTCTTTATTTCATTTCTTGCAATCCATAGCAGTACTGGGTATTCTTAAGCTCTAAGTTGATCAGTTTTCCCTCCTTAAATTGGCAACGGTTATTTTTTTCATTACTCCCATACAAACATGTAGTTTGAAAAAAAGAAATTAACCTGTGGTAGTGAAAATTATGTGATAAGCAGAAAAATTGCCATAGTGCCAATATGCATAATGATAATGTACTGTACTCTGCAATTTAGAAAGTTTAATTATTAGTTACAAATGATTTTGTCGGCTGGCTTGCAAAAGGGCGTTAGTAGGAGCACATGTGCGATTTTATACATCCCCCAGCTGGCAGAAGGGTGTTAACAGGCGTGCACACATACCTTTCGCATAGCGCGTGCTAGAGCTAACGCCCGCTAGAGCTAACGCCCTTCTACCAGCCAGGTGACGAATTGCTCTCATTCGAGAATGGCACAACTTAATAATACTGCATTAAAAATGAACTAAACTTTTCAGTATTTTTTTTCTCTTTCTACTCTGTGTACATGTAAGTCCTAGCAGTTTGGATGTATCACCAGAAGCAGACACTGTAGTGCTTAGGATCTGTGTTCATGTAAGAGCGTGTTTATTGAGGGTAACAGAGGGTATATAATAAGCGACCCAAGTTCCGAACTAGCTTACCCGTTACCCTTGATAAACACGATGGCGACTTGATTACCGAACTAGCAAAAAAGGGGGATTTGATTACCCGTTGAACGAGATCGGTGACTCAAGTCGTGCCAATAAACACAACGCGACTTCGGTCGCATTTCGTTTGGGAACTTTAGACTCCTGTTTCCGGATGAGATAAAAAGTAATAAGCCCACCAGATTTGACCTTCACTGCCGGGTCACTTGCAGCTGGGCATGGGCTTGATGGTTTCGGGAACTCAGATCGCGACGATAAACACGACATCCAGAGAGACCACCCATCGTGAGCGCGATTTGTGTTCGCGACTCAAGTACCCATTTCTAATATCTAGAAATCGAGTTCACTCACTAAACACACCCTAAGTCCTAGCAGTCTGGATGTATCATCAGAAGCAGACACTGTAGTGCTTAGGATCTGTGTACATGTAAGAGCGTGTTTATTGAGGGTAACAGAGGGCTAATAAGCGACCCAAGTTCCGAACTAGCTTACCCGTTACCCTTGATAAACACGATGGCGACTTGATTACCGAACTAGCGTACCAGACTTGAGTTCCGCAAAAATGGGGGATTTGATTACCCGTTGAACGTGATCGGCGACTCAAGTCGTGCCAATAAACACAACGCGACTTCGGTCGCGTTTCGTTTGGGAACTTTAGACTCCTGTTTCCGGATGAGATAAAAAGTAATAAGCCCACCAGATTTGACCTTCACTGCGGGGTCACTTGCAGCTGGGCATGGGCTTGATGGTTTCGGGAACTCAGATCGCGACGATAAACACGACATCCAGAGAGACCACCCATCGTGAGCGCGATTTGTGTTCGCGACTCAAGTACCCATTTCTAATATCTAGAAATCGAGTTCACTCACTAAACACACCCTAAGTCCTAGCAGTCTGGATGTATCATCAGAAGCAGACACTGTAGTGCTTAGGATCTGTGTACATGTAAGAGCGTGTTTATTGAGGGTAACAGAGGGCTAATAAGCGACCCAAGTTCCGAACTAGCTTACCCGTTACCCTTGATAAACACGATGGCGACTTGATTACCGAACTAGCAAAAAAGGGGGATTTGATTACCCGTTGAACGAGATCGGTGACTCAAGTCGTGCCAATAAACACAACGCGACTTCGGTCGCATTTCGTTTGGGAACTTTAGACTCCTGTTTCCGGATGAGATAAAAAGTAATAAGCCCACCAGATTTGACCTTCACTGCCGGGTCACTTGCAGCTGGGCATGGGCTTGATGGTTTCGGGAACTCAGATCGCGACGATAAACACGACATCCAGAGAGACCACCCATCGTGAGCGCGATTTGTGTTCGCGACTCAAGTACCCATTTCTAATATCTAGAAATCGAGTTCACTCACTAAACACACCCTAAGTCCTAGCAGTCTGGATGTATCATCAGAAGCAGACACTGTAGTGCTTAGGATCTGTGTACATGTAAGAGCGTGTTTATTGAGGGTAACAGAGGGCTAATAAGCGACCCAAGTTCCGAACTAGCTTACCCGTTACCCTTGATAAACACGATGGCGACTTGATTACCGAACTAGCGTACCAGACTTGAGTTCCGCAAAAATGGGGGATTTGATTACCCGTTGAACGTGATCGGCGACTCAAGTCGTGCCAATAAACACAACGCGACTTCGGTCGCGTTTCGTTTGGGAACTTTAGACTCCTGTTTCCGGATGAGATAAAAAGTAATAAGCCCACCAGATTTGACCTTCACTGCGGGGTCACTTGCAGCTGGGCATGGGCTTGATGGTTTCGGGAACTCAGATCGCGACGATAAACACGACATCCAGAGAGACCACCCATCGTGAGCGCGATTTGTGTTCGCGACTCAAGTACCCATTTCTAATTTCTAAAAAATCGAGTTCACTCACTAAACACACCCTAAGTCCTAGCAGTCTGGATGTATCACCAGAAGCAGACATTGTAGTGCTTAGGATCTGTGTAAATGTAAGTCCTAGCAGTCTGGATGTATCACCAAAAGCAGACACTGTAGTGCTTAGGATAAAGCATACTTTCTTCTCCTCTTGGTCACTCCTCTCCTTATAAGAAAAGAACAATGAGCTACATGTACATGAATGAAGTAAAATAAAAATACATGACTAAGGAAACATTTAATGGGAACATTTTAATTTTCATTGAGTAATAGTTTCTGCCTTGCGGCTTTCCACACACTACTTTGCACTCACACCGAAGCCTAAATGCACTTTGCAATGTTTATTTTGACAGTAATTCAATTTGCCAAAGTGTATATTCCTGCAGTTGTGTATTGCCTCCAGTCATAGTCCATTCAAGCATACATCAATACACAGGGGTATTAAGGGTATTTTTACCTGGAAAACCACAATCTGCTTTTTCTTTTTTCCAGGACAATAATTGCTTTCTCTAAAATGGTGCAAGCTTTTTATGTATCCTGGATGTTTTGAATGTTTTTTTTCAGGCATTTTGTATCAGGTCAATTATAAAAAGACTATCCCCCCAAAACAACCATGAAACAGAATATTTCTTATTTTCTTGTGATTGCTAAATATCCCCACCAAATGTGCCCGCTTATACATGTAATGCGTCCAACATGCTGATTTGTTGTCATTTTGGATTGAAGAGCATTTTAGAGTACAGCAGAATGCACGATGCAAGGAAAAAAGGGATTTGTAACTATGAAAACTCTGAGTCTCTCGTGGATTAATGCTTTAAACATGTGCTGAAAATTATGGGTCTTTTCTCCTTGTGGAAAGGTCTCCTGTTCCGAGCATTTCAAAATAGATCAGCTACAGTGTATGCACATTTAGAGAAACATAGGGTATTATGATTGAAGCTTTCATCAAATAATGGATGCTTATGATGTGTCTTTCGTGTTGATTGTTGGCAGCTTTTGAGTGGAAGATCTGCTTTTCTGAGCAGATTGAAATAGATCAGTTTATATGCCAGCAGGACAATGATTCATGCAAAACTGCTGCAACTTTCACCAAATAATGATTGTGTTTAGCAATCTACCCTGTTAGAGCTAAAAGGGTGTAAAACTCATACTTTCACCTAAGGATAGCAGTACAGTGTCTCCTTTTAGAATGCTTTCACCTAAGGATAGCAGTACAGTTTGTCCTTTTAGAATGCTTTCACCTAAGGATAGCAGTACAGTGTCTCCTTTTAGAATGCTTTCACCTAATGATAGCAGTACAGTTTGTCCTTTTAGAATGCTTTCACCTAAGGATAGCAGTACAGTGTCTCCTTTTAGAATGCTTTCACCTAATGATAGCAGTATGGTGTCTCCTTTTAGAATGCTTTCATCTAATGATAGCAGTACAGTGTCTCCTTTTAGAATGCTTTCACCTAATGATAGCAGTACAGTGTCTCCTTTTAGAATGCTTTCACCTAATGATAGCAGTATGGTGTCTCCTTTTAGAATGCTTTCACCTAATGATAGCAGTATGGTGTCTCCTTTTAGAATGCTTTCACCTAATGATAGCAGTATGGTGTCTCCTTTTAGAATGCTTTCACCTAATGATAGCAGTATGGTGTCTCCTTTTAGAATGCTTTCACCTAATGATAGCAGTACAGTGTCTCCTTTTAGAATGCTTTCACCTAATGATAGCAGTACAGTGTCTCCTTTTAGAATGCTTTCACCTAATGATAGCAGTACGGTGTCTCCTTTTAGAATGCTGTCACCTAATGATAGCAGTACGGTGTCTCCTTTTAGAATGCTTTCACCTAATGATAGCAGTACGGTGTCTCCTTTTAGAATGCTTTCACCTAATGATAGCAGTACAGTGTCTCCTTTTAGAATGCTTTCACCTAATGATAGCAGTACAGTGTCTCCTTTTAGAATGCTTTCATCTAATGATAGCAGTACAGTGTCTCCTTTTAGAATGCTTTCACCTAATGATAGCAGTACAGTGTCTCCTTTTAGAATGCTTTCACCTAATGATAGCAGTACAGTGTCTCCTTTTAGAATGCTTTCACCTAATGATAGCAGTACAGTTTGTCCTTTTAGAATGCTTTCACCTAATGATAGCAGTACAGTGTCACCTTTTAGAATGCTTTTAATTTTGCATCATACCAGAATAGAAAATGAAAATTCCCCAAACAACTATTTGGAATCCATTTGCAATGCATTACATTGTGTCAAACTGAAATAAGAGTAATTTACCTGTCATTGATCATGTAAGGCTGTAAGGTGGCAGTGCATTGTATAATATATACCTACAATCACTATTTTCATGTGCAAATTGGCTTCCAATTTTTTTTTTCCCATTTTACAGTTTTCATTCATACTGATTAAAGTACTTAGGCTTACCTTTCAATTTTTCAAAGGCTGTGGGAATTGAAAATGAAATAATTGTTGCCAATTTGAGGAATGAAAGCTGATCACTTAAATGAGACTTTAAAAAAGCTCAATGGGTTGATACAGAGGCAAGCCCTTCTGGCTCTTGCCTGAGAATATGATTGAATTATAAAACCATGAATCCATCAGGTTGATAAATCATCATTTTGAGCTAAAAGCCCCTCCAACTCAGACCGATTATTAGGATAAATTATCCCTCCGTTTAACCCCCTTTCATCCCATTGACATCCATACTCCATGGAAGTGGATCATTAATGAGTTTACCATCTTCCATCTAGGCAAATGTGCATGATTCCATGTGTTCTTGTGATATATATTCATTCCCATTTGTGCTACGTGATATCATGCCTGTATAGGCTGCAGTCCTCTCAATGATCCTCCCAACACACATGCAATTCATACATGTGCTGTTTTGTCCTTGTAGTCTGGCTTCCAGGCTGTAAAACTTTAATCCTGAAATACTGAATAAGCTTGCCAGAGGATTGCCCCAGATAGCAACAATGTGTTCAAACTACATGTAGATTTCATCTATAGATTTGGATGCATAATGCATAATAGGTGAACTGAATAGTTGGTAACCATGTGTTCTGGAGAGAAACATGCATAAATTTGAATAGTAAGGACCACAGATTTTGTTTCCCTTATTTAGTCTTTTTTCCCATTGAAATGTGTATTAAAGGAACCTATCTATAAAAACCACCTACTCGTTTTATGCCTCGTTTCATGCCTTGTTTGGGTGGTCTAAATATAGGTTTCACTGTACAAAAGGCTATATCTCTGTTTGCTTGTGAGTAAGAAGCTGGCGGAATAGAAAAGCTTTAGGAACTGGACACTTTTAAGGAACAGGTACCCCAAAGAGACTTCAACCCCCCTTTTTAACCAGTGAATAAGATTTGATTTTCTAGTATGGAGAATTTAGGAGAGGGAGATCATTATGTAATAATGTTACCTACATGTATCAGTCCTGATTCTTGAAGAACAGACTTAAAGGCAGGAATTCACAAAAATGGTTTAAAATTTGTTTTCTTTAAGCATGTGCATGGCCAATATATGTACCGGTATGTGCCAATAAATGCTCATTTTAGTAAGCTTATGAAAGTTTAAACCACCCCATTGTTTTAAGCTCTTTTGTGTATTCCAGCCAATGAGAAAGATATCTAGCAGCTAGACCCTTCGGTTATTCAGGAAGGAAAAAATTGTGCTGACATGGAGCCAGGCTATTCCAAAAAGGACTTCAAAACTTGTGTTTTTTCTACATGATATGATTTCATTTGTTGTTGAGATATTTCTTACAGGAGGAAAGAAGACATACAGGAAAGTACTAGTACCACTATATGTTCAAGAACTCAGGGGATGTGTTTATCGGGGTGCACTATTTTTCTAGAAGTTAGAAATGGGTACTTGAGTCACGAAAACAAATCGTGCTCCCAACAAGTGATCTCTCTGGATGTCGTATTTATCATTGTGATTTGAGTGCCCAAAACCTGGCCCGAGCGTCCACACACATTACTTTGTATTAATTGCTGATCTGGTTAACCTGTAATCAGATCCGCCTATTTTGTGGAACTCAATGTCCACAATGCTAGTTGGGTAATCAAGTCACTGTTGTGTTTATCAAGGGTAACAGGTGAGCTACTTGGGAATTTCAATTGCTTATGAGCCCTGTGGTTCCCCCCCCCCCCCCACCACACCCCCCCCCCCCCTCCCGATAAACTGACCCCTAGAGATGGGCTATTCCAAATAGATTTTTCACTGGGTATATGATTTTATTTACCCATACATGTATGATAGAGAGAGAGAGAGAGAAAGAGAGGGAGAGAGATATTAATGCGTTACCCATCTGTGGTGACACTGATGAATACGTTGGTGTCGGCTTACATTGCCCCTTAGGCTGATGGGATACATAGCCCTAAGCCAATTCATTCAGATGATGAGGTGACCAGTCTTACCAATTCAGACCTTAAGATACAGTCAAAATCAGTCAGTTGTGTCTTAAGGCTGAAAGGATGCAGGATATACATGTACGTGTTCATTATAGATTTAAAGGCATTGGCTATTGAGCAGCCGATTTAAAAAAATTCTCAAACTAAGGTGAAACGTGTATGAGTACTTGTATTTGTACTCAAAACCCCTGAATCCAACCATAATTTGGAATGAAAAAAATGTTAGTAAGATGCAAACTGCAATTTTATTAATTTTGGTCTCAGAGACAATAAAATAAGAGGACTGTTTTGCTCGAATTAAAAAAGACTTATTTGCCTCCCTGTGCGTGATATGCCACTACACACATAACGGTCTGGTGAGCCGTGCGCGCATGCACACTCCTTACGTCTAGTCTGTGCAACCGACCCTCATATATTTATCAAACAATTGTTCAAATTTCTAGTATTTAAAAATACTTCCTGTGGATATTATTCTTTGAAACTTTCAGATTGGTATTTTACACTATAACCCTTATGTTTATCCCATCTTCAAGACGCTATTAAGATTATGAAATCGATGTATTGTCTCTTACTTAGGCTCTATTAAAAGTTGAGAGGACATGGGATATCTCTCTAGAAAAGACATTGATGTCTGTGAGGACATTATTCAAGCTCTAAGCCAGTTCACTGGGGTGATGAGTATGGTGGCCCTGAAGAAGGCTCGACAACGGGTCATGTGCGACGTGAATTTCGCATCCCAGGTCCTGAACTTTGCATCCCAAGTCGTGAAATTCACGACCTGCGATGCGAAATTCATGACCCATGGCGCAATCTTTGCATCCCAAGTCGTGAAATTCACGACCCGCAGTGCGAAATTCAGGACTGGGATGCAAATTTTGCGCCACGGGTCATGAATTTCGCATCGCGGGTCGTGAATTTCACGACTTGGGATGCAAAGTTCAGGACCTGGGATGCGAAATTCACGTCGCACGTGACCTGTAGTCGAGCGTATTTCAGGGCCACTGGGGTGATGAGGTTCCTAGTCTTACCCCTGATCGAGACTGTACCTTTAACAAATTAAAACACAGTAGCCCTGGGGAGGATGGCATATTGCAGTGGATATATTGAAGCAACTGTAGCCTCTCAATTCTAATGAAGGGAAATCCCCAAGATGAATGTACATTTGTGTAAATTAAGGAGCATTTAGTCTGAATTATATCTAGGAAATAAATACCAAGTCACTACTGTTATTATTATCATTATTATGATTATTTCTTTTGAGGCGTAAAGCTCCTAAAGTGAAAATAATGATATATTAAGAAAAAAACAATTGAACTACAAGCTGTGAAAGAGATGTGTTTTCAAGGCCTTTCTAAAGATACATGTATAGCACTAGCAGTAAATTCTCTTATTTTTTGCTAAGTATATAGTTTGATTGTGAAAGAAAAACTCTGAAGAAGATAAGGCACCAATAGACATACTTGTATCACTGATGAAACAAGAGATTCTTTTCAATCAGATGAGGAAGGAAGGAAAGGAATGATGGCGTCACTTTATTTTAAGACAAGATCTGCATTGATAATAATAAAGCCTTCATGTACATATATGTACAGTTAACCCTTTTATGAAGTGGACTTCCCGTTTGTCAAGGCACTTGACATTTTTTAAAAGGAAATTATTATGAGGAAATGGCTTAATAAGGATGTTAGCTTATGATGTAGGATTAGGATGATTGCATGTTGATAATGTAAAATTATTTGTTTCTTAACATTGTTTAGGAGGAATTTATATATAAAAATTTCAAAAAAAAGAAAAAAAGAAAAAAAAAAGGAAGAGCCCAAACAAACAAACTGTTAGGGTCTTTAACCCATTTGTGGCTGAGAGTCCATGTTGTGTGGATTGGCCTGATGGAGACATACCCCCCCCCCCCCAGGGGCAAAAGTAGCAAAAATTCAACACAAACTTTGCACATTTTGGTTGCATCAGTATTTGTCATTTGATCCTCAAAATTTTGTATTTAAGGAAAAATAGGCAACAAGTCCTTAAACTGGCACAAATGAAAAGTTCATTATCACAGTTTATCCAAGTCATTTGGCAACTTTTTAACATCTCAACAAGCTTTTTATATTAAAATATGCATGTATTTGTTACAGATGCATAACTTTTTTAGAAGAAAAATGTAGCAATGAGAAAAAAAAATCCTAGTTTTGCAATTTTGAAGAAGACAAGCTGATGAATTTAGGCTTGAAATAATTCCATTCATGAATGGGTTAATTGGGAAAAGTTGATTAAGTAGTAAATAGACGTTGGTTTATACTGAGGTTTTAATTTTATCACAACATAGAAATCCACTCAGTCTTGAAATACAGAAAAGGACAGTTGGGACTGCACAAAAATGTTCAGGCAAAACACTACCTATTTTTAATGTTGTATACATTTCAAATATGAGGGCATTTGAAGAGTATTTTTTTTTCAGGGGACCTTTCTATAATATATTCTTCAATTCTGGCAGCAAAGACTGAGATAGCTTACAAAGTATCTTTCACTTTCTCTCAGAATTCTGCTTCTCTTTAAAGGGGTCCAGCGGGAACTTTGTGGATACTTGACTGAATAAATTATATTTTGATGTCTGTGTTGTATAAAGATATTCAAAAGGATAAACAGCCAGGAATACATGTATGTATTTTTTTCAAACGTGAGATGTTGTTATCAATACACATGTATCTATCACTAAATTTCACCATTTGCAAAGCCGTACATGTACCTGGGTATAGTTTAGTGTGTTACACTGCAGACTGGGGGGTAAAAAATCAGGCCTGACATTTCCTGTCGCTTGTATACAAATGTATGATGATGCTTTTGAAGAGCATTTTTCAGGTCTTAATATTTACACGTTTTGTATCCTAAAATATTCAGAGATGTGTGTTCAGTGCATTATGATTCATTTTCTATATTTTTCTCTCTTCCTTTGCAGATTGTTCCTGGTTCAAGCGCATGGAAAGGCATCCTGCTAGTATTCCAAGAAAAGAATCTTTAAATTGGCAACATTCCATTGCGAGTGCATCGTCTGTCCAACCACTAGCGACTGGCAAACATGATCACTTTGAACAATTTAACAAGCACAGCATATATAGAATTTTTACCTGTCCCTTTTTATGTTAATCAGTGCATTTGTAGTTGGACTTCCTTGTGAGATCATGACAAGAGTTGATAGACAAAGTAGGTGATATTAGATTTTAGAAGACTTCTACATCCTGAGCTTGTGGAGCATTGTGAAGGTTTACATTTTGCCAAGGAACCTTTGCAGATGTCACAGACCTGATCATCAGCAGGGACATTCAGTTGAAACAGTTGAAGATTTTTTGTATTGATATCACAAAGCAACATATGGAACTCCTGCTTCTTCAGAGGTCTGACCCTTATACTTCTAGAAAGTAGTCTCAAGTGTCACAGATTACTAATGATAATGTTCACAAGGTCTTTTTGAAAGACACCCCAAAACCAGGCAGATCCTTGATGCACAGCATCTGAGAAAGAACCCTTGAGAAAGTGAAGAGAGCAGTGTGACAATGGCACGCCAAAGACCAGAGAAGATATACCACATCTCTGTGGTGGGGATGTCAGGCACAGAGACTGAGCGTGGCGCGACAGGTGTTGGCAAGTCGTGCTTGTGCAACAGATTCATGGACCCTCATCAAGACAAGTACTTCACAGACCATATCTCTGTCATCAGCTCAAGTGATTTCAGTGGGCGCATCGTCAACAATGACCACTTCCTCTACTGGGGTAAGACTTACACTTGATATAATTTTTCTTACCCAACTTTACATGTACATGTACGTAGGTCTGTAGTTAGGTTTCAATCTTGTCATCTTGTCTTCAGACACACCACTCACCAACCAGACTGAAACACAAACCATGTTATGTCTGTAACAGAAATGTGGTTGAAAAAAGTTTTGAAAAAGCTTATGGTCAATGGCCTCATTCTTTGCATTGTATCGGTTTGGTGGTCTTGTGGATATGCCTCTGGACTGCAGATCCAGAGGTACTGGGTTTGAATCACAGCCCGGCACTTAAAGACGCTAGGTCGTGGGCTTTCATGAGGAATTTGACACCATGGGTGTTTACCCAGTAACAGGTGTTGTCCATCACTGTGAGTTTTATGACCAACAGACCTTATGTAATGCTCTGTATACTTCACCCTTTCCCCATATGGCAAAGTCATCATCTCACTTTCTCTTGCCCGAGAATGCCCGAAGCAGGCCGAAGAATGTTTGTGGTGGGACAGCTTGTTTTGCTGTGCTCCAGAAATGTAGCTCTATTACAGGCATTTTTCACAAAAATCTGGTGTCAGCAAATTATGATCCATTCGCCATGAAAGCCCATGACCTAGCATCTTTAATGTCCTTTGGCAAGGCTTTAGTCTCCACTTTCTACTCTCCACCCAGGTGTAAATTGGTACTCAGTGTGCTTGAGTGCTTGTTCCTTTGGTGCCTTGGCTATGTCTTAGGTAATAATGTCTAAGTGCCATGAGCATCGTGGCGTGATGGATATGAGTGCTATACAAGTGGCCATTATTATAATTATCGTTATTGTTATTGTAATTATTACTATTTTTTTATTATAATTATTATTTTTAGCAGCAGCAGCAGCAGCAGCATCATCATCATCATCATCATCATCATCATCATCATTATTATTATTAGGATTATTATTGTCTTTATCATCATCATCATCATCATCATCATCATCATTATTATTTTTAGGATTATTATTGTCTTTATCATCATCATCATCATTGTTATTATCTTATTTCAAATTTTATTTTGTTCAGGTGAATGCACAAAGAAGTATGACGGAGATACAATGACATTCCGTGTTGTGGAGCAGACAGAATTCATAGATGATTCTTCCTTTTCCCCATTGAGAGGATCTAATACCCATGCGTACCATAAACGAGCCGCTGTCACTAACCTCAAGTCTGCTGAGAAGGTCATGTACATCTGCAAAGACCAAGTTGGTGAGTAGAATTCAGTCCAGTCATGACTGAGCAAAGTAGGTTGATTGAGTTGTAGTCAGTCAGTAAGGAACTCCTAGGGGATGTTTCACAAAGATCGCAACAGTAAACTTTTTTCATGCTACATAGAGAAGAAGAATGAAGAGAGCTTACTTCTGTTAATTAGTTGGTATTAAGGGATGTTCAGATATGAGGTAACATTGTGGTGCCACAAAATTTTTATTGTTCAGATATGGCGCAACATTGTGGCGCCACTCATGTTAATGAACATGCATCCATGCGTCAACTCTTAAATAAAAGAGATCTTTGTCAAAACTGGCGCAGTCAATCTTATGACAACACATTTTGTGCTAACTTTTTAGGAATTTAATTGGTGCTCATTTTTTTTTGCAGCCAGGCAGCAAAAAGAATATCATACCTTGGATCATACCTTGGAAGTAGGAATAAAGTTATACAAAACTTATTTGCCTCTCGGTGTCCACTTTTCAGTAATGAATATTGACTTTAGAACAGGCGCTGTACAGTTGTGGATGTGCATGGACAATTGAATACTTGATCAGGATTAAACTTGTCTTTCCTCTGAGACCAGAACTTGTCTAGGTTTGATTTGAACAAGTTCAATGACGGACTTTCTACAACATATGATGGAATACTCTTCCACTCTGTAACTACTCTTTGTGAAAAAGAGCACTGCCTCAATTTCGACTTTACGTGTTTCTTCTGGAGATTAAACTGGTGACCTCTTGTTTTAGTGACAGAAGAACTGTTGAAAAAAGTAGGTGGTTGAAGGTCATCAATTCCATGCAGTATCTTGTAGACCTGTAGCATGTCACTTCTATGACATCTATATGCTAATGTAGGCAGATTTAGTTGTTCCAACCGTTGCTCATACTGAAGATGTTTCAGGGGGTGAAGGAGTTTAGTTGCCCAACGCTGAACTTTTTCCACTTTGAGAATATGTTTCTTCAGATGAGGGTGCCACACAGGTGAACCGTATTCTAACGTTGGTCTCACAATTGACTTGTACAACTGTGTGAAACCCTTATTGTCCATAGAAGAAAAAGTTCGCTTGATAATTCCCACTTTACGGTTTGCAGTATTACAAGCAGTGTCAGTGTGGTTTGAAAATGACATTTTCACATCAAACAAAACTCCAAGATCCTTTTCATGTTGAACAACAGGTACCGTAATTAACGTTCTATAAACCGCACACGTGTATTAACCGCACCCCCAATTTTGGACCCCCTCTGGTGAAAAAAAAAAAATACACACATAAACCCTTCTTCTCTCACTCTGAACAACATTTCGTATTTCCAAACAGAATGGAAAATCAGACATGAAATGAAAGGATTCAGTAAACTAAATACCAGTTTAAAAAAGAAAAGGAAGAGTAGTTCAATCCACATTCCGATTGTCCCGGCGACAGCTGCTCTTATATCCAACTTTCCACCATCATATAGCCACCGAATCCCGTTATAGTTGGCGATCTATACACACTCAAACACACGCATTATGTATGATACACAGATGATGCTCATCTCGCACGCACTGCACTTTCCCAATGCAGACGAGGCTGGGCTTTTGTCAGATGACGTCATTTTAGTCATGAGACATTTTGAAAGTCCGCGGCTGCGTGAGGGACATGTCCATGCAAGTTGAATTCCCTTGCAAGATACACGACGCACCATGCACACAACAGTCCACACTCTCGTGAGTGTCGGCACAGGAAATATCATGCTGCTAATTGCAACGTGAAATGAACTTTTCAAAACAAGAATTTCAACCTGTAAACTTCTGTAAACTGTAAGTTCTTACTTGCCGAACGTTACCGGGACCTTATACCCGCTAAATAACTTGTCTGTATGGATGACTGACTCTTGTTATTCCTGACAGACCTGTCATTGTGTATTAACCGCACCCCCGACTTTTCACTCTTCCCCGCGGGGAAAAAAGTGTGGTTTATACAACGTTAATTACGGTATTGGTTTGTTTGCATCATACATAACATATTTACATAAGGGGATTATTTCTTCTGTAGTGGATAACTTTGCACCTATCGATGTTAAATGGAAGTTACCACGTTTTGGACCATGTTAGAAGATTAGTTAGTTCAGTTTGAAGAATCGTACAATCCACGCTGTTTGTAACTGATGAGTACAGCTTCGTATTGTCGGCAAAAAGCTTGACTTTACACTTGTTGGACTGGATAACATCAGGTAGGGCATTTACGTATATATGTCCTGCCTCGGCGACATTCTTTTTGTTGCCTCATATCCCATTGACACGTACACCAAAATGTTGTGGGTAATTTGTAGTGCCACAATGTCGCCCCATATCTGAACGCCGTAAGATTCACAAAAACAGAGATGTAATGTATGCCTATGAATGTTCTCAATCATCCAGATAACAGGTACTTAACTAGATAAAACTAGTCAACTGGACTTACTTTGGTTAATAAGCTGCGATATTTCACATCCTCACAGAATTCCTTGACCATGTCACAGGTCAACAACCATTTACTGCCAAAGACCAGTCAGCCTGATGAAACATCCTGGAAAGGATGTGAATCTTCACAGTTTAATAATGAAAGTATTGAAGTTCAGTTGACTTGTTTTAACTTTTATTTTACAGTACCAAACACCTATTCAGTTAACTTTATTGTTAGTTAACAGAGGTGTTAACAAATTTCATGCTGTGCAGGTGATGAAACCAACTTTCCACAGAGGATTCTACCTGATGGCAAGTTTCCTGTTGATGGTTTCTTGATAATATATGATGTATCCTCATCAGCGGGGCATGAGAAACAACTTGAATGGGTCACCAAACTCCAGGGCCAACTGCACAAGGCAAAGCGACCAGTTGTTGTTGTGGGAACGAAATTTGATGAAGCCTGTGACCCGTACGTGCGAGATGCAAAGGGCTTTGCCGCAAAAATCAAAGCCCCGCTTATAGAGACGTCATCGCAGGAGGGCGTCAACGTGGACCTGGCGTTTGCGATGATCGCAAGCAAGATTGACAAGAGGGGTGGGCCCCGGGAGATATCATTCACAGCAGGCAATGAGGCAAGGCAGAAGGTGATTATAAAGGCTGTGGATGAGTATGAACAGATGTTGAAGATGGAGGTCACCAACTATCATGACCTATGGACGTCACGAAAGAAGCAGTACCAGAACAGAGAAGTCTTTCAAAAGGTGAGGGGTCTGCTAATTTCAAGCCCTTTTGTAATAAGCCAAGTCTAGATCCCCCCCCAAATCCAATTTTTTGTCGCCGGCATGCTAGTTTACTAGTTTACATTTGTTTTACATTAACCAGGGGGTGGGGGGGCGTACTACATGTACATCGTTTTCCACCAAAAAAATTGTCATCAAGGAGGGATATTTTGGAGGCATACATAGGTTATCGAAATAGCTGTACCTTTTGGGCCAAATTCATATAACAAAATGTTGTGTGGGTAAACTCATGTTTGAGAATCCTTTCGAGCAAAAGTTTGATTATAGGGAATTACCATCCCTTTGTAGTGCTAACATCATATTGTATGAAATTGTACAACTTGGCAAGGCTTATCATTAGGGCTGTTACCGAACCGCCGAACCGAACGGAAGTTTGCCGAACATGGCACTTCCGAACTGGACCGAACTCGAACATGGTGCTAAATTTACAGCCCTACTTATCATCATGCTTGTTTGCTGATGTCTAATCAGAGTATACTTCTCTACATGATCTAGCACTGACCTTGATATAACCTGATATAAAACATTGTGTGTCAGTTGACCTCCCCAACCTAGTACACTGTATGTTTCTTTACACAATATTATTTTTACAAATGCATACACTCGTGATACATACCGGGTGTCCCAGAAAAAGCGGAACGGTGGATTTTCAGACTTTACCTTCAGAAAGTAGATAATCTTTTTACTTTAGTAGGTAAAGCATCTTCTACCAATGAGAATGATACCAAGATCATTTAATTTGGTGAAGTATTTTTTATTCTATGCCCATTTCTTAAAATACAGTAATTTTTGAATTTCGCAAGTTTTTGGTGACAGTGGAGAGCAAAATTGTGTCGGGAATGGCCTTTCACATGGTATATGTATGGCACGTTTTGTTGCCGACATGCATCAATGGACTTCCCTCAAACATCGTATTATGAAAGGCCATCCCAACAGAAAGCTACTCTCATCAGTCCCCAAAAATTTGAAAATGACTGTATTTTAAGAAACAGGCATAGAATACTAATTACTTCACCAAATTCAATAATCCTGGCTTAAATTTCTTCGGTAGATAATGCTTTACCCACTGATGTAAAAAGAATATCTACTTTTTGAAGGTAAAGTACTGAAAATCCACTGTTCCGCTTTTTCTGCGACACCTGGTATATATATATATATATACATATATGTATACATGCATATAGACGCATTTGGATGCGAAGTTCACAGTTCATGCTCAGTCACGGAGCCTATGATATCTACCCAAAATATATATTATTTCACCAGAGGGTGGAGCAGTCTGTTTTAATCTTTTACATTCATTACTTGATCGGCTTTTGTTTGCAATCATTTACTCCATAGTTTTGTATTGGAAATCAAAATTGAAATTGAAAATAATTCAGTACATGAGTTCATGCCCCAGCGCACAAAGAGTTAATACATTGTTCTCTTTTTTTACACATGTTTGTGTATATTTTAAATGGGCTATTACTGTGATGGCCTTGGCTGTATTGTAAATTAATATTTGAAAGTACTTCCTGTATTGCCAGACAGATTACATAATACCTGCCAGCATAGATGCCTTCACCCTTGTAGAATTTCACGCCTTGTCACTTCTTGGTACTTCAAAATAAGCTTGTTAATAATGGGGATGATAATAACAATATTTATATAGCATCAGTATCTGTTGGGTACTGATACTCATGGGGCATTGCATATTACACATTGTAGTTTCATGTACATTGTGTTTCAAAGGAAACCTGACTTTTCAAGGCAGTTACTAAAGAAATGATTATATCCTAATAAATTTGTATTATTCATGTAAAAAATAATTTCTTTCTCTTTCATATATACGATACCAAATGATATTGACTTACACGAATTGAGTAATTTCAAAAATGTTGTTGCGCGCAGAAATCGTGTATAATGTAATTGCATTTAATTACTATAAAAAAACCAAACAAAAGATGAAGCCAAGAGCAAAGACACATGTAGGTGGTCTTTCACAATGTCATTTTATTCCTCAGTCACCATTATTTTGCAGGTTTGAAATGAGACTTTGGTCAACATTTTACCCCAGAGTTCTTCTTATGCATCCCTCCCTTGTCTGTCCATGCAAATGAAATCAAACAGAGAATCATGGCAAAGCCATTAATTGTGGTGATTAGTTACTAATCCCTTGCACAAATCACTTTTACCTTTGTCATTTTAAAATTACCTTGATTTAGTTGTCCTTAGTTTATCATTAAGACCATGATTTAGTTGCCCTTAGTTTATCATTAAGACCATGATTTAGTTGTCCTTAGTTTATCATTAAGACCATGATTTAGTTGTCCTTAGTTTATCATTAAGACCATGATTTAGTTGTCCTTAGTTTATCATTAAGACCATGATTTAGTTGTCCTTAGTTTATCATTAAAACCATGATTTAGTTGCCCTTAGTTTATCATTAAGACCATGATTTAGTTGCCCTTAGTTTATCATTAAGACCATGATTTAGTTGTCCTTAGTTTATCATTAAGATCATGATTTAGTTGTCTTTAGTTTATCATTAAGACCATGATTTAGTTGTCCTTAGTTTATCATTAAGACCATGATTTAGTTGTCCTTAGTTTATCATTAAAACCATGATTTAGTTGCCCTTAGTTTATCATGAAGACCATGATTTAGTTGTCCTTAGTTTATCATTAAAACCATGATTTAGTTGCCCTTAGTTTATCAGCCATGTGTCATGACCAGCAGGAGTTTGAGCAGTAGACTAGTAAAACAGCATTTTTTTTTTTCCCCCTTTTTATTAGGTTGTTGAACTTATCGGTACGAAGAATGCCAAGACCTACTTCACCCGGCACACGCAGCGCCTTCGCCAGGCCCACCAGCAGAACAAGATGAAACTCTATCTGGGAAGGCTTCCAGCCGCCCTGGAGAGTATATTCCCTGATCTGAACTCCATCAGTGGAAGGTAAGCTTGCCCTCCCTTAAATTGAAAATGGAATATTCTGGTGCCTGAAGCAGTAGATTGCTTGGGAGACTAGTTCACTTTATTATAGGGAGATAAGTTTGAAAAAATTATGAATGTATGAAACTTTTATCAGGAAAGGCAGCCAGATGAGTTGGAATGTGTATTCCAGATCTGAACTCCATGAAACATAAACTTGCCCCTCCCTAATTGTGCATGGAACATGCATACTTCTGAACCAGTAATATGTAGAAGAGTCAAGTTCCATTTGAGTTGATGGGGGATGAGTTTCAGGGGTAGAACCAAAATATGAAATTTGTTATATTCCCTGATATGAAGTCCATCAGTGAAAGGTAAGCTTTATACAGCTTCCTTAAATGAAAATGGAATGCTCCCTGAAAAGAATGACTTTATGTATGCTCTCATTTTTGAAAGAGAACTGAAAACAGTTGAAGTGGTCAAGGCTGTGTGGTCATTACTGTGTTTGTGTGTAGTCCCATATACTGCAAGGTTGTGGGGTATCTCGTATGCACTGAAAGAAAACACATAATTGACTTGGTGCTCGTGTATGAAAAAACTCATCAAACAAACAACAACAACAACCAAAAAAAAAACAGGAGGGGGGGGGTGTACACTACCCCATGGTTTTAACCTCTTTTTTTGTGGATTTGGGTCAATGAGTTTGTAATGTATTATTATAATTCTGACAGTCTCCCTTCTCACTCTCTTTCCCTTTGTCTCTTGTAGGGACTGGACAGAATGTCGTCAGATCCTGCCCAATATGGAAAACTTTAACCAATGGTTCATCATACTACCCCAGGACCAGACATGGCGCGAGAGTGAGTACATCGACACCGAAGAGCTCCTCATCCCATACGATCTTCTTGAGGGCAACGAGATGGAGTGTGAGAATTGCTTCCAAGACCATGTCAATAGGCTCAATGCTGCCAAGAGGAAAGAGAAGTAAGTTTCATAGGAACTGGTCACTTGGATTTTAGTTTAACAATCATTTGGAAAGTATTTGTAACAGCAAGAGATTTGAATAACAAGTTCTGTAGAGGAATACCAATCATTGAGAAGAGCACCTCCCTCTATATGATTCCTTGAAGGAAACTATATGGAGTACAAGAATTGCTTTCAGGACAATATCAAGAGGCACAATTCTGCCAAGAGAAAAAGAAGTAACTACTACCAGTCATAAAAATGGGCAAGTCTAAGCTATTTTATTTCTTTGTGGTGCTATTGATTTATAAGAACCTGAATTATTCTTTTCTTTGATTTTTTTTTTTTTTCAGAATGAAAGAAGAATTCAGGAAACTGCTGGAATCTCTTCCCAACATTGTCCTGCCGTTCCGCGCCATGGAAGAGGAAGTCATCCTGAACGCGATCTCCAACCATGAGAGCTACAAGGAACTTGATGAAAGCACGAAGATGGCAATCTACAATGTGCATCAGGAAAACATCCAAGCGAAAGCTCAGGCTGACTTAACGGAGCTTCTTATGGAGAAATATGCTCTGTTAGCAGGTGTAGATATAACTCAGCAGCCGAAGAAGGCAGTTGAGAAACTGGTTGAAAAGCTAGAGAATGAGCCTAGGTAAGTGATAGTTTAATGGGTACCCAGGGCCCGTTGCATAAAACTTACTATAATTATTATAGTAACTCTTCATTGAATACTGGATTTTGATTGGCTGTTGAGCATGGCATGTTGCTCAACAGCCCATCAAAATCCAGTATTCAATGAAGAGTTGCTATAATAGCAAAGTTACTATTATAGTAAGTTTTATGCAACGGGCCCCGGTAGGAAGAATAGTAGCCGTGCTACAACTGGGGTTATAACAGTGAAGTACCAGGAGCGTCAAGCTCTACAGACATGAACTCACAATTATCATTGTTATTATTATCATAATTACTTTTATCTTCCCTTCTTTTCTTACAGATGGCAGAAACTTTCCGAGATGGCTCTAGAGAGGTATGTGATGTTGATCAAGCAGCTTGCCTTTGTTCACAACCCGACCACAGACAGCTGCTACTATGGCGAGAAGTGCATGGAGAAACTCACTCAGCTTTGCATTGAAAGAGCATTAGAGAAGTAAGAATGATATGTATTTCTTTATGATAATAATATTCTGCATGTGTATAGCACCCAGTACATCTCTCTGAGATGTGTCTAAGCACTTTATGAAAATATTATTACCCCGGTCATCGGATTCAGGCTTGTCTGCATACAGTGTATGCACCTTCTCCACTCCCTAGGGAGCATTCCAGCCAGGCACCATTTTACACACGCTCTCAATGCTAAACCTACCACAATGACTTGTGATAACTTCTTATTGACTAAGGTGAATTGGTTTGAATTTATCTTGTAAAAAAAACCCCCAGAAATTGTCCTGTTTGCTAAAAATTTTGTATTTTTTTTTGCGAGTGGTCCAGATCCCCCTATTATAACAGATGGCAGTGGATTCAAATCAATTGCAATGTCATATCAATTGATCCTATCTATTGGTACAGAGTTGTGATTTATATCAAGTTGCAACCAATTTTAGTAAATGACCACCCTTCATTTTCAGGTGTATTAATTTTCATGGTTGAAAAGGTTGTATTCCACCTTTAAAATTGCCCAGTGGTGGAAGTTTTGTTTCATCAAAAAATTTTGGTTATACATGTAGATGACATTCACATAAGCATTTAACAATGGATTTAGTAATTAATATGAAATATTCAAATTTGACAGTTTAATTATCAGAGATTTGAAAAGAGAGAGAGGATGCAGAGAGAGAGAGAGAGAGAAAAAAGAAAATCATGCAACATAGGTTCCATCAATTATGAAGAAACTCCCTTAAACTCTTTCAATTACAACAGTGAAATACTGTCATCTTTTTCTTTTTTGTTTACACTTTGAAACATCATTACAGCTTTACATTAACTTTATTTTCGGGGGGGGGGGGGGGGGGGGGAGAGGTAGAAGATGACTCTTAGTGATTGCATGCTGTGCTGTTAATTTTGCTGTTCTGTATTTTATATTGCTCAATGAATTTTTACATTTCAATTTCAATTACTTCAATTTTTTCTTAGATCACCGCTCAAAGAATTGGGCAGCTGGGATGACTCAAACAACAGACTCAATATCATTGTCCTTGGTGAGGATGGTTTGGCTGATGAACTGGACTCAGAAATAAAGGTATGGGACCATTTACCACTCTGTAGCCTCTCATCTTTTTATTATTTTTTTATCAGGCTATATACAGGGAAGGCCAAAGAAGACGTGGAATATGAAAGTGGAGGAGCAGAGTAGGAGGGCTGGGTTGAGGATGGAGGATGCACTGAATCGTGCAAAGTGGAGGGAGGGGGTAAGGGCGATTGCTGCGAGGGTGAGGTAAATCCGGCCACCCCCGTTCATGGGGATTCAAAACTTTGGACGACTGACTGACTGATACTGAAGAGAAACTTTATGGCCGGTATTCACAATGGTGGTTTGGATTTACACCATGGTATATGCAGATTTCATGGCATAAGTGCGCTTGATTTAGCGCGCATACTTAGAAAGGTCCAGTAATGCTTGGCAAAGGGTCGTTGGATTAGATCACAATTTATTACTCATGGTATATAAACCGTGGTCTAAACCATAGCAATTAGTGTGAATTTAGCGCCCTTTGCCAAACACGCGTGTTCATTACTGGACCTTTCCTAGTGTACGCACTAAATCAAGTGCAATTATGCCATGAAAATCTGCATAAACCCTGGTCTAAATCCAAATCACCTTTGAGAATTCTGGCCTTTAGGGGGTTTTAGTATGTCTGAGACTCACAGATTTCTGAAAACCAAGTGATATTTCTTATTCCATCTTTCGATGTTAAAAACCATTTATTATGAATTATAAATGATAAGACTGTAAGACTTTGAAGAGCATATGTTCAATGTTTGGATTGTAAAGACTGGATGGTGTACTGACACAAATATGGTGATATGGAACTTCATCATAAATTTGTTTGATTTTACAAAAATTTGTTTGTCATATATATCAAAACTCAGACATGAGTTCCACTCATTCAGGAATTTAGAACGAAAGGCTAACAGAAAAACAATATTTTTGATGAAATATTCACTTGTGTTATTCACAGCATGATCTGTTTTGTTCTATATGAGTTCCAATCTTACATGTAATTCACTGTGTTGCAAAGTGAACAATGGTGATTTTTATTTCTCTAAATGTTTAACTCTGCATGACTTTCATAGAAGTCTCAAGAAAAACAGGGCAACGGAAGAAATTATTCTCAGGTACATGTATGATGCAGACTTCAATGATCTAACAAATATTATTAATTTTCACCAATAATCTGTCAAGTTCCATTGTGTCAATAAATCTATTATTTTTACCCACAATTCCACTCTACCCATACAGTTTTTTTTTTCTTCACTTTTTTTATTTCTTTATTTTGAATTTTACAAGTATTATAAATCAATTTGAAAATTTCAATAATTCAAACTCACATTAAAAACAAATGTAATCAAATATTGTATAGAGCCATCTATATCAGAACTAACATATTTCTTTGATAAACAATGCAAGATAATTGCTGTAAATTTCTCACATTAATTAGCTCCTTTTTGGCAAAAATTCTCCCCAAGATAACATGTAGTATGTCCTGTATCTAATAAAAAACTCCTCCCTTGTTAGCATTGGGTAATGTTACTGCTGTGCATTACTTTGGTGGGTTGTAGATCTTTTTTGATACCATGAGGATATTTCCTTTTCTTCTTCACTTGCGTCAAATATTTAAGAAACATCTGTCTATTGCAAAGGATACTGGAATTGAACTAACTTTTTTGCAAGCCACACCCAAGGAAACCTTTAATCTCGGTGGACTGCTAGCTCTTTTCTTTGTTCTTGCTACTTTCCTCAAAGCATACCTAATACATCTTGTGATTGTGAGACTAGTCACAGCCATTTGTCACCATGTTTTAATGACTTAAATAACCTTGAAATTTATTCTAAAATTTTTATGAAAAGTGTCAACTACTCTTACAATCATAGATGTTTTTTGTGCCTTTTGATGAGAGAACTGGCAAGTGCAGAGAAAAAGCTACAATTCTGTAGGGATGAAAGGCCATACCTTATGATGTTTTATAACTCCTGCACATCTTTGCCAGTTGAATAATGAAAACCTGACAAAGTTTTACACCAGCACACCACTATTTGTTGAACAGGAACTAGAGGGCGCTTGTTTTGTTTTAGTTCATGTTTTGTTTACTTGATCACATGTTATTGCCAAAAATTTTAATGGTGATGATGTATACTCTCCCTTTTTAACATTTCATGCATGGTAAAACTCAAACAGATTCAACTTCAAAGTTGAAATACAACTCTCATGTATACTATCGAACCTTAATCTTTGACTATGTAAACCACTTTTTAAATGTTTTAGTTGTGTTTTTTTTGCCATTGACACAATCACTTCATATTCACTTAGACAGTAGTATTATTTCTGACATTCTTTTTTCTCCCACAGGCTTACCACACCTATTGCATTCATGTTCATATATCTATAAAATATTTTTGCATGTAGTGTCCACTGATTATAGATTTAGTTACTTTCAAGACAGAAATTCTGGTTATATTTGAATGTGGGAGCTTTATATTATTGAACCTTTCTATGCAAGGTGGCCTCTGGATGAAGTATTTCAAATACAGGATTGGATATACATGCTAGAAGATGTCAAAGAAAGTGCAATCTTCATTCTGATTCATGGCATGGCTGGTCACGGAGAGATTTATAGACCTGGGCCGGTATTCAATTCAATACTTAAGTCAAAAATATGAGTATTTGTCTTAGTTTTTACTTAGATAAAATACTTAGCAAAATTTGGTATTCAATTCAGTATTTTGGCTAAGTATTTTACTCTAAATCTAAGACACCTACCTAGGAGACTTAAAGTGATTACACAATGGTAATTTTTTTTTTGATATATGATCGAGAATAGAATTTTAAGAAGAATAACATTAAAAATTTGATGATTTTCAGTCGAAATCATTGCATTTTGGCTAATTTTCTCATAAAAAGTCAAGAGTTGACCCAAAAATTTGAGTATGAGGTATGACGTAAAAGTGGGTACCCAGCTTCGCGCATTGCAGTTGTGCTGCGCGCTGGACTGTACAATATGTATTATACCTTGCGCGCATTTTGCTAGAAGTGCGCGACAAGGTACCCACTTTGACGTCATTTTGACGTAAAAGTGGGTACCCAGTTGAAACTGGGTCACAGCTGAGGGGTCAAAAATATCCTGAAATCTTACCACATTTGGGGGTTTCCTTGGCAACACGACTTTTTAAAAAACTTTAGGCAGATGATTTTCTGCTAATAAAATCATGCTCTTTTAAATGAACTAACATTGTTTCAGCATTGGGTACCCCCTTTAAGCCAATTATTTTGGAGGCCTTGACTAGCAGGCATAGGTTTTTATACGCTGTAATCATGAGCTGCGCAGAATTATATCATAGCGTATTTGAGCGTATTTGATTTCAACTTTCTTCTCTTTTTGTCAGTGGGTTTGTTGCTTGACTTTGATGATTTCTTTATCCCTTGTCTCCTCAGTCACAGTCCTATGATGGTGACTATACATTGGATAAGGTGTTATACAGCCTTGATCTGAAGACTATAGAGGGCGACATCACCCATCCTAGTAATAGACTCCACACAGAAAGCTTCACTCCGCAAGGTATGAAAACTCAATTCCATTTTTTTTTAAAACACATAGCAATATATCTCCTTTTTTGACGACACTTTTACTGTATCTTTTAATCCAGAGTGCTAATTATACATCAGCAGAATATCATTCAGTAGATCCCATTATACATCAGCAGAATATCATTCAGTAGATACATTATACATCAGCAGAATATCATTCATTAGATCCCATTATACATCAGCAGAATATCATTCAGTAGATACATTATACATCAGCAGAATATCATTCATTAGATCTATCCCAAAGTAAGTAGTCCCTTAAAGTGATTACACAATGGTAAGATTTTTTTGATATATGATCGAGAATAGAATTCTAAGAAGAATAACATTAAAAATTTGATGATTTTCAATCGAAATCAATGCATTTTGGCTAATTTTCTCATAAAAAGTCAAGAGTTGACCAAAAAAATTGAGTATGAGGTATGACGTCAAAGTGGGTACCCAGCTTCGCGCATTGCAGTTGTGCTGCGCGCTGGACTGTACAATATGTATTATACTTTGCGCGCATTTTGCTAGAATTGCGCGACATGGTTGAAACTGGGTCACAGCTGAGGGGTCAAAAATATCCTGAAATCTTGGGGGTTTCCTTGGTAACACGACTTTATAACAAGCTTTAGGCAGATGATTTTCTGCTAATAAAATCATGCTCTTTTAAATGAACTAACATTGTTTCAGCATTGGGTACCCCCTTTAACAGGACAGGGGTAAAGTTACTTGCCCATATTAGTGAGATAAAGTTGCATGATAGGAAACTACATGTACCTCCTAGACTAACACTTCTTGAATGCTCTAAATATTTGGAAACTAGACCATTTCTCATATTTGTTTATTATCATGGCCAGGATTCGATTATAAATTTACTGTGAAATAAATAGCCAGCTCTCAATCTTTGCAGTTGTTCATTTTCTAGTAGATTTATGATGTATATTTTTTCTTCTCTTTCACACAAGGCTGTATCTGTGTATTCACATCTCTGGAGGGTTTTCAGTATGTCAGGGATTGCTTGGAACGTACCATTCTCTCTGATCAGGAGGAATACAACTCATCCACTCTCAGGGACCTTGCTGTGGTGCTAATGTTTGGTCGTAGTACCAGCCCAGAGGCGGACACTGCACAAGTCAGGGAGCAAGCAGAGAGGCTATGTAGCAGGTAGGACCTGTTGTTAGCATTCTGAAAATTGTTTTATCTTTTATCTTATTTAATCGCCATAGCAATCAGAAATAGCGTACACCATTGGCTCACATCGCGCACTTTGGTCTTGCATACTGGTCATTTGTGCAGTTCAAACTAATCATAAGTACGCTTTTAAAATTTGTTATGACAATTAACACAGTGAAGATAAGATAAAAGATAAAAGAATTTTCAGAATACCACCCCTGGTGTTAACATTTTCTCTTAGCCAAACTGGGCTTTGCCCTTTAAAAACTCTTTGTCACATTTCTTTTGACAAGCAAAAAAAAAAGATATTGTGAACATTTTTCCTTGAATGGAATATTAAAACCTTAAAGGCAAAAAAGAAAAATAGTTTACATGCCTGGGCCAGGGATATAAACCTTTGAAAATGTCAACATGTGTCACACAATGCCTGAACATGTGTAAAACCCACAAGGATTCAGTGCATGCCACAAGCGCAACTAAGTGCTGTTATGCATGTGCAGGGAGCTGTTGGGTAAAACCCACAAGGATTCAGTGCATGCCCATAAGCACAACTAAGTGCTGTTACGCATGTGCAGGGAGCTGTTGGGTAAAACCCACAAGGATTCAGTGCATGCCCACAAGCACAACTAAATGCTGTTATGCATGTGCGGGGAGCTGTTGGGTAAATGAGTCCTAGCACATAGGAGAGAGTGAAGCCATTCCTTACCCAAGAAAATCATGAATATCAGATGATATCATGAATGTTCATGTGTATGTGTAATTTCATGTAAGTTTGACAAATTGGTCCAGATTCACAAAAGTGGTTTATATTTAAACCGTGGTTTATGTTAATAAAATAAGTGTTTAAAAAAAGAGAGTAAATAAGCACATAGATAAGCGTAAGTGAACGTAGAAAAGCATGTTACTGCCTGTCCATTGGGCAAGAGAACATTTAAACCTCTTCTGTGAATTTGGGCCATTGAGACTAAATTTAACCAGTTTCATGGCAAGTTTCTGTTGGTTACCAACTTAACTGTTGTTGACTTTTTGAATTGCTCATTTCCATGAAGATTGAACAACTGTCAGATTGTGAACGTGCCTCCAGACAACGCCACCCTCTGGCAGGGCAAGAAGTTCAGTGAGTCCCAGATACAGGATGCCCTCAGGTCTGTTGTAGCAGGTCAGAAGTACCGAAGCGGGACACCCAACCAGACGGAGAGTGAAAGGGGAGAGAAGGGAGAAAATGCCTTCAGGTTTGCTCTTTTGATTTGATGTAGCTAGTGTGTTACTGAATTCAGTCCAACCTTTTCTCTGCTCAACTTTTCTTTCCCATTTACCCACTCTATTTCACTCCTCTTTATTTCTCTCTCTCTTTTTTTTGCTCTGTCTTTTTAGCCAAAGCTGAATTCTGTCCGACCTTTTCTTATCTCTCAGTTTCTCCTTCCAGTTCTTTATTTCACTCCTTTTTCTTTCTTTCTCTCTCTCTTTCTTTTGTTTTGTCTTTTTTTCCCTTGCTGAATTTTGCAGACCATTCCTCCTTTTCAATTTTCTCCTTCCCTTTCACACACTCTCTTTCACTTGTCTTTCTTGATCTCTTTCTCTGCTCTATCTTTTTTTCCTCTTGCTGATTTCTATCAAACAATTTTTCTTTCAATTTCTCCTTCCCATTTACACACTCTCTTTTAATCGTTTTCTTGCCTTCTTTTGCTCTCATGCTAAAATCCTTTAGACCATTCCTCCTCTATCAAGTTCTCTTTTCCATTTACACACTCTCTTTTACTCCTTTTTCTTGCCTTCTTTTGCTCTCATGCTAAAATCCTTCAGACCATTCCTCCTCTATCAAGTTCTCTTTTCCATTTACACACTCTCTTTTAATCCTTTTTCTTGCTTTCTTTTGCTCTCATGTTAAAATCCTTCAGACCATTCCTCCTCTATCAAGTTCTCTTTTCCATTTACACACTCTCTTTTACTCCTTTTTCTTGCCTTCTTTTGCTCTCATGCTAAAATCCTTCAGACCATTCCTCTATCAATTTCTCTTTTCCATTTACACACTCTCTTTTACTCCTTTTTCTTGCTTTCTTTTGCTCTCATGTTAAAATCCTTCAGACCATTCCTCCTCTATCAAGTTCTCCTTCCCATTTACAATTTTTCTTTCTCATTCATGCCTCCTCTCTTTTTCTCTCTTTCTTATGCTCTATTTTTTACCCTGTGTTTCTTCCTTGTCCCTCTTTCTCTTTCTTTATTTTGCTATTTTTGTATCTATTTCTCACACTCTCTTCAGCTTTGTCTTTAAACATTTTCCTCTCCCTTTTTTTCTTGCTCTTTCTCTTTCTCTTTCTCTTTTGTTTCTCTCTCTTTTGACATTCATCTAGTCAACCCTTCTTCATTAAGCTCAGCTTGCTGTTGTATTCCTCTCTTACTATTGATCTTTTGTTAATATTTCTGTTTTTGCTATGCTTGCTTTTTCTTCTCTCTTATCGATTCAGCACCTTCATTCATCAAAAATTATTACACCATCTTTGTTTGGCATGATATGATATTGTTCTACATTCATGATATCTGTAGAAATATAAATAGTAAACCCTCCTTGCAATGCAGTACATGCTCATAGCTTTGCAGGCTAAATTGTGATACTACGACTCAGGCTGTAATTTATCATTATACTGCAGCTATGGCATCCATTTTTCCTTCAGCTTTGCTTACATGTACTTATCCACATTACATTCAATGTACTTCCACTTTATTTGCATTGCTTCTATTTCATTTCAAATGTATTTCAATAATATCATTTTATTTTACTCCTTTCTTGTCCGTATCTGTGTGGTACCTATGTTAAAACTTTCTTACTTTCAACTCCACTTTTTAATCTCTCTAATGTGTGTATCATAATTATGCACATATAAATTCATGGCTTGCTTCACTCATCTACTTCTTGCACACTTACACTGTCCATCATCTATGGTAGGATTGGCATGTGCTTAGCGTGTGGTGATCCTTTCTCACCTGATGTGGTACTGCCCTTTCTCAGGACCCACTCTTGCAGCTTTTCTTCATTTGATAGGTACACCAGTCTCTCTCTCTGAGACAGCTTTTCTTTTTGCACTTCATTTTCTGTTCATAGCATGAATACATCTTTCACTTATTTCTCTCATAACAATCATTGTTATCAATTTTTTTTTGAAGTGCATTATTTCCCATGAATGCATTTATTTCTTTTCAAATTATTATACTTACTGAGGCCGAGGCTGCACTCCCTGTCTCTCAAAATGTTTTTAGCCACCTGTACATTTTTTTTTCCGGTTTTGAGTGCAATAGGGTGTTCATTATTTCTTTGAAAGAATCAAAATGATGTTCTCATTATCTTCTCTTTGTTGTTGCTGACCTGTTAAAAAAAAAAAAGCAGTCTTTTACTGTTTCATTGGTTAACTTGTTTACTTGCTCAATTTTTATTGCTCCAGATTTACATTTTCATATTTTATGACTTTGCCAAACATTTGAAGTTATCAGGAAGTTAACTTCATATTATGTGAAGTTCATGATAAGCTAGCTTCATATTAATTTAAGTTTATATTAACTTAACTTGGAGTTATTTGATTAAAACTTACAGTCCGGAATTCACAAAGGTGGTTTAGATTTAGACCATGGTTGATTGCAGATTTCATGGTATAAAAGTGCATTTGATTTAGCGCATATACAGAAAAGCCAAAAATCTAAATCTAAACCACCTTTGTGAATTCTGGCCAAAGTTAAGTTACTGTAAAATACAGCATGATGAAATTGTTTATTTTAAGCAGTTGTTGGTTTCTTAACTGCTTTAATGTACAATGTGCAACCTACAAGTAAAAAATAGAGTAAAAGAAAGATTAGACTGTACAGTTTGCTTGATCCATTGATTATAACCTCAATTTGACCTCATTTGCATAAACTCCTCCCCACCCCTATACCATCACCACAACACTACCAACACCTCTCCTTCATCCCTTGCCTACCCCCAGGATTGGGCTCTGCATGCCTTGTGGTGACCCCTTCCAGCCGGACCTGGTCATGTCGCCCATCACAAACCACCACTGTGTGGCCACGCCCAACGAGAAGAATTCCATCTCGTGTGACATGTTCCTCATCGATACCAAATGCAGAGTGGAGTTTGAGATCGCATCCTATCACCTTGGAGACATTCTCCGGGAGGACAGGGTTCATCATGGGTACATCTTGGTATATGCTGCGCAGAGAAAAGCATCGTTGGAGCTGCTAAGGTAAGACTAATGGAGCAACAACATGTTTATTGATAAGAGAAAAGAATCGGAGCTGCTAAGGTAAGACCAATGGAGCAACAATATGTTTATTGATAAGAGAAAAGAATCGTTGGAGCTGCTAAGGTAAGACTAATGAAGCAACAACATGTTTATTGATAAGAGAAAAGAATCGTTGGAGCTGCTAAGGTAAGACTAATGGAGCAACAACATGTTTATTGATAAGAGAAAAGAATCGGAGCTGCTAAGGTAAGACTGATGGAGCAACAACATGTTTATTGATAAGAGAAAAGAATCGGAGCTGCTAAGGTAAGACTGATGGAGCAACGACATGTTTATTGATAAGAGAAAAGAATCGGAGCTGCTAAGGTAAGACCAATGGAGCAACAACATGTTTATTGATAAGAGAAAAGAATCGGAGCTGCTAAGGTAAGACTGATGGAGCAACAATATGTTTATTGATAAGAGAAAAGAATCGGAGCTGCTAAGGTAAGACCAATGGAGCAACAACATGTTTATTGATAAGAGAAAAGAATCGTTGGAGCTGCTAAGGTAAGACTAATGGAGCAACAAGATGTTTATTGATAAGAGAAAAGAATCGTTGGAGCTGCTAAGGTTAGACCAATGGAGCAACAACATGTTTATTGATAAGAGAAAAGAATCGTTGGAGCTGCTAAGGTTAGACTAATGGAGCAACAAGATGTTTATTGATAAGAGAAAAGAATCGTTGGAGCTGCTAAGGTTAGACCAATGGAGCAACAACATGTTTATTGATAAGAGAAAAGAATCGTTGGAGCTGCTAAGATAAGACTAATGGAGCAACAACCTGGTTAATTTATAGGTAGAGTATGAAAATAATTTTGTAGAGTATGGATTTTTAGTTTGATGAATGTAAACCTAGCCATGTTGTCGGAAAGATTTCTGATAATGGACTTCAGACATTTAGATTCAAAGTATGTGGATACCTCCTTAATTGTAACGTGACATGCTTTAGTTATTTGGAATTTTGTAATAGTTTGTTAATTTTTTCATATTCCATGCAAGTAATATTAATTCATTTTTAGAAGCAGTGAATCTTTTGATTGGTCCTACGAAGCTCTTGTGATAAGTTTCTGCTCAGTGCTTGTAATGATTTTATACATGTCTAGTGAAGCTACTTACTTTGGCATTATATATACAAAAACAAGAGAACAAAAGACACTGGCACACACTTCAGGTCAAGATTAATCAATTTCTCTCCTTAAATTATTTATATTTATTTATCCACTCTTTTTATTAGTTTGAATGAAATGAAAATATATTAGCATTAACAAATTGGAATGAATATTGCAAAATTCTAGATCCAACAGTTAAAGTAAATTGTCTCAAAAAAGAGATGCTGTAATGCTGTGTGTAAATGAAGAATTGATCTTAACACTAGTATTTTTCTCTTCAGGTGGTTCCTAAAGTTGGTTGTACCTATCCCAACGCTAGTTGTAGCTATGTGTGAAGACATCAATTCTGCTGCTGATGGAATCGCTGAAGGCAACCGTCTTGTGGACGATACACCCACTGCTAGATTAGTAACGGCAAACTGCTCAACTTTCAGAGAACAAAGTACGTAATGGGTTTAAGAAATTAAAACTTCTGTTAAAATTGAGAAGTTACTTTATTTAGAATATATCTTTATCAAGAATATAAAAGTCCCCCTTTTCCCGCTGTGATTTACATGTGCATCTTGAAGGTTCAAGCGTATATATACATCATGGACATACTTTTCTTTCTTTTTCAGCTGTGATCTACAATAGGTTCTTGAAGGAGGCTTATGATAAGAGGAAAGAGACAGAAAAGATATACAAAGAAGAAGACCCATTGAGTCCTATGGCTAACAGACCACCATTGGAACTGCCATCACCACAGTAAGTTCAGTAGCAAATTCGTGCTTCATTCATGATTAACTCGAGTTTTTGGTCATGCTATCATTAAAATCTCTGTGACTCAAATCTAGAGGGCACTGTACAGAATTACGGACGGGGTGATTCTTTGTCAATATTTTGATTACATAGATTGATGAACTGTACCCTAAAATTTAAAATTGCTGAAATATCTGATGAAAATCAAGACTTAATGACCCCCCAAAATCCCACAATGCATTGTGAGATGTGTGAGAACGAACTTCCGAAACATAGTTGCCGAACGAACCCAAAAAAACTTTGGTCTACATCTGCAGTCTTCGTCTTCTTGCTTTTGAAAACATGGCAAATGCGTACGTGTTAACCTCAAACACATCACGTCTGTCTGTGCTCGTAATTCCGAATAGTGCCCTCTAAATCTCGTGTCGCACAGACTTTAATGCCTAGCTCTGATCAAGAGAAACCTTATCCTTGGACTGTGAACCGCAAGATGCGGAGTTTAAATTCCTGCCACAACACTCTAGTCCTTTAGTAAGACATTGTTCTATATCGGCTACACTTGACTGGGATGTAGTAAGTGATAACGGGTAGGATTTGATTCTGGAATGCACTAAGAGCTATGTTTTGTAGAGCTAAAGCTAGGGTAATACTATCCAAAGTCCTTTGGAAGCGCATAGAGATGTTAGATCATAATGTGATATGTGCTATACAATAACAGATTATTATAATTTATAATTATCATCATTGTTTCTGATTATTATTAATATTATAATTGTTTTTGATAATCATTATCTTCTCCTTCCTCTTCTCTTTCTTCTTCGAATTATTATGGATTATTATCCTTATTGTTAGTCATAGTTATTATTATCATGGTTATTATGATTGTTATTATTATCATGTGTTCATTTATTGTTTCATTATTTATTTTTCCAGCAGAGATGGCACACTAGATGAAACTCCCACATCAGGTGAGGCACAATCAGTTACTTTTCTTTTGTCATGTATTCTTCATATTCCATGCTGCATAGAATGCCTCATATAACTATTTATTCATGCATTTTGTAGTGTGTTTGTATTGTCCAAGACACCAGACTCAGTTACATGTATGTACATATATCTGAATATTATTAATAGCCTGGTTGATTGTGATCACTGTTGTACATACCATAATTCAATGATGTGTAGTCTAGTAGTAGTAGGTATCATAAATATCATGCATTCTAAACTTCTGTATGTTTTAATCCTTAGCAGAGCAGAGATTTTGTAAGGTCCATGTTAATCAACTTTTTATCCTCAAATTGGCATCAATTCTGTTTTCCACTCCATCACAATTTGAAAAATGGAACCAAAATGAAGGAATATTGCAACATTTAATAGAAAAATTGCCAATTTTTGTGTCAAAAGTGATTACATACACTGCATTGCCAATTCAGAAAGCTTTATGATTAGTTACATTTAAATTGCTCTTATTCGAGAATGGCACAATATACTGCATTAAAAATACTTTAGACTCAAAACTTTCAGTGAATTTCCTCTTTCTGCTCATGTGTAAATGTTTTACTAATAGGAGATATTGTATTCCTATGGGATAAAATATGTGTATTACATACATGTTGAGGTCTATAGAATCAAATCATTTATATCTAAGTGTTCACTGTGTTTTTGTAGGCAACTCGTGATAAAAACAAATAGCTTTTGAATCACTTACGTGTATCGTTATGATATGCAAGAATTCATGTAAAAATTTGAAATATCCTGGGAATTGATATACAAAACATATGTCAGCCTTGCATTTTAGGACCTGTATCCGCCAATAAAGGCTGTATCTTAGTTTTGCATGAATGAAGGCTATTTCCAACCATCTGCTTGTTATGGAACAGAGCTTTCAAATACCTCCAAGTCATTACAAACGCACCCTACCTGTACTCGTTGTAGCTGTATTACAGGGCATGAATATGATGTTAATGTAGGATTCTTCTTGGGCAGGTCCAAACTGTTTTGTTCCATATGCTGTGGACCAAATCTAAAGTGATTAGTCGTTTCGATGATTATTTTTTTTTTCAAGAAAATAGCCATTCTAGAGATGGGAACTCTATGTAGAATAAGTAAAATGTTACATTTGATGTCAGACTTGGAAGGACATTCTACCCCATTGGAGGAAACAAATAAAATATATGTTCATAGTGTTACGATACCTTGCGACATCAAAACAACCAAATAATTTGGTCTTGTCTTCTTATTCAATCCTAGTCCAAGCTATAATTAATGCACATTTCTCATGTGTTTGTAGGTCCCTTAACCAACTTTTGATTAACCCTAAAAAGACTGGGGAGGGGGTGGAATCCATCCCCCAGACATTTCGTGCGATATATCCCTAACGCTCGAAGCAATCGATGTTGCATTTCAAGACTTTTTCTTTCAAATCTTGTGCATCTTTTGAGACTAAATTCGCAACGTCCAGACATGCGGTTCCGAAGTCTAGCCAAAAAACTAGCAGTATTGGAGCTTTATTTAATGATTTACCACAATAAATCAATGTATCTACCTATTTGCTAGTTTCCCAAACTGAGCCAGCATTCAAGAAAAGTTGAAGTCACAATGCGCATGCCCCACCCGAGTAGTACCTTCCCAGTTCACCATGCGTGAAGAGACAGCAGCCATCATGTCGTCGAAGCCCTCTTCTTCAACTAACGTGTCCCCCCATCAAAACGTGGGGACTCGTCTAGCATTGGGAGGGCTGGCGGCGAGATCTTCATCTCGCTCCAGTGTGATTTTCCCCATGGCTTCGGCGATAGGTAAGTTAGGGTCCACTGCTTCATGCGGGGCCCGAGCCGTGATTGGTTCATCGCTATGTGTTACATCCACGGTGAGAAGCGGTCAACGGTTAATCAGGCAGATTCGGGACATTCATCTCTCCTTTTTAGGGGAGTGAGTCCCTCTAAGGGCATCCCTCTCACGGAGGACTTCAAGAAAGTCTTAATGACCTTTCTTCTCAGCCTCCTTCGGATCTTAACAAGGTTCATTCCTTTGTTAAAGATCTCGCCGAATCTTGTCAGGACTCTCTCGATTTCTTTTCGAAGAAGTCCTTCTCCGCGGACCTAATTCACTTATGTGGGAGGCTTGGCGTTAATTTCAAATCTACTACTTAAGCCTATGCGGAGAAATCGGCTTGCCAACTGGAATCTCATTCCAGGTCTGGTCTTAGACTCACAGCATACCTGGGTTCTCTCCTTTCGCTTAGGGCTAGGAGCCAGGAGCTTCAGTTGTCCAGTTCGGGCATCCTGTTGCTAGACGAAATTCTCCTGTCTTTGACAGATTCGCTCTGGTCAGAACTTTCGGTTTCGATAGCTCTGGCCACCAATGCCAGGAGAAACATTGCCCTCTCCGCCCTGGGCATTGCTGAGAGAGAGACATTCCTGCCCTTTTGTCTGGATCTCCCATTCTGACCAATACCTCTTTGCAGGTAAGGTGGCGTCTTTAATCCAACTTGAAGTGGATTCACGAAAACAGGCAGCGGAGTTGTCTAAACATCTCGGGATGTTGACACCTAAGTCTCAGTCTAAACCCCAGACCTTTGTCCCGCCTCCTCCTCGTGGAGGGCTTCACGCCCATTCCCCACAGTCTATGCCCAGTGCCCAACAGTCTTTTGGAGCCAAGGCCTTCTTCTAGGGGTAAGAAGAAGGTTAGAGGTCGCGGTCGTGGCCGAGGTTCGGCCCAAGGCCCGCGGCTTGTTTGAAGGTGCCCCCGAAGCGTTGGAGGATAGGGCTTCTACATAAACCTGTCAGAGCCTCTTCCACACAGAACTATTTGCCAAGACCCTCCTTCTCTCTTGCCCCTTTTCCAAGGACACATCTCTTCAGAGATTCAGGTTCTGTTGGAAAAGGGCGTTATACAAAGGGTGAGAGACCACCCCCATCTGTGTCTCTCCACGATCTTTGTGATTCCCAAATGCTCGGGGAAGCTCAGAATGATCTTGAGCATGAAGATGATAATACCTTCATTCCTACAGAACACTTCCGTATGGAAAACTTGGCCTCGATCCTCCCGGCTATCAGTCCGTCAGATGTGGCCATCTCCGTGGATCTGAAAGACGCTTACTTTCACATCCCTAGATTCATCCTAATTCAAGGGACTTGCTAGGTTTCGCCTTTCAAGGCGAAACTTTACGGTTTCAAGCCCTGCCCTTTGGCCTGAAACCAGCTTCCCAAGTTTTTACTCGGTGGTCTCAGCCCTAGCCGTTTTCCTCAGGAATCGCGGACTGAGACTATTCATGTACCTGGACGACTGGCTCCTAGTAGCGAGCTCTATGTCCACCCTTCTTTCCCAAATGGACCATCTCCTCCATTCCACGCAGGAGTTGGGGGTTCATAATTATTCGGGAAAAGTCTGAATTGACCCCTTCCTGTAAACCCATTTACTTGGGTGCGGAGATCGACATCGCGAACCAAGTCGCCCGCTCCAGTCGGGAGAGAGTTCGATTGTCTCAATGGCCCGTGCTCTTCGCCTTCTTTGGCGAGTTCGGGCGGGTTGTTGGCTTCAATTCCTAGGTTACTGCCTATATCAACAGGCAAGGCGGAACTCGTTCCAAGTCTTTGAATGATCTAACCGCCCAACTTTGGAGGTGGTGTCGGTCTCACCAGGTTGTACCAATAGCCTCCTATATTCCAGGCCAGGACAATCTGATTGCAGACTTTTTGTCTCGGGGCTAGTGTCTTCCCTTGGAGTGGGCCACGAACCAGGAGATCTTTGACTCCCTCAGTTCCTTCTGGGCCCCTCTGGAGATAGATCTGTTTAAGACCTCTATCAACCATCGCCTTTCGAGATTTTGTGTTCATGTGCGAGATCGGGAAGCTTTGGCCCTCGATGCGTTCTCCCTTCATTATGCCTTCCTCCATCCCTATAATTCCTTAGGTACTGAGGAAGATTCAGGAGAATCAGGCGTGGGTCCTGCTCATAGCACCTTAGGGGCCGAGGAGACCTTGGTTTCCTCTCCTCCTGTCTCTTCTGGATGGTCAACCTCTCTCCCTTCCTCGCAGAGCAGACCTAGTGTCGCAACCCCTGTAGGGGATCTTACACCAGCGATCAGGGGCTCTTCATTTGACCGCCTGGCCTCTATTGGGGAGGATGCAAGAGCTGCCGGGCTCTCAGAGAGAGCCTCTCGGCTTATAATCCAGAGTCGCCGAGTTTCTACTCGAGCTGTTTACAACTCCAGATTAGAAGCCCCTTCTGGCTGGTGCGAGGCTGGTGTGAGGAGAAAGGTTTTTCTGTCGGTGCTATTGCAGACCTTTTGATCTTCCTGTTTGATAAAAGGAGATCTTTGTCTACCATCCGTGGATACCACTCTGCTATCGACGCAGTTCATCTCGGTTTTCCTCATCGTTCGGGAGTCTCAAATTCTCCCTTCCTGACCCATTTGCTGAGATCATTTTTCTTACGACGTCCAGCAAATCCAAGGTTGACTCCTGCATGGAGTCTTCCTTTGGTTTTAGACGCTTTGTCCAAATTTCCTTTCAAGCCGATGTGCAATGCCTCTTTACACCATCTCTCGATCAAGACCGCTTTCCTTATCGCTATGACCTCTGGGCAGAGGAGGAGCGCCATTCAGGCCCTCTCCACGACGCCCAGGCATAGCAGATGGGAAAGGTACTACTTGGGGTGGGGCATGCGCGTTGTGACTTAAACTTTTCTGGAATGCTGGCTCAGTTTGGGAAACTAGCAAATAGGTAGATACATAGATTTATTTAGTAAATAAAATTAGTTATAATTTTCCTCATTTAGCAAACTCTGATTTCATGAATAAATTAGCATAATTAATTAAAAATAAATTGGAATAATTTTGGAGCAATTAACTATACAGTCCTGTAGATTTTCGGCACGATTGCGTTGTTGACGGCCGAGATCTCGGGGGGGGGGGGGGGGGCAGAATCCACCCCCCACAACCAGAAAAGCACAGCCTGATTAGGGTTAATGCTGGTAGTCAAATCTTGTTGCCTATATACCATTTACCTGATAACATCCTGTCAGGCACGTATATATTTTACATGTAGGTGATTATTTTAAGTATTGATCAGCATGAATATGCCCTTATTTATATGTAAAATATAGAATATTTTTATCCATATACAATTTTTAGGATATGCATGTTTTTCTGCTTCGATGTGATACATGTTATGAATTTGGAATGTGGGAATGGCTTCCAAATATTGGATCCAGCTTTTCCATTGCTCTTGAGGTCTCTGTAATACCTTGCCATTAACAAGTTAAAGAACACTGTTGTAAATGCTGAGAATGATAAGCTTGGGATTAGATGGTAAAGCAGTTATAGCCTCCCTTCCCTGTATGTGTTTATACCATATATTAGTTACTCTCTATAGACCATCTAGGTTATTTTGCTCTGTATATGCCCTATGAATATTTTGTGGTGGTGATTTAAAGTAACCCTCACCCATCCACTGTTCACATCTTTCATAAATCTGTGATTTTACATAGCTTTTTTTTTTTTTTTTTATAGAGGGTTAGTTTCTTTTGAAAATGTTGACAGATAACATGAAAAAAAAAAAGACCTAACAAAGAAGGAAGAAATATATAGTGTTTCTACTAGTGCAATAGATATGATTTGATGCATTATATACCGAGTGTCCCAGAAAAAGTGGTACGGCGGATTTTCAGTACTTTATCTTCCAAAAAGTAGATAATCTTTTTACATCAATCGGTAAAGCATTGTCTACCAAAGAAAATTATGCCAAGATCATTGAATTTGGTGAAGTAATTTGTATTCTGGGACTGTTTCTTAAAATACAGTCATTTTCAAATTTTTGGCGTCTGATGAGAGTAGCTTTGTGTCGGGATGGCCTTTCATAATACCATGTTTGAGGGAAGTCCATTGATGCATGTCAGCAGCAAAACGTGCCATACACATGCCATATGAAAGGCCATTCCCTACACCATTCTGCTCCCCACTGTCACAAAAAACATACGAAATGAGAAAATTACTTATTTTAAGAAACAGGCATAGAATCAAAATTACTTCACCAAATTTAATGATCTTGGTATCATTCTCTTTGGTATACTTTACCTACTAAAGTAAAAAGATTATCTACTTTTTGAAGGTGAAGTACTGACAATCCACTGTTTTGCTTTTTCCTGGGACACCCGGTATATTACCTTGCATGGAATAACACCTTGGCTGAGGATAGCCTGATGTATTTTTGTGCATGGACTCTTAATCACTCAGGTTATACTTTTCACTGTCTCTTGAAATCGGGATTCTCAATTGCTATTTTCTTTATTCTTAAGGAAACATGACTTTCATTTCTTTGATTATGCCACTGAACATCATTTCCAAAAGGACAAAAAGAAAAAGTTTCCACTTGTAATACTAGAAGCCACTCGTTAATACCCTTTTAAATTGTAGTAGATTTTGAACAAAGTAGCATTCTTTGTATGAACTATCCTGGATGGTGTTCTAATCTCCTTTCTTCATTTTTTCCATCCTTTCATCCCTCAATTATGTTGGCTTTCCTTCCCCATCCTCAACCCCTTTTCAATGAATGGTATCTCCCATAACTAATGCACTGTATCTTTAATACTCTCAAATGATAACTGTTCCTTGGCTTTTTCCCCCTTATTGCCTACTTGTGCTGCTCCTGTGTTGTATGGTTACTATGCTGATCTTTTCCATCAATGCTGTGTTCCTATATGTTCTTGCTCTTGTTCTTGTTTTGTTTGTTTGTTGGGTTGTTGGGTTGTTTCTCTTGTTCCTGTTTTGTTTGTTTGTTGGGTTGTTGGGTTGTTTCTCTTGTTCCTGTTTTGTTTGTTTGTTGGGTTGTTGGGTTGTTTTTCTTGTCCCTGTTATGTTTGTTTGTTGGGTTGTTGGGTTGTTTTTCTTGTTCCTGTTTTGTTTGTTTGTTGGGTTGTTGGGTTGTTTTTCTTGTTCCTGTTTTGTTTGTTTGTTGGGTTGTTGGGTTGTTTCTCTTGTTCCTGTTTTGTTTGTTTGTTGGGTTGTTGGGTTGTTTTTCTTGTTCCTGTTTTTTTTGTTTGTTGGGTTGTTGGGTTGTTTCTCTTGTTCCTGGGTTTTTTCTTTGTTGGGTTGTTGGGTTGTTTTTCTTGTTCCTGGTTTTTTTGTTTGTTGGGTTGTTGGATTGTTTTTCTTTTTTCTTCACACAATATCTTCTTGTTTGTCTGATCTCTGTGAATTCCAATTTCTTTCTATTGGATATATGCTAAGTGGCATGTAACCCCTTCTCTTTTCTGGTTTTTATTTCTATTATTTTTATATTTTATATATTTTTTCTTCATGTGATATGTTCTTTTGTGATCATGTCTTTTTGAATTCTTATTTCTTTCTGTTGGATGTATGTTGGGTTTTTTCCCCTCTGCGCCTTAATTGTGCTCTCTTTGTTATCATCTATCAAATCCTATTTTGAAAACATGTGTCTATGTGTTGTCCTGTACCATTTTAAACAAATCTTTTACACTAATTTCTTTATATGTTGTCTTTGCATCTGTTTTGATCCTGTCTAATGCGTTAATTTACTTTGACTTTCTTATGTTGATCTCCATTGCTGTAAATCTTCCTGTGTATTGGAACTTGTATTTTTCTTCTGTATGGTCCCATTGCCTATGTTCTCATTGTTTAATTATACACAAAAATATTTTCTTATAAAATGATGTAAAATAATTTGAATCAAATAATTCATATGTGTGACTCATCTGGTAACCTAATTTAATTTCCGCATTTTAACCCTCTCTATTTGTCCCATATTCTACTTCTAAATTCCTGTATTATTTGATCTTTCTTTTGAAATCAACAACAAACAACTCTACATGTTTTTGTCTTGTTGATAATGCTCATTCCTTTTTAAATGTCTTCTTTTTTCTGTTTCTTTTGTTTTGTGTCATTGTATTCCATTGTGTCATGGCGTTATAATGTAATTTAAACCATATTTGTTTACCTTCATTCATTAAATGAAATGAATCATGGTATTTTACAATCCCACTATGTTCACCTTATTCATTGCCATGAATTATTTTTTTTTTCATTTCTGGTTGCAAAATTACCTGAATACAATTTTTTTCTAATGGATTTTAATGAATGTACCTATAAACTTGATTTTCTGTTGATTGAAATTACATTTTCTTTTCTATGATGGTTGTATTTGATAATTAAATCCACCTTCTTTTTTGATTTTATGTTAATGTATTACTAAATGCACATGTGATTTAATTGACATGTAATTTGATTTATGTAAAACCTGGACTGACTGCATGAAATTGATGGTGTTGGTATTTGCATATTCGTTTGCATGATGCATCGTGCCCCTGGACCCCTCCCCCTTCCCCTACCTATCCCCCCCCCCCCCCCTTCAATGGTGCCAACCCCCTTACCCTATCCCCTACAAATAGGCTACACCCCTGAGTTTGTACCCCGCAAGAGATCCGTTTCTTCGGAAGCGGTAGTCCACGACCCCCTGGTCAAGCCCAGTGAAATCCGGAGCCGTATGAGGCTTCAGCAGACCCACTCTAGTTTCAGAGGTAATGGAATCAGCATGTCTTGGTGCAGCAGACAAACTTGAGTTCTGGGCCCTGCTGCATAAAACTTACCATTACTGGCAGAAAATCAATGGCCAAGGCGCAACAGAGAACTGTGTTTAAAAATGTACAGTTGTAAACTCACTTACTTGTGTGTTAAACTCTTCATATTTGAATGGGCTGTAATGGTAACTCTGCCTTCAGTGGTAACTACCATGATGGTAACATTGCTCAGCAGGCATAGGTTTCCATCATAGTTACTGTTGATGGCAAAGTAACCATCGGTGGCAAGTTTTATGCAGTGGGGCCTTGGTTATGCAACTTCAATGTGAAAGAAACTGTTTTAGAGCAATTGACAAAGGCTGATTGAGTAGTAAATAGAAATTGGTGTGTACCCTTAGGTTTTAAAATCTTCAGAACATCAACTCACTCTACACAGAAATAGTGTATGGGACTACACATAAATGTGCTCAACACTCAAGCTGTTTCTCGTTTTATTTTGAATATTAGGGCATTTGAAGGGTAATACTTTCGACATTTCTGCTATATTTTGTCCAAACTGATGTATAAAAGACTGACAATTATCTATCAAGCTTAAGCTTATTCTCTTAAGTCTCGTTAGATAGAAGCTGGCGCTGTCAGAACTTTGATGTGTATTACTTGGATAGCCAAAGCTGACAAAAAGGCTGATTGATTTCAAATTTAGCTGTAATATAAAGATGACAATATGCAAAATAGTATCTTTATCAGTAGTATTTAAGCTTGAAAGCTCCATTAAGGTCGAGTGGTAAATTGCTAAAGAATTTTATATATGTTTTCAAATCATGTGCCATGGGGGAAAAACTTTGTATCCTTGTTAAAGTAACTTATTGGAATAAAGATAAAATCATAATATTAAGAGGTTAAAGGTCCATTTTGAATTTTTTCTAAAGTCCCTTAGTAATGAAATTTATTACTTAGAATAAGAAATCCATGTACCATTTCTGATGGTTAATGAAAAATCATCAAAATTTAGTATTGATATAAACAAGTTTACTTTTCAATTCAATTCAATTTAATTCAATTTTCTTTATTGTCATGTTTTAAAAACACAAAAATTGTTTTCGGAATCTTTATAAAATACAATAACAACAAAAACATCTTTGACATGTACAGTATACACAAATAGGGTGCTACAAATAAAGATGACAATATGCAAAATCAATGGCCATTCATAGAGAATGCTGTTGCAGGAAAAATTTCAGACATAATTCATGAAATTGTTGCTAAAAATGTAATTCTTCATTTCTCACAGATTGATTTCTCAACAACCCATTTGTGTAAATAAGGTTTAAAAAGTCTTTAAATGTCACATGCAATTTAAGTTTGTTTTTTTTTTGCAATATACATAAATACATACTTAAGGGAAAACATTTAACTGCAACTTTTCTTGTAATCAATTTCTTCTGTATTAAAAAAGAGAAGAGAAAATGATTACTTTCCATAAAAGAAAAGAAGAAAAGGTTGAGGAAGAGAATATACATGGATGTATATATCTATTTTTTTCACATGTCTGCTATGTGTATATAAGTATGTGTAATTCTCTATCACTTTCACTTCAGTTAATGCAATCCAAGAGTTTTTTGTACTCTATTTGTTGTTTTATGTATAATGTGTGATTCCCTGCATTCTGGATCAAAAGATACTGCAGAAATGGAGACACTGTATTGCTATGGTAGTGGTATAATGAGTAAAAAACTTTTTACTTGGAAGGGGGGGGGGGGAGAAAAATATTTAAGTTACAAAATAGTGAGGAAAAAACCCTTGAAAATCAAGTTCTTTCAGCAGCATTAGTAAATCACTGGTATTGAATTAGAAATTAACCATGTTTGAATTTTATTTGGGAGGGCAAGTGACCCCCCCCCCCCCAATCAGTATGCCAGTGAGCTAAGGATCAATCTATTCACTCATTTTATCTAATTGTAGCATTACACCATGTTAATCTGTCCTCTCATTTTATTAGGTGGTGAAGACTTGCCTTATGATGTTATCAACCAGTCACCGGCTACTAAGTGGACTCCTAAACCAACTAATGAAGGTAATTATTTGCATGGTTTCAGAAATAAAAGGGCCTAAACTTTGTCACAAATCTCAAATTACATTTTAATTCTGTTGTCTTTTCTTATAGCCAGAACGGTGTAAACACACCCTTTTGCCTCTCAACAGTGGGTCTGTTCATACATTTTCCTTTGTGTACATTTAAGGCTTGTGCGGGTAATCTGACAACACCCCTGCAGGTTCTTTTAAGGAGGTTAAGCATATTGCTTGTTACATTTTTTGCTTATAATACACAAGTGAGTGACTGTTTTTATATTATAGAGTCTTGATGTTGCCACTCACATCCACTTATCCTTCATTTTATAGTGCACACAACAAACTTCAACAATTATTTCCTATGCAGTTCACCGTTGCATATGTGAACAAACCTTAGCAGTGACCTGTTCACTGATGTGTTCTTATGGCTTAGTAACAAAAATGGCATAAGTAAATCCTTGTCATATGCTCAAAGATATTGGTTGTCTGTATGTGTTCATACTGTATTTGATATGTGAACTCCTTCTTCATGTGTACTTGGAAGCCAAACAAGAAAGGAAGAAAATGTTGATCTTGGTATATTAAAGGGCAGTTGGTCATAAAAACCATTACTAAGCTAATTGTGAATTTCATGTGTATATTTGCTTCTGTGGTAAATGGCCATAAAATCCATCAGAAAGCTTATGTAAAAAAGCTTGTGGGGTAGAATGACCTGAAGCCCACCAGTAAGTTACATGTAAAAATAAATTGGGTTAATATGCTCTACCATTATTTAGTGAATTCTTGTTGCTGCAGGACTAAAAGAGCATTAACCCATTCGTGACAGGAATTATTTAAGGCCTAATTTGATCAGCTTTTATTCTTCAAATTGGCAACACAAATATTTTTATTTCATTGCTACATTTTTCTTATAAAATGTCATGTATCTGAAATGAATATAAATGGACAGAACTTATGAGAAGTCAAAAAGTTGCCAATTTGCAGGGGAAAACAGTGATTTTAAACTTCTATCACATTGCCAATTTAAGGACTTTAATGCTTAATTTCCTCTAAAAAAATTTCAGCATCAAACAACGTATATTGACGCAACCAAAATGGGCACAGTATATGTAAAATTTTTTGCTCTTTCTGCTCATGTATTTGGTATTATTTTTAGCGCTTTGCATCAAAAGATATTAGGCCAAACCACAAAATGTGGACCTCTGTCACGAATGGGTTAAATATCCTATAATACTGAAGAAAAGGTTACAAGTATGAAATATTTCTCTATAGAAAAGACTGGTTTGGGAATATGTTTCATGAGTATAGAGGCAAAAGGTCACATATCTGCTTATCATCAAAAGTTTGAATATATTAAAGCTTTCATATTAAATAAGATGGAGTCGGAAGCCAAATATTGAAGATAAATAATTTCATATCGTAAGTGGTACTCAAAGAAATGATTCGTGATCATTTCATATCTCGATTGATGTAGGTGGCAAGAACTCATAGAGCTGTTGCTAAGTTTCTGAAATGACTTAATTTTTTTTCTTATTCTTTTCAAGTAATGATTAAAACAACATGTACCATCATAGTACCAGGTAACATGATGTGAGGTGAACGTTGCCAGGAATGCAGTGTGCTTGAGAGTTTTACGACTTTCGCTTTTAATGTTTTAAGCACGTATTTGTGAGCTCTATAGAGAATATGTGATATATTTTGATGTGATAAGGTTTATCTTACCCACTGATGGGCAGTAAAATCTGTGCAAGGCGACATTTAGAGGGCGCTATTCAGAATTTTGGGCATGAGAGGATTGGCATGTTACCCATAGAGGTTTATGGTTCCTTGTCTAGAGGTGCCAGATGGCAGATTGCCAAAGATTGCAGATTCCATTGGCGGCCTTGCAATGCATTGTGGGATCTTTCTTTAGTCAGTCATTCATGATCTTCATCAGATATTTTGGTATTTTTGTGATTATTAGGCTATTGTGAGGGTCAGTCTTTGTAATTTAATTAAGGCAAGAAATCTCCTTTTCTGTAATTCTTAATAGCCCCCCCCCCCCCCCCCCATGTCATGTTGCACAGTCCTTATGGGTACCCAGGAAACTTGGCACCCAAAATGTAAATAGTTTTTTTTTTTTTTACATAGGGTGCAATTTTAATCAGGACACCAGACAGCCTGATAAAACAGTTGATGTGGAGCCCTGACTTTCGATAGCTAAGCAAAAGAGAGTTGTGCAAAAAGGCCGGTAAAGAACACAAGCACTTCTTGTTGTTTTGAGTGTTTGTGTCCCCGACGTCTTATTTTGCACCACTCTGTTTAGCTGGGCTGCTTAACTGCTAAGGATTAAACAATGCAAGTGTTTATATTATGCGCTCATTGGAGATAAATGAGAATGTTAGTCGGCCTGTCATTTCTGTTAGGGGATATTGAATGTGATGCATCCCACTGCAAGTTTCATTTTGCAAAACACTTCCATTTTTTATTTATATATTTTCTGAAGGAATGTGTACATGTAATAAAGTGTACATATATTTTAGGAATTCTTTTGAAGCTTGCGTTTTGTTGCATTTTGTGTTCAGAAGCAAGTTTTTATTTATTTGTTGGGTGTTTGCTGTGTTGATAGGACAAGCAATAATTGTTTGCTGAATGAGAGACCAACAATTCTTTTTATGGTGGCTTTCGCTAAAATGCCAACTTTGGCTCATATCCTGATTAATGAAAATAATATTAAAGTCAAATATTGAATTTTTGAAGATTAAATGTCCATCTCCCAGTTGATGTTAAATCATTCAGATTTTATTTTGTCTGAGGATCAAATCAAATTTAGTTTATTCAGTTTATTCATTGAAGGTTTTTAGCCTGACTTTGGATTACAAATTGGAAGATGACAAAGGATGAAGGATTGTTCGATGGCTTTTTTTTTGGTCCTTGCAAGGTTGTTAACCTGTTCAATACTAAGCCCTGAGATAACTAGGGTCTATGAAAATTGTATGTTATACTGAAATCATATATATTGAGTTAGCATGTGATTAATTTCTAGAAGAGACAGCATGATTATATTCAAGTGATAATTTATCATTTATTAGTCAGGGCTGTAAACAAATTTGTAGGGACAGAATTTACAAAAGTACTATTTTTTGTTCTTGATTCATGTGTCCCCTAAAGGTTGATTTTTAAGATGGGTGCCAAAAATTTGTATCTCTGGTACAAACCCATCATGAAAAATGCTAATTTATGCAAATATTGTGAAAAAATCAAAACACCATTTCCAATATCGTAAAGTATATAAGCTAGAACTGTAATTTGGTTATATTTAGTTCTTTTTAACTAAATTTGTCTATGGTACGAACTCATCATAAAAATGTTAATTTATGCAGCTATTGTACAAAAATACAAACACCGTTACCAATATATATATATTGAAGTATTTTAGCTAGAATAATCAAGTTTGATACATTCTTATTGTTTAATGGATTCTGGTGAATCTCTTTCCTTGATCTGTAAGTTAATATATGCTAATTTATGCATGAATATTGTTCCAATGGGCTGCCAGTATGTAACTGGTACGTGGGATTGATATCCATAAATTTGGAATAAATTAGCATGATTTTTCATACATGTATATAGAAGTGATTTAGTTCAGTGGGTCCCGTGGGGAGAATAAAGCTATCATCACAAGAAATACATTTCGAAAGTTTGGAGTACGGTATTTTCAAGCTTCCCCGAATTTTAAACTCCCCATGAATCTATAGTGTTGATTCAGTGATTCATGCATAAAGTTATGATTAAATATGATGGGTCCTTAAGGAAAAAAAAATAAAGCTGTACATGTGCAAAGTTTGATGCAATTTCAAGCACACTAAAAATTTTGCTTTCTATGAGTTTTCATAGTGTTAGTGTAATTTGCATAAGTTTGCATTAATTTAAATCGAAATTAGGTTCAATCCATTGAGTACTGTGGGAAAAAATTGAGATCTTGCCATTGCAAGTACACATAAATGTGAAGTTTTTTGTAAAGTTTTTTTGTAACAATACGAATGTCCCCCAAACTCAAAAAGTTATGGGCTTAAGAGACCTGACTTTATTATCTATTTTTAAAATTTCATCATCTTTCCTTATCTTCTGCTTTTCAACCTCTCCACAAAATCCATCCCTTTATAACCCCCCCCCCTTTATACCACCCTTTTCTACCATCCCCTTTCCTTACAAGCAGCCCGTATATACCACACAGCTAACTACGAGTCTCGACCACGACGGTGGGGCTCAGAGGTTAGGCGAAAGCCAAACTTACCGTTACCCTCAACTCCACAGAGCTCCGGCTCGGAAGGTATACATTTGGTGGAAATACTATTCAATGTCTTTGTATATGTTCCCAGTATAATCCTCTGTGCATTTTGTTGCTTGCCTGTGTGTGCATTTTTCTCTGCAAGTTTTGTGCGTAGTATTTCTCATTCTCCATCTCTTATCTCTGTACTATAAAAGTGGGATTAAAAAATATATATATATTTTTGGTATGTATGTATGTGTGACAGTTTTATGTTTAAGGAAGTAACGAGTGCTGGGCCAGTATTCAATTTGATACTCAAATCAGAATTGTAATCATTCTACTCAGCTTTTGGCTTAAGTAAAATGGATTCACTGTCAAAGTTAGATAGAGAAATAACAATGAAGCACATGTTGTACACATACAATCCAAAAATATCCTACTGTTACAGTATTTTCTTCCCCCTTTATAATCTTGGGATGTTTTGGAATGTATACTCTTCTTATGTATGTAACACTTCTTTGTGCATTTTTCTCCTTAAAGAAGAGTAGCATAATATCTCTTTCCTTGGTTATTTGGGAATGTTTAAGAATGTTCCAACATATTATGTACTCCACACTTTTGTTCTTAGATTTTTTCCCTACCTAACCCATTCATGACAAAGGTTACACATTGTGTTGTTTGGTCCAATAATTTTTGATGCAGAGCTCTTAAAAAAACATATCAAGCATTTAACTAGGAAAAAAAAAATCTACACGTACTATGCCCATTTTGGTTTTGTGTCATTGTTTGATGCTGAAATGTTTAAAAACAAGGTAGCACCAAAATAACACCAAAATCCTTGAATTGACAATGCAGTAGAAAGTTCAAAATCCCCATTTCCGTGCAAAGTGGTAACTTTTTAACTGTTTAACATTTTTTCTGTCAAATTGTATTCACTTCAGATGCATGATTTTTTAAAGAGAAAAATGTAGCAATAAAAGAAAAATACCAGTATTGCCATCTCAAGAAGAAAAGCTGATCAAATGATGCTTCAAATTATTCCTATTATGAATGAGTTAAATCAAGGAAGACTATTTCTTGATGATCTATGACCCTCTGCGCATTATATGTTTCTTTCTCTTTCTGTATGTTGTAATCTTGCGATGATATATATACCCAATATACCCTCTATATTTATTGTGCATCTTCTGTATGTGTGTGGATCATTGTGAACAAGTTTATTATTATTATTATTATTATTATTATTATTATTATTATTATTATTATTATCATTATTATTTTTATTATTATTATTATTATTATTATTATTATTAGTATTATTATTATCATTATTATTATTATTATTATTATTATTATTATTATTACTACTACTATATCATTATGCTGGTACACTGTTTAAAAATACACTACATCTGCATGATTACATTGTATTTCCATATGATCCATTTTACCAACAAATTTCACTGGATACATATTTGATAGTTATGATGCATTTTACTATAGATGATATTATTACAAGGCTGTCTTGTAAATGGGCAAGTGTAAATTAGATTTTCTTACCCTTCTTACAATGTAATGTAGATGAACTGTGCAACAGAGAAGCATGTCTGTGATGCATGGCATTTAGAGGGTGCTATTCAGAATAATAGACTGGGTGATTTCTTGCTGCCATTTTGATCATGAAGATTGACAATTGTAGCCTAAAAATGCTAAAAATGCTGTTATATCTCATGAAAATCAAGACATGGTGACCCCCAAAAGATGTGCGAGAATGGGCTTGAGAAAAACCGTTGCTGCATCAATGCAAAGTTCACACTTTGGTCTATATTGGTAATTGGTACTGTAAACCTCTACGGGTAACATGCCCTTCTTTCCCAGATTGTAACTCTGAAAAGCGCCCTCTGAATATTGTGCTACACAGACTTTAATTGCTATCAGATAAGTGCACAATTTTCATGCTGTTCTTGTATTCTACAAAGAACTATACAGTAGATTTTCTTGTATCTTGTCATTTTCTACATAGAGCGATTATATGGTTGCACATAAATGTTGATATGTAAACAGTCCTCTGAGAACTATCACTTTGACATTCCATTCCTTTTTCGATACATAGTGATTATATGTTGATATGTGAACAGCCCTTTATGCACTATCACTGTGACATCATATAGTCCATTATCTAAGCCAGTGTGTACTTTGTCTTTGCTTTTTACTGGCCAGGATAATTCTAATGCTGGTCATTACATAATTATGTGTTATTGGAGAAACAATCACTGCCATTTTACTTCCACAATGTATTGCCTTTATCATTTAGATATTACCTAATACTAAGTGTCCTTTTCTGCTGAGGGCTCTCTACCTATGGCTTGGGTTTTCTTTGCTTTGTATCAGCAGTGCATTCCCCCCCCCCCCCCCCCCCCAAATAAAAGTTTACAGTTAGAAAAATTCTGCCATGTGAGCATTTCAAAATATTTTGGGGAAATGTTCATACCCATGGAGAGCCTACAGTCTCTTCTATCAAATCCTACCCCCAAATCTCGACATATTATATGCTTGAGTGAACAAAAGTAACTTTTGTGAAAGGGTGCTTTATTTCAGCTTGATGAATATTGTCATTTGTTTTGGTTGGTATCAGTTGGTATAATGTTAACGAGATCCATGTATGTCATAACATAAACACAACAATGGATATTCGTAATTTGTTTGAAAGCCCTCACAATATTGAATTCATAAGCCTCCAGAGATCATTTCTTTCACCCTCACTGATACCAACTGGCACAAATACTCAATTTAAATTTAAAAAGGAATTTTACATTGTGGTTTCAGGAGTGGAGTGGTTACATTTAAGCTTACTTATACATGTACATCTATAAATGCAAAATTGTAGCTAAATTTTTGTAGATCTTAGATGAGAACAATCCATGAATACAATTTCTGCATTTTCCATGCCTTTACAGAGTTCTGCTTTGGTGCATTAGAACAGTTACTAACAAAGGAAAATCATTTTTTTCTCTCTTCTCTCCCCTTCTGCCCCTTTTTTTGCTTTCATATTTTATCCTCCACTCAACCATAATTTTTACTATCTTTCATCTATATATATCACTCTTGTCTTCTACATTTATCACCTTTTTCTTCTACATATATCACCCTTTTCTTCTACATATATCACCCTTTTCTTCTACATATATCACCCTTTTCTTTCTACATATATCACCCTTGTCTTCTACATATATCACCCTTTTTTCTACATATATCACCCTTCTACATATATCACCCTTTTCTTCTACATATATCACCCTTGTCTTCTACATATATCACCCTTGTCTTCTCCATATATCACCCTTTTCTTCTACATATATCACCTTTTTTTCTACATATATCACCCTTTTTTCCCTACATATATCACTCTTGTCTTCTACATATATCACCCTTGTCTTCTACATATATCACCCTTTTCTTGTACATATATCACCCTTTCCTTCTACATACATCACCCTTTTCTTGTACATATATCACCCTTTTCTTCTACATATATCACCCTTTTTCTTCATATGTTGTCTCAACTCTGCTCCCTCCACTCTCATATTTTCCTTTCCACCATGTTATCTTTTACCTTATCATTCATAACTCTCCCTCTATCAATTCATCATTTTCCTGGAAATGTATATCCATCTCTCTATCTTCTCCTCTGATGTTTCATCTGCTCACAACATTACTCTTCCTCTTTCCACATTTTCCTAAACATCCATCTTTCTCCTTTCCCATTTTCTCAATGCTGTTTTTCTCTTTTTTACTCAATCTCCTTGTATCTGTTTTCTTTTCATTCTTCATATCTTCCTTCTTGTCTGTCTTGGCACTTGTTATGTCTTTTCTCTTTATACATGTCTTTTTTTGTGCTCTGTCTTCACCCCTATGTCCTTTTCTTCCTTCATTTATTCTTATCTTTTCCGTTCTTTTCTTCATGTCCTCTGTTTCCCATCTATCTCTCTCTTTCCTCCTCCTCTTCTTTCTTTTCTCATGCCCTGTGCTCTGCATCTTGCATAACGCTTCCAATGCTACCACAACCACCAAAAAAATAAATAAATAAAAAACTAATCGCCTCAGTGCACTATACGCAAGTGGAGAGGAGAGGTTCGGAACCAGTGCGGCCAACGGGGGCGCTTTCTGCTCGCCCACACCAAGGTTGGTCTAAATGCATGCTTTGCTAAATTTCCTTACTGCCTGTATTTTATAGTTCTTCGATAAGAAGGTTGAGCCATGGTCAAAGATAAAAAATAATTTATGATTGGGCATTAATTTCTATGTCTGTTTGGAATATTATCAAAGAAGAAAAAAAGCCACCCAAATGTATTCTTTAAATGCCCTTAGATACAAATTAATGCCAAAAAAAAAAAAAAAATGAGAGGAGCTGGAATATTGAGAACAAACTTTCATGCCATATGGTTAGTGCTGTCCTAAATGATAATTTCTGTGTGCATGACACATGAGTTCTAGCAAAATTTAGTCAATTTCCTATATAATTTTGATGATTCCAAAATGTCACTAATTACAGCTGTTCTTTTTTACCACATGCCATGATCACCCTTTTTCATTTGCTTGGACCAGAACTCAACATTTTCTGTAACTTTTACCCTTTCTTATCTTCAGTAGTAACCTTTCCTCTATATTCATCTTTGATTTCCTCTCAACATTAAATATGTTCTTTATCTTGGCCTTCTGTCAGTAATTTCTACATCTCATTTTATTAACATCCTTTCTTGAAATCAAGTGATTTTTTAAAAATGTTTTTCCATTGTTATCTATTCATCAGTGATTATGAACTTTCTTTGACTTTTTTGTTAGAGACATGCTTTCAAATCTGAATGTTTTTTTTTTTTTTTTTTTTTTTTTTTTTAGTTTCCCATTGATTAATGCTTTCTTACCAGGACCAAGTGATCCTTTCTCATCCATGTTTGTTGGATTAGCTCTTGATGCATGATTTTTTTTTATGCTAATAACTAATTCTCACTGCTTGTAGTTCTCCATCTTCCTTTGGCTCTTAACTGACAGTTCATACTTTCTTACACATTTCCATGCGAAAATGAAAGAGCAGCTTTTAGTTATCACCTTATTTATAATTTAATTGAATTCCATATGATGATTTGTAATGTTATGTTGTGCCCAATATTTTTGTTCTTGTCTTTTCTGTTGTCATTCTTATGTTAGTTATAGACATTTTTCCCAGCTTGCTTTAAACAATACACATTTTTTATGTTCTTGTTAGAATATATTTCATGTATGTATAGTTGAAAGCTTATTTTCTTCAAGAATGATTATGTATGTCTTAATAACATAGCCGTGCCTTCTGCTTGGCAGCATATTCATTCCATCCATGACTGTGAAAGTTTGAACCATCGGAGTGCCCAGTCTTGTTGATGGCAGTTTTGCATTGTGTCTGTCCAGAAAAAGACATCCTTGTTATGTTTCATTATCTTAACTACCATTGTCTTAATGCTCTATAGTAGACACATTTTATCTTTTTTGAAAGTTTCGGATGACCTGTAAATTTGTGAACTAAGTTTGTTATAAGAAGAGAAATAACAACTCTCCATAAGAAAGTTCCTGCACTCATCCACCCACTTCTAGGCTGCTTAACAGGGACAACAGCCCTTTGTGATTATTGTTACACGTATATTTCTACCTTATGAAATGATAATTACATAATTTTCGCATGATAACATTTTTGTACTCTTCCAAGTAGTTTCATCCCTTCAAAGAAATGCCCAAAATGATAATCCTACAATTCTTTCCATCTCTTTTGATCCTTTTAAAGAATCACCTTCTTTCCTGAAAGGTTTGTCCACCATTCCCATTGAGGAGATGCCAACTGTTCTTTTTGGGGGGGCATTATTTTATACTGATTTTAGAAGTTGAAAAAATACTGCAGGTTTCATGGAAAATATAATGTTTTCTCTCAAAATTGTAGTACTACTCATGTCTGTAGCAAAAAGGTGAAAATATTGTTTTTACACCCGAAATGCCCCTTTTCATCCCACAAAATACTGCCATACTTTTTACAATGTTGCCATTCCCTGCCATTGTAGTCTATTCCCTTGATGGCCTGTCCATGTAATACACACCATGATTATTTGATATCATTCTAACTTGATAATTCTTTGATTCTTTCTATTTATCTCTCTCCCTCATGCGTACATCAGACTCCTCCCATCTTACTAGCCCTACTAAACCCAAAGTCAAACCTAAACCACCTGTTAGGAGTAGCAGTAAAAAACCAGAGTATCCTTCAGGTTTGTGACAGGGCTTTTAATCTGAGTGTGAAATTATTCCTCATGCGCTTTGTGGTCATAATCATGCTGTGCCCAGTTATCTAAAAATGTTTCAAGCACCTATTGGCACTAATCGAGTTCTGTAACTTATCAGCACATTTCTCCTGAAAAGAAAAAAAAAGAAAGATCAGTCTTGAGCTTTGGTACCATCTCACCCCAATTAATTGCCATATGAAATCATCACATGCCAAGTAACACCATGAAGGGTTTGAAAACTTGGTTGCCAGCACATCCCTTTGGCGAAAGGATTGTCTTAATAGTCTTGTAACAAGTAGCTTATTCATTCAATATTTTCCTCCAAAATGTCATTTAGTATTGCCAAGGAAATTCAATTTGTGAGCACATTTTTTTCATGAGAAGTAAAGCAATAGAGAATAAAAACATGAATACTTTATTTGTATCAGCTTATGGCAGATGTTTGCAAAATAGTGTCATCTCATGCCTAGTAGCGCTGTGTGGAGGTGCCGTGGTTCATTCAATTGACTCTCAATTGAAGGGTTGAGGGTTTGAATCCTGGCCTGCCACTAACGTCTTTGGCAAGACATTAATCCATGTTTGCCATTGTCCACCCAGGTTTAAAACAGGTACTCGGTAGGATACGAATATGCTACCTGGTGGTGTTACTTGGTGCTAATGCCACATGGTGTTAGCTCATTTAAAAAGAAGGTGTTATTTGGGGCTAGATGGTGGTGTTTAATGCTATCTTGTTGGTGCTGGCTGATACAGGGGCTACACTTTGCTGTTTGGTGTTTGTGCTTACTACATAAAGGTTGGCTTTCATAGTTGCCATGGCTTGCGAACAGTAAAAGATGTTTTCTCGCAAATATCTTTTGGGCGTGTCCAGATTATGTCTCCCTATTTCCATTGATGTTGCCCATGGAGTCAAAATCATTTATCTGATTGGATGCAGGAAGCTGGGCACACCTGAGGGACATGATCTTTCTTACCCAATCAATGCTAAACCTCATGCTTCATATCAACTAAAGTATGCCCTCTGTGTACACAGATGATTTTTTTTTTTAAATTTTTTATTCCAGGCAATTACTTTTTCATTAAATTTTCATGGAATGGGTTAACAGATCCATTCTTTTATGTAATCTGTGATACTAATAGAGATTAGGTAGAGCAAACTATTTTATTCACCATTTTGATAAACCAGCCAACAAACCTTAACAAACCTTGAAAATAGAAACACCAACAGTTGGAAAATGGGTTAATTGTAGACCACTTGTTAGAGGATTTTTGAAAAGAAAAGTGGTTTTCACATCTAAAGAATAAAAACATCTCAAAACAGGCATAGTTTTGAAATGATATGAATTAAAATCTGAGGTGTGTGGTTTAGAACTGATTGTGGCTGTAATCAACTCATTTGTGTTGTTCAAGTCAGTGTGTTGTGCTTTTGGTTTTTTGTTCTGTTATCTGGCCATTCTTGCATCTCATCTTTCTGTGTGATTATTTCAAATTGAGTTATTTCAAGGTTGCTGTTTTTATAAGTTCTTGCTCACGGGGAAAAATCTTTACTGCAGCCTGTTTTCATTTCTCTTTGAGTGTGCTTTGATTTCTCATCAAATTATTTTTTTTTGTTGCCTTTTTACGCTTCATTTCAACATCCTGGATATAATTTTTTTGGTTGCTGTTCTTTGTCAGCCAGTTGTACTTTATAAGATATATTTGAAAGTTACTTTTCAATGTTTCTCTGATGCTTGAGTATTTTTAACACACCAGTCTCATTTATTTGATAGGCACAATCATATACATGTATTTGTATCATACTTGCAAAATTATGTTTCTTGCTTATACCAAAGTATCTCAAAGTAATTCAGTACATATTTTGTTTAATTGTAATTTTGTTTTATTGTAAATTCAGTCAGTTTCACTGCAGTAATATCTCTTCATATTGCTGTTCTTTATATTCCAAAGCAATTTTAAAGCTATATATAACCTTGCAAAGTGAAGCACTCCTTGAAGACTGAAAAACCCTTTTCACTCCACAATTTTTACTGTGATATTGGAGCCTTTCCTTCTTGTTGATATTATCTTCATGGAGCTAATCATGTGTTTACAATGTTGCAATACACTTGTTGTTTTAGATTGTAGTTGCACTTTATAGCACTGTGTGGAAGCTTTCTCTATATTTTACTTTAGGTATGAATGTGTCTTTGCTACTCTGGTGTAAAAACAGTATTAAAATTACCTTTAATTCTCTCTATCTTAGATTTGCTTAATTATCCTATTTTTCTAGAAAATGAAATCAGTGCAGGTTTCATTTTAATTTCAGTTTCTATTTATTCAACCTTTCATTTAAAAACTATTTACAATTTTCATATAAATCACAATATGTAATGAAGTTTAGAACCCTTAAGAAACTGAGTCCAGCTTTTCATTGGGGCCCTGCACAATAAGAATAACAAAAGCAACCTAAATGATAAATTTGATATTGCAAAGAAGTAAAGTTTCATATCTCTTCAGTCTTCAGTACTGCTTTGAAAATACTAAGTAAGTGGAAATTCATAATTAATGTACACTGTCTCTTGCTATGATTCCATACTTGTCATCTTTGAAAGTGAGATGTATGCAGAGTAGTTGACATTTTAATTCTCAGTGGTGGCTTTAGAATTGAAAAATTAATTCCATGTTGGCTTCCTAACTTTGATTACTGACGTATATGTTTCTACAACTGTCATGCTTTGGGGCAAATCATTGTTTTTTTTACAAACCTGCAAATCTAGATTTGATTCCATGGCTTTCTGCTCTTGAGTGGCTGGTTCCTTGTCTTCGATGATGATAACTTCAACTATAGCTATAAATCTATCATTCTGTCATGACCTTAACTGTACATATAAAATATATGCTTATTTTGGTCACCAATTTTTGTACTAAATTTTCAGCATTCACACTATTCACACTATAAAATATCATGAGCTGTCAGTCTCCCAGGCTAGCTGTCCACTTGGATGACATTTCTTCTGCTTAAGTGCTACAAATGAATGTTAAGACCATTCAAGTGTTTGATGTTATTTTGGTGGCAGCGGTGGGACCAAAGCAGATTTTGATCTTAATGTCATGTGTCATGCATTTATTATCTGAAAACATGTCTGTCTTATCCATCTGTTTCCTACTGAATTTCGTAATTCCCATGGACTCAAAACACGATAACCACCCTGGTTGCTGTTGTCCATGGAAAAATTGATAATTGAGCTCAGTACTCGTCATTTTCCTGCAGAGGTTTCTACATGTCCGGCTTCTTTTCACTGTTCTTAAAATTGTCTTGAGACCCATCGAAGGGTATAATCACTATTCAAAAAGTTCATGTTATTGGAATGATTGTGGTGGGTTTCATGAAGATTTATCTTCATTTCATCAAATGCAACTGCTTTGGCCACTCTGTATTTTCATGAGTGTGCTAATTAGTTACAACAGCTACATACGCTTGTTAAACTGCTTATAATCTGATAGAGCTTCATACATTGACGCAGAGTGTGATAGTTTTTTTTTTCCTCTGCTTTTCTGACTCTGCACTGTCAAAAGTCAAAGCAAAGGTCCTAATAAAGTACATACATTTTCACTGAATTGTGTGTAACACATATCATTTCCTGCTACGCTGGTTATAGTGGTGTAATACTCCAGTATTTGTGTATTCTCATTCATATTGTTATTGCCTCTGCTGACGTAGTAAACCTGTAGATCACTGTACAACAGACCTGACATATTTTCATACTGTAGATGTATTGATCATTTCAGTATGCCATTTAGTTTCATTCGTAGTCATTTGCACATATTAGAATGCTAAGTGGAAAAATTATTATTCTTGATCATGCCTAGTGAATTTGTAATAATAATAATGATGACCATTTGTATAGTGCCCATTTCTGTCACATAAGTATGTAACATATATGTAATTTCATACCCCCAGATTTTTTATGTTGCTTATTTTACAAATGTATGGAAAAAATAATTCAGAGCAGCAATTAATAATAAAAAAAAAGAAGGAAACGAACACACACACACACACACATCATGTTATGTTCTGTTGAAAATCCATTATATTGTCACTTCCATGATTTTGTTTAAAAAAAAAATGCCCATCAAATTTTTTTACTTTAAAAAAAAAGAGAGAGAAAAAAAGAGATGAAATCCCTATACAAAGTTCATTTGAAAAACCATCATATTGCAGTTTCCATTGCGCTAAAATTTGATGAAATAATATTGTTTTTACAACACAGGTGGTAATGCTGATGCGAATACTTCCAATCAGGAACCGGAGGGTGTGTTAAGTGTTTTATTTTATTTCTATTTATAGCTTTTCATACTTTAGATTATTTTCATTAAGATACATCCGATTGAAAGAGAGAAAAAAGAATCATTTAAAGAAAAACTATTTACCAGTAGAATATCTATTACTGAAAGGATACATTTTCGTATCTTCGAGCATGAAATTTTGTGTTTCCATGGTCTGCTTATTTTAAATCTCAACTCCAAAATAGTTCACACAGATTTTTTTTTTTTTTTTTTTTTTTGCTTACATGAGCTGCATGAAAAATATAAAGAGGTAAAAGAAAAATGATCCTGATTAGAGTTTCATCAGCTACATGTACATGTGACATACGTTCATTCTAATCCCCTACAAAGCTGAATATCAGAAAACATCAGATGAAACAAAACAGATATCAGTATTAGATAGCAAAAATATAAATGAATATAAATGAATTCAAATTGAAATGGAAGAAAAGGTTAGAAGAAGTATACTGATGGTAATATGTAGTCTGGAACCATAAAGCTTTTTGTACCTGTATTGCACAAACATTGTTCAGAAATGCTTGTGCAGAAATGTTTACTTTTATTTATGTTTCGGAAACAGAAATAGCTGCATATGGAGTGTTTAGTGGACCAAGGCCTGTAATGGCAGAACCAGAGGGTATGTTTTATTAATATCTGTGTGTATTCAAAAGGGAGAAGCAAGGTATGAAAAAAAATCTTGGGGCTACAAAAGGAAGAATATAGAAAGTTGGTTCAACATAATGTATATAATTAGAGGTAACCTACTGAACATATGGTTGTTGGAAATTTGGTTTTTTTTTAATGTGATCGTCATTATTATTTATTTATTGAAAACAGAAATTTCGCCTTATGGAGAATTCTCTCAGTCTACACCCAAGGCAGCACCAGATGGTAGGTGTATTAGGGGGCAAAGAAAATGCCTCTTGCCTTGGATTTTTTTTTTTTTTTTTTTGCTGCCTCATATCCCATTAACTTGTACACCTAAAACATTGTGGTGGTTTGTTGCATCATATTTGGACAAGCCTTAATGATGTTCAACCTGTAGGCAGATGGTGGGTTTCATGAAGATTTATCTTGATTTGATCAGATGCAACTGCTTTGGCCACTCTGTATTTTCATGAGTGTGCTAATTAGTTACAACAGCTACATATGCTTGTTAGACTGCTTATAATCTGATAAGCTTCATACTTTGACGCAGAGTATGATAGCTATTTTTTTCCATCTGCTTTTCTGACTCTACACTGTCAAAAGTCAAAGCAAAGGTCCTAATAAAGTACATACATTTTCACTGGATTGTGTGTTACACATATCATTTCCTGCTACGCTGGTTATAGTGGTGTAATACTCCAGTATTTGTGTATTCTCATTCATATTGTTATTGCCTCTGCTGACGTAAACCTGTAGATCACCGTACAACAGACCTGACATATTTCATACTGCAGATGTATTGATCATTTCAGTGTGCCATTTAGTTTCATTCGTAGTCATTTGCACGTATTAGAATGCTAAGTGGAAAAATTATTATTCGTGATCATGCCTAGTGAATTTGTAATAATAATAATAATGATGGCCATTTGTATAGTGCCCATTTCTGTCACATAAGTATGTAACATATATGTAATTTCATACCCCCAAATTTTTTATGTTGCTTATTTTACAAATGTATGGAAAAAATCATTCAGAGCAGCAATTAATAATAAAAAAAGAAAGAAACAAACACACACACACACACATTATGTTCTGTTGAAAATCCATAATATTGTCACTTCCATGATTTTGTTTTCCAAAAAATGCCCATCAAATTTTTTTACTTAAAAAAAAAAGAGAGAAAAAAAGAGATGAAATCCCTATACAAAGTTCATATGAAAAACCATCATATTGCAGTTTCCATTGTGCTAAAATTTGATGAGATGTTATTGTTGTTTTTACAACACAGGTGGTAATGCTGATGCAAATACTTCCAATCAGGAACCGGAGGGTCCCTTTAATATGGACAAAAAATGAACCAGTCACATATGAAAACTAACCAGCATGAAAGAGCATAACTAGAGAGAGAGAGAGAGAGTGGGGGGGGGGGGGGGGGGGAAGGGGGGTTATAGCAATATAATGAGGTATAACTTTTAAAATAACTGGAAAGGTGACAAGCTATTGTGTCCCCCCATGCTCAAGTTCGGATTGATGGCCATGCTTATGTACCTGTATTGCACAAACATTGTTCAGAAATGCTTGTGCAGAAATGTTTACTTTTATTTATGTTTTGGAAACAGAAATAGCTGCATATGGAGAGTTTAGTGGACCAAGGCCTGTAATGGCAGAACCAGAGGGTATGTTTTATTAATATCTGTGTGTATTCAAAAGGGAGAAGCAAGGTATGAAAAAAAAAATCTTGGGGCTACAAAGGGAAGAATATAGAAAGTTGGTTCAACATAATGTATATAATAAGAGGTAACCTAATAAATGAATAAAGTGATCAGTTGATAAACAATTCAAGTAACTAAATGAATGGATGAATAAATTACAAATGAACATATAGTTGTTGGAAATTTGTTTTTTTTTTTAAATGTGATTGTCATTATTATTTATTTATTGAAAACAGAAATTTCGCCTTATGGAGATTTCTCTCAGTCTACACCCAAGGCAGCATCAGATGGTAGGTGTATTAGGGGGCAAAGATAATGCCTCTTGCCTTGGCTTTCTTTTGCTGCCTCATATCCCATTTACTTGTACACTTAAAACGTTGCGGGGGAGGGGGGGGGGGGGGTTGTTGAATCATATTTGGACAAGCCTTAAATGATGTTCAACCTGTAGCCAAATGCATTTGAAAAGGGTAAAATCATTAGCAAGTAAGTTCTACCAAGTCTTGCTTAAGAACTACTCATTCAGTTCACTGGCTATTTGAGTATTACTATTTTACAGTTATGGATGTATTTCTAATCCATGTTCTTTAATTTCTGGTAGAAGCACTTTAGTATCTAAAGAGTAAAATACACAGGCTTGTACATAGCATATGGCCAGTGCTTATTTGAAAGAAATTCCAGCATATGGAGTGGTCAGTTGATTGTCAAAGAAGAATACCACTGAGCCAGAGGGTGACTATTTTATTTCAATAATACAGCGAATCGTATAATAATATAAAGTATTATACATACCTATTTCTTGGAGTGAATTGTATTGGAGTCATTTTAGTTGTTCATGTTGGCATCTTTGCAACATGCGATAGATCTTATGCTGTACATGGAACCGTTAATTGCATAATTTCTTTGACTGGCATCTAAAGTTGTAAACTAATTTAAAAAGAAAAAAGTGAAACAGGTTTATTTTTTTTATGAAAGGTAGGGAACAGATTTCAGGTATTATACATGTACACTTTCTTGCTAGTCAAGTTATTATGAATCAATTCCAGACTTTGAGGGAAAAATTAAACAAGCAACATAGTGTATATGAAGTTTTAGAAAGAAAAGCATCCTTTTTCTTTCTTACAAATTGTTTCGATTATTTTTATCTCTCAAGAGGTGAAACAATGTACGGTTTTGAAATAAGAGAAATATGTTTTATTTCACAGCAATTCCTGTATATGGAGTGATTGATAAATCTGCAAAAGTATCCACTCCAAAACCTGAAGCAACTGCAGATGGTATGTGTGACACTGTCTATGAATTGAATTCATCTACTTGCATCGATTATTAGCCTGAAGTGATAGACCTTATATATCCTTGAGGGCACATAAGAAATATTCAGTTCAGTAGCTCCTTGAATTCATCTACTTGCATTGATTATTGGCCTGAAGTGATAGACCTTATATATCCTTGAGGGCATATAAGAAATATTCAGTTTAGTAGCTCCTTGAATTCATCTACTTGCATTAATTATTAGCCTGAAGTGATAGACCTTATATATCCTTGAGGGCACATAAGAAATATTCAGTTCAGTAGCTCCTTGAATTCATCTACTTGCATCGATTATTAGCCTGAAGTGATAGACCTTATATATCCTTGAGGGCATATAAGAAATATTCAGTTTAGTAGCTCCTTGAATTCATCTACTTGCATTGATTATTGGCCTGAAGTGATAGACCTTATATATCCTTGAGGGCATATAAGAAATATTCAGTTTAGTAGCTCCTTGAATTCATCTACTTGCATTGATTATTAGCCTGAAGTGATAGACCATATATATCCTTGAGGGCACATAAGAAATATTCAGTTCAATAGCTCCTTGAATTCATCTACTTGCATTGATTATTAGCCTGAAGTGATAGACCTCATATTTTCCTTGAGGGCACATAAGAAATATTCAGTTCAGTAGCTCCTTGAATTCATCTACTTGCATTGATTATTAGCCTGAAGTGATAGACCTCATATTTTCCTTGAAGGCACATAAGAAATATTCAGTTTAGTAGCTCCTACTTATATAACATTCCCTGTTTGAGCAAAATACAGACAGCCATTGTACATGCATGTACAGTTCTTGAAGTTGCATTGAGCTGGACCTAAATGGCACCATCTTTGACCAGAATTTCGAAAATTTCTTGTCTTTTTATTTTCCCATTATACAATATTCTCTCATGAAAAAAATTAGAATCTAGTTTGTACAATTTTATTCAAAAGTATAAGTTTAAAATGAAAAGAATTAGCTTATTTTTCACCATATTTGTTAGTTGAAACATGAAATAAAATGTTATTAATCTCTAATTACAATCTGTAATTGAGAATGATCTCAAGACAGTGCCGCAGGTTTACTGTAGCTTTAAATATTGCTATTAGCATAGAGGTTTGAAAAAAATGTACCCCCTTTGCATACACAGTACCGTAGAATAGCAATATTTCCTTAAGACTGTTTGGAGTTCTTGCTGAATAATAGCCTAAGTGAAATGGATATTACCCCTTCATCTGGTCTTATATTATATCTTGCCTTATATTATATCTGGCCTTATATTATATCTTGCCTTATATTATACCAGCATATGGTAGAAGTAAAATCTTATTTTCTCCTTAGCTCAGTGATGTGTTTCACATGTGATATGGAGCTGTATTTGTTGCTAGGAGTCAGAGATATATATTTTGAATCTATTTCTTTGGCCTGTAGATATATATTGTGGAGTCTGCTCAGTCTGAAACAAATTGTATGAGGTAGCCAATTGAGAATGAAGCCTTATGTTTTAAGTTAATTTTTCAGTGGAGTCTTAACCTGTTGAATGCAATTTAAATTGAGCATGACAAACATTTTTAGATCCCAGCCAGAGTAATCTTGGGCTTGGTGTTGAAGGGGTTAAGAATGAAGAAATCCATTACAAGAATCCAAAATAAACATATGAAACTTTGTGTGTTCAGAGGGCCTCCAAGAATACCTAGAATAGTGTGTGGTTGTATGCAATGTTTTACATGAATTAGGGAAACCTCATGGTATGTTAACACCTATTGGGGGAAACCTATGGTATGATATAACTTTTCAGTTCATATAGGAGATTTTATGTATATAAAAAGGTCATATGACATGTATACATTGTATACATCATTTATATCATATATGTATGCAATGGGCTAACCCTATGCATGCAGTGGAATTAAGACAAGTAAGGAGAATATCCCCACCAGTGTGCCTTATTGAATGAAAACCCATGGAATGAATTCATGTAGATTGAGGCAATCTTATGCCATGATTAATTGTCAACTGATAAAATTTTATTTATACTTTGAGCTACAGACATTAGATTATATATAGAGTGAATACGTATGCATGCAATGGGTTGTTATTTGACAATGATTGGATTTCAGAATCACCATTGTATGGAGTGGTCAAGAAAGCTACTAAAAAGCCTTCAGTAAAGCCTCCACTGACACCTGTTGCAGACGGTATGTCTCTTTAGTTTTGAAGGTCAAATAATTTTCTTTATAGCAACAAGGACATGACATATGTTTTTACTTTTCTGTATAAGGTCTTTTTTTACAGATTTTTTCCATGGATGATAAGGGCATAGACTATTGGTTGTTTTGACAGTAATTAGCATATGTCATACAGTATGTGCATGCATGAACATCTTCAACTCATTTTCTTTTTTGTGTTTCTTTATTTGAAACCTTATGAGTCATGAAATTGTAGAAAAATTTGTTTCAAAATCATGGCTTATGCAGTAATGCAAATAGGTCATAATGGATGCGTTGGATTTTGGTTTGATTGAGTCTGGAATCATCTCTCTTCTTTTTATTCAACATGACATTTTGCAGTATGCAGTATGGAATGTTATAAATCAAATAGATATGTACACTGTGTTTATGCACTGCTAGAACATGCTGTGGCATATGAACATACAAACTCTTATTTGATTGTGTAAGAATTAATCAAATAACCTTATACATGTATATACTCTTTATGTGGAGTAGCCAAATGCACCTATTCGCTGACTATCTTTTAACTCTGTACAATTCTACACTTCAGAACACAATGGAAACCGGCATGAGCTCAGATGCCAGAATTTTATATAAGCTCTTATACTTTATAAAATCTTATATTGTGTATATTGGTTTATTTACACAAAAGAAAAATTCATATGTGATATAAGCTTCTGCACAATGTTATCCAAATATGAAGCATACAATATTTGAGAAATTAATTTCAAGTGGTATGGTCTGTAAACCGATATAAGCATTTCACCTTCTGACTCTGCATATGATATGCCAACATTTGCCCCTTTATTTTTTCAAAGACAAAGGTGCATCGATTGTGATGATCACATATGTTCCTAATGTATATGTAGAGTTAAAGCTTATATGATGGTGTTGGATTCTGAGTTGATGTCGGAAGAACAATACCCATAGGAATAGTGTACAGACTAAACATTGCTGGAAGATGTGTGATATATCATTGAACAAACTTGATTTCTTGGTTGTATTTTCCCATTCACGTTAATTATTTTCTCTATCATGAACTGTTTTTCTAAAGGTGCTTTCACACATGATGCGACAGTGTGGTACCACACTGGTGCCACACTGTTTTGTCTTGATGCATGATGGGACTTTGTGTCACCACATATGCTAATGAACGCGTATTAGCGCGTCAACTCTCAAGAAGAGAGCATATTGTCAAAACTTGCGCAAGCAATCTCGTAGCAACAATTTTTGCGCTAACTTTTTAGAAATTTGATTGATGCGCATGTTTTTTTTTATCCAGGCAGCAAACAAAAGTGTGTCCTGCCTCGGCGACATTTTTTGTCGCCCTATACCCCATAGGCTTGTACACAAAAAGTATGGCGCCACAGCTTGGTACCACACTGTCGCATCATGTGTGAAAGCACCTTAAGAATTACAGGAATAGTTTTTTGTATGCAGTGCTTGGTATTGGATTTTGGCTGACTTTTATCCTGTCAACAATAAGCAGCTTTCCCCTTTACTTTGTTTCTTTTACTTTGTGAATATCTTTCATTTTTGTTATGACTTGTTTTTGGGTCTACTTTTCAAAATAATAACAAAAGGATTTTTCTTATACCAGATTTTTTCCCCCAAATGAAGATTTTCCAATGTCTTTATATTATTTGCATTATGATTTACTTGAATTTTTTTTTCAATTCACACAGGATTGTATGCTGAAGTAAGCAAACCAGTTAAGGCTCCAAAACCCAAAGTCATGCCGAAACCAGATGGTGCGTGTCTTATTATTTGTTCATTTTATATTATGACTTATTTGTTAGCTAGAGGGCGCTATACACCACTGGTTCGTGGAATCCATTTGTAAGCATGACACCCAACCAAGATACAATTTTGTGTCTGTTGGTAGTCAGCATTTCTATTCCACTTTAATGATCACCTTTATGTTATGGATAAAAATGATTAAGCCACCATTAAATTTTCTGAGGACTGGGTGTGTGAGCTCACATTGTAAATGGCCTTGTTTTCTATGCATCTGTACCTAATTTTCTTCTTATTAATAAGTGCTAATATTCATATTGAAATAAATGTGTGTGGGTGCATACTTTCCAGTGGGTTGTCTTGGTTACATTACTATCATTATTACACAAATTAATCAATGCCATGATAATTTCATCCATCGATAACCAGGTCAATACAGGTATACTTGCAACTGTAAACATTGACTGAAATGAGTAATTCGTATATTTCTTATAAACAAGACCTTGAACTGCATACATGTATGTGTATAATGTTAACTTTGGTGAAGAATGATCTGAATAATCTGTCGGGTAATATAATTACCTTCACTTCCTTTGTTTCAGTTTACCTGAAAATCCTCAAAATTCCTGAATTGAAAGTGTGTGGATGTTACTAGTATCTAACTAATTATGACAGATTTAATCAGCAAACTTCTTTCTGTTTAATATTTTATCCTAACTCTTAAATTTTTTCCACGTGTCCAGCGGTTTATGGAACTGTGAACAAGCAAAAACCAACTCAAATTATTGCTTCTGCATCTGAATTAGAGGGTTTGTCAACAATTGTTTTATTTTATCCATCTTCAATTCCACGGAGTGATTGCAAGAAAAAAGGGAAAAACATTTGCATGATATACGTGAAATGAATATAGAGTCATCATTTTCATTACGTGTATTTAAATGTTTCTGGCAATGGTTTGTTGGATATGGGAATGATCTTTCCATTTATTTTGTTCATTCGTTTCTTTTTTTGTTTGTTTAATCATATTCATAATTTCACATCAGTATGTCAGTATAACAGGAATTATGCCCTTAAAAATTTTCTAAATAATGATGAAGATAATGTATTGATATAGTGCATAAATTAAATATTAAATGCAGCTATCTTATAATCAATATCTTTGCCCTTAAAAAAACAATCAACAGATTATTCTGTGCATGGGACAAGAATCAATATTAAAGGAATAAAAACTGAACACACGTACTTTTGTTCAAATCAGTGTAATTGTTATGTTGCAGGAGTTTTCAAGCAAATATGTATTGTAAGGAAAATAAAGTTGCATGTAAAGCTTGAAGATGCAGCAATACTATGGGAATCTTTATGTTGCTTTGGCAGGACGAAAAAACTGTAACAGAGAAAGCCAGGGCAGTTGCCTGTCTGAAATTATGATTAACCATCAGGAAAGCTTAAATTTTCTCATGTTGAATTTTTTAGAGAGCACTCTGAATATTATCAAGGATTATTTATCTCTATCTATTCAAGCACTATTTTAACCCATTAACCACTGGAACTGTGTGGCCTCTCTCAGGCTGGTAAAATCTCTGCTACCAGCAGAAATCTGCTTTTTAAAATTCTGTCGATTTCAATTTTCTGTTTTTTTTTCCATGTTCTATTTCCACTATTTTATCAGTTGTTCATCGCGGGCGATATTGATAAAGAATGGAAAATGTAAATTATTGACAAGCTAAGTAATTAAAGTGATATTCATTGAGAGGGGAAATGCTTTCAGACTGCAGGTTTGGCTAGAGTTTTCAGTTCCTATGTGAACAAAGCTGTATATGTTGCTCTCACCCAGGTCTTGTTGGTGCATCAGGGTCATGGAAGAAATCAGATGCAGCTCAAGGAAAGGATGGTGTGTTCACATTTTGTCTTGTTCATGTGTTGTCTCATATTCATCAAACTCTCAGCTAGCCTTGCTTTCAGGAGGAGTGTTTCTTTCATTCTTGTAGTGCAGACTGTCCTTTTTCTTGCCTTCACATTTTTTTCAAGAGTGATACTGATGCATGTAGAGAGGTTGAAGGGAATCATTTTCATCCTTGACGGCATTCTTGCGTACATTGATTTTCAGTTTGAACCCATAGCAGTACAGAGATTTTAAAGGAGCAAACTTAAACCCTCCTCAAATTGGTTTCAATTATATCTTTTTTCCACTTCTTTATGGTTTGAAAAAAAAATTTAAGATGTGTATAATATGAACCGATGCAAATGAAGGTTGCCAACTTTGAGAGAAATATGCCAAATTTGAGAGAAAAATGCCAAATTTAAATGAAAATTATTCAAAACTGCGTTTCCATTCTAAACACTTTAATGATTAGTTGCAATTAAATTGCTCAACATACTGCATTGGATATATGTACTCTCAATTTTCAGTGATTTCTACTCAGCTCATGTTTAATGATTGTGTAACTCGTAGCATTCTGGAGTAAAACAAAAATACTGTACAGACACTGTACTGCTGTGGGTGATGATTGATAGTAATTGATTGTACATATCAGTTTTTAATATGGCACATTTTGTGCACTCTATGACTAAATTCTGTCTTTTATGTGCAGTGAAAGTCTTGTGTTTTTTTACCTTAAAATAAAATAATTATTTCCTCCTTATTATGTCATTTCAGAACCAATTTGTAAAACTGCATGCTTTAAAAAAATATCAAACCTCCATTTATGTGTCTTTCATTTTCTTGCAATTTTCAGATCATCTCAACTAAAACAATTCTTGTGATGGATTATCTGATGGCATCCCATTTTTTTTTTTTTTTTTTTTTTTTTGGGGGGGGGGATGGATGCCTGATGAGTTTTCTCATCTTTATATATCTTCCCTGCAGTGTATTTTTCTTGTGTTTACATGGAATCTGTTTGTATTTCATCACCTTTGAGGAGATCTAGAACCATCATTTTAGGATGTATGATGCAGCTTGCTCCACCTCTATTTTCATCTTTTAATCTTTTTAAGTCTCTACTCATATCAAATCAGCATCCTCTACTGATGTCAAATGAAATACTGTAAACGTGGAATATTTCGTGGCGTGAAAATTTCACACACTTTGCAAGGCACAACACTTGCGCGAAAATAAATCAAGAAATATTTTGTTTATTTTGCACATAAATACAGTTATCAAAACTGTCCGCAAAAATTGAAATGGCGCAATAGTTTTTAAGTTGGCTGAGCGCGGAAAATTAATTGTGCCAAAATTTCCACTTTTACAGTATAATCTCTTTAAAAGCTCTGCATTTTGCATTATCTGCAGCTGGATGTCATAAATGTATGTTTACCCATGTGTTCCTGATTTACTAAGTGATTGAGAAACAGATTTATACTTTTTCAACTCAACTCTCCTTCAGTTATATGTACTATCAAATGCAAATATAATCTTTTCAATTCTGTTTGCATTTTGACGTATCTGCAGTATGTGTGGATTAGTTCTTTTCATTATTCCTTCTGCATTATACTGAGTTACTTCATGATTCAGAATTTAATTTCAACATTTTCTGCTCTCATAAACTTAACTTTACTTTTTTTTACTGCTAGCGAATGTTCTTGTAAAAGCTCTTTTCTTTTCGCATATGGGCAAATCCACAACATATGGGACACGGACCTCAAAATTTGAAGTCGCACTGTGCCCTGTCAATTCCAAATAAAAATCTAGTATCACTGCAGTCTTTCTTTTGTTACAAATAAGCATTTAAGATAGAAAAAAAATGCAATTTGACCTTCTCACGAAGAATAACTTAAACAAACAAAAAATTGCAAATATGGGACTATGATCAGGGAAAAGTGCTTTAAATGCCTCTTATTCTGATATTTACTCATTTTTCTCAGATCTGTTTTCATTTAATTGATTTTAATGGATTACTTTAACAGATTTGGGGTAGTTAAGGAATGAAACACTAATGGAAATGTGCAAAATGTATGCTGAATTTAAGTGTAACGTCAGTTACGTAATCTCAGTTACCAACATGTCTTCAGTAAAGTTTTCATGGCACTAAAACAAATTATTCAAATGGCTCATTATTTGCATATCTCTTCCCAGGAACCTAAGTGAAATGTCAAATTAATTACATAATCCCTACAAGTCTGAGACATGAGATATATAAATTTGATTCGACACCATCATTTTCCATGTGTTTTTGCGTAACGTCAATTACCGGCTCCTTTTTCGCTTGCTGTGTGACAAGACTTGCAGTTTGAGATGAAAACTGTCCATGTTTTTCTTCTCCATTATCAACTAATTTATATATAGTAATTAAAAGCCGAAGCAAGTGTCATTTCTTATAAAAAATACCACTAGTACACTATCTTGGTAATGTCAGTTACCATGGAATTTACCCATATACCTGCAGTATAAGATATTCTCAGTGTTCCTGGTTGCAGATCTTCATGATGCATTCTTTACATTGAATAATGTAGAGCTAAAGAAATAAAGTATGCCACCATTGGAATCTTTTCTGTAGTGCTTTCATCTTCTTTTCATATGGTCTTCTTGCCAAGGCATCGCAAATTCAAAACATTGTCTGCTTTTATGGGTGTTTTTTGTGTTCCAAAAGAAAGCAAAATAAGGGAAACTTTTTAAATGCAAAAATGTGCTGGGATCCAACTGTTTTCAATTTTATGCACTGGAAATGTCACTCTTTTCCAGTAAAGCATAATTCTGATGTAAATCCTTTGAAAGATTGAGGAATTCTAACAATTGATTTTCACTTTATATGAAATGGTTGCAGTTAGAATATCAATATCATAATTGCTCAAATTCAAAAGCTTTAATTTACAGTATTTGTATTTGCTTGCTTTTCTGTACATTTTGCAAATAGCAGGGGAATTATCCATTTGATGCATAGTGCTTGCTAGAAAATTTGTTTGTCTTTTGGTCTATGGTTTGATGATGAAATCATCTCCTTAAGATCTCCAAGACAAGAGTTGTCTGCGGTGAAGGTGTTTTCAGCTTCAGCACCTCTATAGAATAGCCTACCGATGGTATTGAGATTTTAATAGGAACCTTCAACTCCAAGTTGAAGTCCTTTCTCTTCTAACAATATTTGACACAAGGACACTAATATGAACTCTCTTATCTCTTATATATATGCTTGTACACCTTAGAATAGACTATTTCTAGATAGACAACATCATGCAAATTCATTTATCATTGTGTACTACAGTGACCTGAAACAGAGATATGTAATGCTTCTGTTATTTCTTTTTTATGCTTTCTTGCAATGCACTATCATTGTCTTTTCATAATGCCTTAATATTTCACCACTATGAAAAAATATGACAAGTTCATTTTAAGCACGGACCTTCTTTGCAGATGCCCTGGATCATCATTTTAATCTATTGAATGCCAAGCCCAAGGGCTGATCTATGGAAAATGTGTGTTATGCTGAAATGAAATCATGCTCAACGGCTTAAGTTACATTTGTAGCTGCAAAGTATGGGAAGTTCGGCCATAATGTTAGTTTGACCTGTTCATAATTCAACTTTATATCTACATAGATCTCTATGGCACTGTAGACAAGTCACGTAAGACCAAGGATGAAGCTAAATCCGTCAACGATGTACCTGAGGGTGCGTTCTCTTTTATGACTTGTTTTTTCTTTTCTAATGCTGACTTGAAAATTAGTTATAAATCTCTCATTTCATACATTAGAAGAATAATAGGGTCAAACCTGTCTATAAAGGCCACCCAAGTAAAAGAGAAAAGTGGCCTCTGCAGACAGTTGATTGCTAAAGGCAGGTTCTGTAACATACATGAAATACTTTAACCCATAGAGGTACAGTGTCTCCTTTAAGAGACGCTTTGGCAGTATATGTTGGTCCAGAATGATGGGCGTGACGCATTATACATGAGTAGAAAGAGAAAAATTTGCAGACAATTTTGAGTCCAATTTCAATGCAGTATGATGTTGCATTTTTAAATGAGAACAGTTTAAATGTAACTAATCATTAAAGTCTTTAAATTGGCAATGCGGTGAATATTATATTATCCCTATTTCCGCGTTCAAATGGGCAGTTTCCGCTTAAATTTTACAATCATAATTAATTTTGGTTCATGTTATATCTATATTTATTTTTTTTAAGCTATGTAAGACTAGAAAAAAAATAGTTGTTGCCAATTTGAGGAATGAAGATGATTAATTTAGACCTCTAAAAAGCTCTGTACTTCTATGGGTTAATGGGAGTAAGTGTTCACTATAGAGAGGTAGCCACTAAGACTGGTTTGACTCTAGTTGTATGTGACGTATGCTTGTTGTTACCTTAAAAGAAAAAAAGAAATAGATGAAAGAAACCTGTCCCCATGTTCCTAACTGTAGATTAGTTTGAATTTTTATTTTCTTTCAAAATTCACACCTCAAACTCCTGTAATCTCTGACACTAAAATAACACCATTATATGTTAAAACTACATATCTAACACATATTGCAGTGTGATGAATCTTACAGTGATCTTGTTTGTACATTGCCCTTTCAGTATCTAATTTATTATTTTCATCACTTTCTCTTTCTGACTGTATTCTTTATTTCACCTTTCTCTTACAATAAAATTGATAGCATAGTCTTTTTCATGATCAGCATGTTTGATTTGGAGTTTCACTTTTTAAAAAATTGTCAGTGAATGGTTTGTTTTGATTTACTCTCTCCCCTCTTTTGTCTGATTATTATTCTTTTTATTTGATGTTTCCCCATTCTGTTCACTTTTCAGTGTTGTGCTCAATATTCAATCATTTAGAACTAAACATTATTCACTTATGATTTATATAGAAAGAACATGATATCATCTTTCTTAATCCTTGTTTCTTCCTCTTGTCTCTGTTCATGGCATAATATTAATTCATCTAGTTCTGTACCGAAGCTTTGATATACTTTTGTTCAAATAAGACATTTAGTTTAACATGTTATCTTAACCTAAATGTTCATATATATCCTATATAAGTAAACTTCTGCTTGAATGCGAAATGTATATTTGAAATGCATCCTTGAAAAATATGGATTTAAATGTATCTGTATTTGATGAAAGGTTTCATTCATTGCAACAGACATGTTTACTTTTAGAAGTATGCAAATTTATGCATTTTTCTCTTGAGGGTTACCAACTATTCAGTTCACATGTTACTGTGTGTAATGGCATCTGAATTGATGGAATCCAGATTCCATACTTTAGTTGTTGCTATGTTGTTCAAGCCTCTGGCAAGCTTGGTGTCAATTTTGTTCAGCAACTATGCATAAAATTAGTAAATAAGTCTATTATCATGGGGAGGGGAGGGAGAATTTGCCATTGATAATTTATCACTAAAGGAAAGCTTGATATGATCATTACAGATGATAATGAATATATACATGTACTACTCACTTTCACCCAGTAATCAATACCCAGTGCTGGTTATAAGGAAGATTCATATCTGAATATGTAATGCTTATTGATGGTTTCTTTTTTACAGTTATTACCGAGGAGGGGGGGGGGGGGGGATTTGCCTTTTATGTATGTAATTCTAAGGAGAGCAAAAGCTTCATACATTATGAGATTATGAATGATTAAATGATCATTACCCCCAATAATGAATATGTACTGCTCACATTTACCAAATACTGAGTATGCAGTAATGATTATAAAGAAGATAGCGAATATGTAACGATCATTATTTATTCCTGATCGTAGAATTGTACGCAGTGGTTGACAAACAACACAAGCCGGCAGAGCAAAAGATTTCTCCGGAGGAACCTCCCTCTGATGGTCTGTCTAGAGCTTCATATCGGTTTTTATTCCCATTCATATCTTAATCCTATATCTTAATCCTATATCTTAATCCTATACATGTATCTTAATCCTATATCTTAATCCTATACATGTATCTTAACCCATTCGTGACAGGAATTATTTAAAGCCTAATTTGATCAGCTTTTATTCTTCAAATTGGCAACACCAACATTTTTATTTTATTGCTACATTTTTCTTATAAAACGTTATGTATCTGAAATGAATATAAATTGACAGAAATTATGATAAGTCAAAAAGTTGCCAATTTGCAGGGAAAAACGGTGATTTTAAACCTTCTATCACATTGCCATTTAAGGATTTTAATGCTTATTTTCCTTTTAAAAAATGTCAGCATCAAACAACGAATATTGATGCAACCAAAATGGGCACAGTTTGTGTAGAATTTTTTGCGCTTTCTGCTCATGTATTTGGTATAATTTTTAGGGCTTTGCATCAAAAGATATTAGGCCAAACCACAAAATGTGGACCTCAGTCACGAATGGGTTAATCCTATATCTTAATCCTATACATGTATCTTAATCTCAGTCCTACATACATCTAATCTAACCTCAGGACAACTAATCAGGGGCTAAGCCTTGGTCAAATTTGACATTTAGTCATGAGGATAATGTATGTGCAAATGTATTATCGTGCTCCCCATTAACTTTTTAGGGGGTGGGGATCAAAATTATAGTGTGCGTATGCATTGAGCCTTGCATTTAAAAAAAAAAGAAAAGAAAAAAAAAGAAAGTGATTTTTGGGGTCCAGACCAAGATTTTCGGAGCCCAAGTGTTTATGGTACCTGTTAGTGTCTATAACGATAACAAATAAAGTGGTTGCATCTGAGTGTTGAAATTGGTGGGCTATGTCGGTCAAGCACATAGGACACTGCTCACATTATTTCATCTGGGCTGACGTCAAATTGAAGGAGTAAAAATGATTGCCTTGCAAATTTTATTAATGAAGTCTGTGGTGAAAAAGAAAATAAGTGGCCGAATGAATCCACATGAGATGATCAACTTGGCGAGACTTCCTTGTTAGCAAACTATATATTGGTCAGTTGGAAGTACAATTTCCTATGCATTTTCCATGTAAACGGCGCTTGACTGATTTGGCAGCAATCAATAGGTATTATTATCTCTCTGATTGGTAGAATTTAACCGAGGCATAACTTGCATTTATCTATGTCAGTATTGTGTGTAGCAACTTCTGTTGTACACTACGTTTGATGGGATGTTGAGTTACATTAGCAATTCTAACATTAGCTCTTTCTCATTGGAGCCATTTGTTCACAGGAGAATGCTGTTGTTTATTTGTATTAGACACCTTTTTTTTTTTTGGACACATTTGTAATGATTGTTCACCTGGGGCCCTTTGCATAATACTTGCATTTGATCGCAACTCCTAAAAATCAAATGCAAGTCCTTCATACACACTTCTGATTGGTTGGAAATAAAGTTGCATTTGATTTTCCGAGTTGCGTTCAAATACAATTTTATGCAATGGGCCCCTGTACTCTGTTATGTGACACTAGTGCTAGTTCACACAAGAAGAAAAAGTTGTCAGTAATTCACTATGACACTAATACCGTGCCACTTGATATACTTTGCCTGTGGATTCCACTTGTAGGTACTAAGTTTCACTATTACAAAATTGTTGAGAATGTTACTGACGTCGTAGCATGTATATTTATCCATTAACACTCACACTCTATGTGGAAGTTGATCTTTAACATAGATCTGTGTACTTACAATCTTTTACCTCTATTGAATTAAGGTGGGGAGGCAATTTATGGTGTTGTCAAGAGGAAACGTGACAGAAAGGCAGCCAATAGGGATTTTGGTGGTCGCATCGTGGCTATGCCTGTCGAAGCTGCAGATGATGATTCTGGCTTTGGTGGTAATTGAATATTGATTTCAACTTGGAAAAAAAAAGAAAGAAAGAAAGCCATGCAGCATTTATTCAACTTTTCAGGAAAGAGGCATTAAAATATAACTGCTGGAAACTTTGGTTGAAATCTTTGCGCAGACATGTAGAGAAGAGAGAGAGAGAGAGAGAGAGGTCGGTCAAATTTAGAAAGGAAGAAGGAAAGTGTATGATAGAGGAAATAGGTAAACATGCTTCTTAGATATCATGAGTGCTTGATTATTCTTCTTAGATATCATGAGTGCCTGATGTATTCTAAAAATGCTGAACATTATATATTCATCTATTTTCCTTTCTTCATTTTTCACATATTGCTTGCATTTTGAAACTTTTATTTTCAGATTTCACTTTATGCTTATAATGTATAATTTTATAATTTATGCATCCGTCTTTGGAACTGTGCAAAACTTCCTGTTCCAATTCAGTTTCATTAGTTGCAAAATGGATTTAGCAAAAATATCCAAAAAGTAGAATGTAAAAGAGAAAGATTTCAGGAAAAAAGCAGATAACTATAGAAAGACACGGACACATGGAGAGGAAGAGAGAGAGAGAGAGAGAAATAGATAGAGACAGAGAGAGAGAGAGATGTAGAGGAGGTAGACATGAAAAGTTAAAGCTGTCAGCTCTTTGATAGTAAAATTTCAGTTTTTACTAAGTGCATAATAATTAACAATTACAATGTGCTCTATGCGCTTCACATCTTAGAGGACAAAAAACACTGCTAAATGCACACTGACATATCTAAACAAGAAATATTATATTACTTTAGGAAATGGTATGTCCTTAAGGCTCTTTTAAAATCATAAAGGGAAGATGTATTCCTGAGAGAAGAGAATTCTACAGAGCTGGAGCTGAAACTACAAAGGATAGGTTTCCTTTTATGTTCTTATGTACATTTTAACATCTTTTTCCTGTGGGGAATGGATTTCACTCTCTATACTCTTCATTTTTCAATGCATAAATATGAAGTTCATTTGAGTGCTTCTAGTTACATGCACACAATTTTATGACTTTAGTGTGTTTCGTAAATTATACTTTGTGTCATTTCTGCAAATTTCTTTTTCTACATTTATTGTGATATCGCAGTTGTCTGTATGTATATGACAATGTGTACATGTAAGGTTCAGTAACTTTGTTTATTTGCATCTTATTTTTCTTTAAGTGTGAGTGTGAAGTTTTAGCTGTTCTTCTAATAACATTTGCATGTAAGCTTTGTTTTTGTTGGTCTGCATATATGTTACTAACAGAATGCAGTTTAGGTAGTTTTCTTTTGATACACCTTCAGGATATCTTGATTTATTTCAATATTTTAAAAATTGTTTTTTTGATATAATATAATATATTGTTGAGCATATAAGTACTATAAAATAATTTTATAGCCTGTGTTTGTTACCATGCTCTTTTGAATTTGGGTAAAATTTGCATGTACCTGAAAACAGAAGTGAACAAAGTATTTATACATGTACAGTCAGGGGTGCAGAAATGTATGCAATACACGTTTAGCAGGAAGGTCTGAAACAGAAGTCAATGATTATATTCTGTACAAGTCAGTCACATTTTTGTGTATATTATTATGGTGGTTTTGAAAGAAGACTTCTTGATATATAAAAAATCATATCCTGAAAAGCAAAAGTATCACAATTTATTGCACTGTTTCAAGCAACTATGATATACAACTCTGTTTAAATAGGGGCTCAGATATCTAGGGGAACACCCTTCATTTTTTTTTGTAATGTATGCATAAGGTTTTGAGTCACTTCACTTTAATGCATTAAACATGCTAATAAAAGATAGTTTTGCCAAAAGTTACTCAGACTTGTGACATCATATTTTGCGCTGACTTTTTAAGGACTTCATTGCTTCACACCTTTTTGCTAGTAGAAGGCAAAAAATATGCCTCTAGCTTTGATGCTTCTCGGTTTTTGTTCTTTTGCCTCCTCGTAACCCATTTATTTGTGAAAAAATGGCAAAATGTGTGGGTTTACTGCAGGGGTTTTTTGCTTCATATGTGAGTAAGTCTTTATTGCATGCACCTATAGAAGAAAATACAGTAGGAAGAGAGCCAGAAGGTTGTTAACAATCTGTGAAATGCTATGAGATAATTTCCTTCTTTCACTAAGAAAATAATATCTGGCTTGTGGTTCTGTATTACAGTGTTTGTTGTTTACACACGTTTATTTGTTTTGCCTCGTTTGTAACAGGTCTGTATGCTGAAATCAACAGAGGGCTCAGGACATCCACACCGGAGACAAATCGTCCAATGGAAGGCTCAGGTTAGTGCTACACATTTATTCATGTATGATCATTGAGAAAAGGGAAAACAGTCACCAAAGAAGTATGTATCTCATTTGTCCCAAATAAAATGAATTTCAAAAAAGGGTCATATTTTGATCTTTTAGCAGAGCTACTTTGCTTATGATGTATGTTTGGGATAAAAACACACTTAGTTAAAAAAGAGCTACCTTGTTGTTTTTCTTTTAAACAAAATGAGACAAAAAAAATAAGCTGGCAAAGCTCAAGTGTTACCTTTTGAAATAGCATTTTTTTAACATGTGGATACACCTATTGAAAAAACAAAACAAAGTTGACTTGATTTAATGTTCTTGTCATTGATGGAAGTTATTTTAGGGGGTTTAGTGTGTGTAAAGAAGAGTGTCTTATTTCCCCATCATCAGTGTATGTTGGGAAACGTTTTTTCAAGAATTGATCGATCAGACTTCCTTTTGTCAGATAAGTTTCATTGAATAAAAAGATAAATGCCTCAGCATTGTGTAACAATACCATGAGAATTTACCATCTTGCATATGCTTTTGAAAATGAAAGCAAATTCAAAAGTCTGCAATTTTCACTAACTGGAATCCCTAAGACAGATCAATACTTTCAGTGTTTATTGTGTTCATTTTTTGTCAAGAGTGCGGGGAGAGACAACACTCTCCTCAGAACTTAGAAGACAAACATTTGTATGTACATGAATTCGTACCCTGCTATAGTCTTTATTTTTTTTACTTTCAAGAAAAAAACCCCCACAAACACTGCAAAAAGAGCAAGCAACAAAAAACAAAAATAGAGAATAATATTGAAAAAAGGAATCTTGTGTGTTTTTCTCATCATGTGAAAGAATCATTATATAAGTATATGTAGTAATATGTTGAAATTTCAAATAATGGCATCTTTTCATTCTATACACTGTTTATTTGCATGTATCTGCAGTAATGGGAGGGTCCTCCTCACCTCTCTCCATACAATTTGAGTTTTTGTATACCAAATGGGTTGCACTTGCATGATTAGAGCTACCTGATCCAAGGACTGAATTAAACAGTGTGCCTAGTCGTAACCCTAAACTAACCCTAAGGTTACTTACAGTTGGACCAAAAGTTCTCAAAAACTTTTGGTCCAATTCCTTGCTTTCAGAGGATAAAACTAGCAAAACTTAGATATTATTGGGTCTTGTACTTTTTGAAGTGAAATATTTGACAAGTGAGAGAAAGGAAATATTTTAGACACCTTGCCTTGGTATCAAAATTCTGACAGAATTTGACAATGGCAGCCTGCCCTACACATATCAAAACCTACAAGGACTGTTTGTATACACTGCAATTGTACACAATCTGTTGTCTCTAAGTGAAGCAATGACATTGTTGTCTATGAATCTATCAGGGTTGCAGAGCCTGGTGCAAGGCAGTTTGTAGCTATGAACTATTATTCCTCTTACATATTTTCTCTAAAATTCATTGGAAATCCTCATGGGTGAAATATCAAATGATCTATCAGGGTTACAGAGCCTGGTGCAAGGCAGTTTGTAGCTATGAACTATTATTCCTCTTACATATTTTCTCTAAAATTCATTGGAAATCCTCATGGGCGAAATATCAAATGATCTATCAGGGTTGCAGAGCCTGGTGCAAGGCAGTTTGTAGCTATGAACTATTATTCCTTTTACATATTTTCTCTAAAATTCATTGGAAATCCTCATGGGCGAAATATCAAATGATCTATCAGGGTTGCAGAGCCTGGTGCAAGGAAGTTTGTAGCTATGAACTATTATTCCTCTTACATATTTTCTCTAAAATTCATTGGAAATCCTCATGGGCGAAATATCAAATGATCTTGAACATATGTATGTCCTTGTACAAGAAGAATAAATTGAGACTGTAGTTAAAACGCGTTATGCAATTTTTCTTTCGCATGAACGTTGACCCTAACCCTAACCTGAAGTGTAACCCTAGCTTTCGTGTACATGTATATCCTTGTGATAAGCCCAGAGCATATATCACAGTTATCATTGTTTAATCACTGTGCAAGTGTCTTTCCTAGACATTTATTTATGTATCTTTGTTTACCTGTATGTACTGTAACTTTTGTTTGTTTGGTATTTTATGTTGCTCTGCCTTTGTTCACTTTTAACCTGTGTAACCTCTAGCACCATGTTCTGCTTTGTAACATGTTAACCTATTGTGATGTTCTTGAGGCTTCTACAACATTCGCGTACATGAAAACATGTAAAAAGCATACTCTTAGCATCAGGCATGTAACATGCATTACACGTATATGGTATCTATAACATTGAAAATCAAGAAAAAGGGTATCAAATTCAGAGGTGATGGTGCAATCCTTAAACTTTGAATAGGATGTAAAATACCATGCAAATATATAACATCCCTCTTAAGGGTATTAAAATGGGAGATGTTAGACAGGTTTCTCTGTTTAGGGTATCAAGACTACTCCTACTACAATCCTCTTTTAGGGTGTTTTTTTTGGAGATGATGTATACAGATGATGTACAGGCCTCAGTGACACATACAACCTGGGCCTTGTTGCTTGGATGAACATGTTATTCAATACATTGCCAGCTATGATCAACATCACACTTGCACATACTGGAGATACCCTTCCTGAGAAATCAACTGATTTACCAAAACTTAAGAGTGCGGCTACATTTGGGATCTGCAGAGCTTAATGCCATTGATAGAATTAAATCATTATGTTTCAAGCATCTAAATTGTTGTCAAAATGCATAAATTGAATATTTTGGCTTCAGTATAGTGTCAGTGAAGATATCTATTCAAAGGATCCCCACTTCCAACAGTCAAGGAAAAGTATATTCTTATGGGAAGTGTTTCATAAAGTTGTTCATAAAGTTACACCTGACTTTGCGAATGACTTGAATATGAATTTCCACATGGATGCCCAAAGTTTTTTCTAATATTTTAACAAAGTGTGACTGCATTTCCCATAAACCTTAATTGCATTGTGGCAAAAATGTACTTCACAATAAAAATGCTTGTAAACAATAGTAATGTTGATCTACATCAGCATATTTCACCTTTTGCTGAATATGATTTCTAATGATTGAGAATCCCATTGGGCTTGCTATATTCAAGTCTTTTGTAAAGCTAACTTCACAAACAGCTTTATGAAACACCCCTAGGAAAGTGATAGATATTAATCATACATATAGCTGTGTGCGGTCTGTGTGGCCATGGCCATGGGAAGAAATGGAGCCTATCAAAAACATGAAATGATATACATGGGTACATCCATGTCAAATCAACTGATGGTTGTCACCCAACCTCTTCAGATTTTTCTTTAATATCACACCAAACATTGGTCACGGTGTCTGATCAACTGATGGTTGTCACCCAACCTCCTTGGATTTTTCTTTAATATCACACCAAACATTGGTCACGGTGTCTGATAGAAAATCCTGATGTATTCTGTGCAAGAAAAATCAACTGTGATGTCAAATTGACTTTTGTTTCCATTCACTCATATGCTAATCATTGATGTGTTTCTAATCGGAGGGGGTTGGGTGCAACTTGTCTGAAAATTGGTTGATTTGGCATGGATTAACCCACATGTAATCATAACATTATCACTATGTGATATTCATTTTCATGTTCAACACTTAGCTGACCAATCTACATACTACTTTGAGAATCATGAAATCACAGCCTAATATGAGAATCCTAAAATTACTCGATTACAGACTACATGGATTTAGGGATCTAATTACATATCCAACACTTACAATACATGTAGCTGAACCATCAACAAGCTTCAGTGCATCAGTTTGAGATTTGCCACGACATTCTGCACAAAGGAAAAAAACAAAACAAATAAAAACAAGCAAACAAACAAACACATGTTATGTAGTGGTACATGTTTGCTCACATAAGCTTGTATTGGTTAAGGAACTCCGAAATACATCTAACTTGCTCCTCACATACATGTAATGCAGACATGTGAAATATCTAATGTATTGTAATCACATACATATTGTATTAAGTATTGCATATCAAAATTGCCTCCAAGTGAAAATGAAACACACTAAATGCATTATGTGAAGTTTTGTTTGCTGATCTCACCAGCATTTTTTGATGATATTGCCTTCTAGCAAGTTGAACTAAAATGCATCACTTTGAAGTTTTGTTGCTCACATTATAACAAAAAAAAAAAAAAAAAAAAAAAGGGATAAAGAAGAGAATTCACCATTCCAGATCACAGCTTGTGCTTGCCATTCACTTCACAAAGTATGGTATCCTTAAATTAAGAATTGAAATGAAAGATTCGTTAAATCTACAGCTGTGTTTAACCCAGAAGAAAGGTGGAAATTGCCTGGTCTTGCTCAAACTGACGACAATAAAACCACCACTTTGCTGGAGGAAGAAGAACCAGGGTTTGGCAAAGACGGTTTGTACCTTGTATTTATGTATTACAGCAAATGCCTCTTATTTATTTCATCATTATTATTTTTCTCCCTTTATGCTCTACTTGGGGCAGCACCTCCCGAGTTTACAATATTTTTTGTTCACAAGTTACAATTTTGATTAAAAGTCTCATTTATGAATTACCACAATCATTTTCAGGCACAGATGCAGAATATAAGTTAGAAAGTAGCATTATTTTTATCAGTTCTTTGAGTTTATATGCACCCCGGGGTGAATGTGGACAATAATTCATTGAAGCGAGAAATATGTAATGTCTCAAAGTTTTACATTGAAAACTTTAAGATAACTGCATTGTATTATGGAAAATACCTTTTGCCTGGTCCATTGGTAAAGGGAATTGTAAGAAAGACTGATTTTACTTTGTACTTTTCAGCATCCTGATGATAAATTCAAATATACAGTTAACCCATTTATGATGGGAGGCTTGTTCAGATATGAAGCGACATATCCCTGCAACAATTTTAGTGCTTGGATATGGCGTGACAAACCACCCTGCTTTTGGTAAAAGACTTTCTACTCGAAAAGAGATTTTTGTGAAAAGTTGTGCAGACAAACTCATGACAACATATTTTGCACTAACTTTTCAAGAATTGGATTAGCCCCACAGCTTTTTGCAGCCAATCGACAGAAGAAAAATTCTCCTGCCTCAGTGACATTGTTTTGTCACCTCATCATACCTAATTGACTTTTACACTAAAAATTTGATGGGGATTAGTTGCGGGGATTAGTCTCCTCATATCTGAACAAACCTTAACTTTTGAGGCAGAGCCTTAAAAGACATTATACATGAGCAAAAAGAGCAAAAATCTTTTGTTTGATGATAAAGGATGAATCTTTAAAATGCTGGCATATGATGCAAATAAATCTACTGGACTGAGCAAGTAAATATCTAGTTTATTTACAATTTTAGGCTACACAGTGAATGCAAATCAAAATGATTGCAGAAAGACACATAAATACAACTATGTTTTATCTTCTATTTTCTATAAAAAGCATGCAAAAACTGAATCAGCAATTCATTAAAAAAAAAAAAGAAAGGTGTCCTATCTTTGTAGATATATGTGTTTAAGAACCAGTCTATAGGAACCGCATGTCTATAAGGGCCACACGTTTTGTTCCCTTAGGGTGGCCACTATAGACAGGTTTTACTCTACAGTTAAACTTGTATTAGTGCCCACATCCCTGCAGTATCCACAGTTCTCATGGAGATAAATGTAGTGTTTAAGGACCTGTCTATTGGAGCCGCATGTCTATAGGGCCACACGTTTTATTTCCCCTGGGATGGCCACTATAGACATGTTTCACTGTACATGTTCAAGAACTTGTCTGTAGCAGTCACTTGTCCATAAAGACCACACTTTTTTGTTTCCTTTTGGTGGCCACTATCTAGACAGTTTTCACCGTAGTACATTATGCTTACACTATGAACATGGCGGACAAAGAAAGCGGACAGAATAAACAACCTCTCATTCTACCCTTCGCAATGGTTTTGGTAGTCAAAAGAACATCCCTTCACTGCTATTATGTTTAATCATGTTCCAGGTGAATATGCATGTGACACCTGTTCCACATATTTTAGACAATAGCAGTGAATGGATGTTCTTTTGACTACCAGAACCATTGTGAAGGGTAGAATGAAGGGTTGTTTATTTTGTCCGCTTTCTTTGTCCGTCATGTTCATAGTGTTATCTATTCACTCAAGTAGTATACTATTGTAGACTTCTTCCATGTTATCTACATATAGTACTTTTGCTTCATCAGAGTTTTACGATTTCTTGACACATTCTCTGGTTACAGTTGAAGAGTTTGAATTAAAAAGAAACTGCTATATCCCTTTTTGAAGATTTGAGATGTTTGCGATTGAAGTTGCAAAAACATGGAGAAAATAATGAGCAAATATAAGATACTTTAGATCTTAATTCTAAACCTTTTCTTTGGTATATTATGATTGCGGTATCAAGTGGAAGGCTTTTTTTTCGGGGGGGGGGGGGGGTGGTTATATAATGGTGTTTATTTTTGTTTGAAAATGCAAAAAGAGAGGCCCTTATCGGTTAATATAAACAAACTCTTAAATGGCTCAGCATCAATTTAATACACAAACCTAATACTGGACTTCATTCCTGACAAAATAAAGTTCAAGGGCCGTATTCAGTATAATGTGCGGAATGAATAATATTTTACCCAGCATTTTACTTAACTTTTACAGTAAAATGACGTAACGCTTGTTCGTATTGAATTTAAGCATTTTACTGTGTACATAGCAAGCCAACTTATGGCAAAAAACTTACTGATATTAATTGTGACATAAATTCCATCCAAAAATAACGCACAATATGGGCATCGTAAATATGAACGGTTATAAAATTTACTTATGTGCAGCATATCATGTCTATGTTTGTGCATGCCTGCATAATCAAGGTCTCCTATGGCTGAAGCCTGCTAGGAAGCTGTCTTAGATTTAGGATAAAATACATAGTCAAAAGATTCAATTGAATACTAAAGTACTGTAGCTGTATTGGACTTATTAGCCAAAAACTGAGTAAAATGCTTACAATTCTGATTAAAAAATGGAACTGAATACTGGTCCAGAGCAAGTGATGCAGGGGCATAGTTCATATGCCAATTGTTCCTTTTTTACAGTATTTACTGGGCTTATCAAAAATACTGCAGGTTTCATAGAAAATATCCTTTTCCCAAAGTTGTATTACTACACTTTCTGTTTCAGAAAAGGTGACAATACTGTTATTCCACCCATACTGCAATGCATTTAACAAGGTTGGCATCCCAGTGACCATGTTTTGTGTTTCCATTGGTAGATCTTTTAACCCATTTGTGACAGGAATTATTTAAAGCCTAATTTGATCAGCTTTTATTCTTCAAATTGGCAACACCAACATTTTTATTTTATTGCTACATTTTTCTTATAAAACATCATGTATCTGAAATGAATATAAATTGACAGAAATTATGATGAGCAGTCAAAAAGTTGCCAATTTGCAGGGGAAAACAGTGATTTTAAATTTTCTATCACATTGCCAATTTAAGGATTTTAATGCTTATTTTCCTTTTAAAAAATTTCAGCATCGAACAACGAATATTGATGCAACCAAAATGGGCACGGTTTGTGTAGAATTTTTTGCTCTTTCTGCTCATGTATTTGGTATGATTTTCAGGGCTTTGCATCAAAAGATATTGGGCCAAACCACAAAATGTGGACCTCTGTCACGAATGGGTTAACATCCCAGCTTTCTTATATTGCATAGAAGATATCTTTATCACGTTTCAACCTTTCCTCATAGATGTAGAAAATACTAATACATATCTTTAGAGCAGAAATGACCCCTATCCCTTTGTTTCTTGTTATACTTTCTAATGTTGTGCGAATAAGAAATGATCTCATATTCCTCTGTCATGACAAATTTAACCTGTTGACTACTGAATTATCTCATACCATAGGCTTAATACAGGGGCCTCTTGGTTCCAGTAGCTAACAGGTTAAGTGCAATTCACATATAGTGTAGTGCAATGTCATACCCTTTAGTGTGACATTCTATCAGATTTAGTAAAATTAAACAGTGTGGGACAATGTTACATATGTGATTATGGCATATGTTATAATATGAAACATTATGGTACAATGCAATAAACTTGTAATAAAGATGTTACATATGTGATTATGGCATATAGCATAAGAGCTCCAGGTAACAGTTCTTGTTATTTAATCACTTTTTGCCCTGATATAATGAGATTCTGATATAACAAGGTTATTATACATGTAGTCAGTTTCCAGTGAATTACTACAATTTCATGCCTTAATGTCCATTCCTATATGAAGAGGGAAACGGCAAGGGGTTTTCCTAGGTGCCAGGTAAAAATGTCAGAGGTAAAAATGTCAGAGGAAAAAATGTCAGAGGTAAAAATGTCAGAGGTAAAAATGTCAGAGGTAAAAATGTCAGAGGTAAAAATGTCAGAGGAAAAAATGTCAGAGGTAAAAATGTCAGAGGTAAAAATGTCAGAGGTAAAATTGTCAGAGGTAAAAATATCAGAGGTAAAAATGTCAGAGGTAAAAATGTCAGAGGAAAAAATGTCAGAGGTAAAAATGTCAGAGGTAAAAATGTCAGAGGTAAAAATGTCAGAGGTAAAAATGTCAGAGGTAAAAATGTCAGAGGTAAAAATGTCAGAGGTTGAAAATGTCAGAGGTAAAATGTCAGAAGTAAAATGTCAGAGGTAAAAATGTCAGAGGTAAAAAATTAATGTCAGAGGTATGCCAGATTTGGAAATGTTTAAGTGACATGTTTCAGGTACGAATACTGAATTATAGAAATTATGGGGAGTGGGATATATTCAAATATTTTCTGTAAACATACTGTGTCTATACTTGAATGCCCTTTTCTTGGCCATTTGGAAATAACGGTTATGGTGTTGGCGGGGTGAACGTTCTGGTATGCGCGCATTGCCCTCGTTTTCACCGCGGGGACGGGCATTGTAAAAACGATGGTGGGAAATAAACTGGGTTGGTAACACCGGGGGTAACACGAGTAGCTGACCACACACATTCCACACGACTACGCAATTTTAATAATAATAAAGCGTGGTATACGTGAACGAATACTTCAGTATTATTGTCCTTGTACGTAAGGAAGAATAGGAAGTAAGCGAAATTGAATCGTTAATTCGATCTATTTCTCGACATTTTGTATTATTTCATCCGATACGCTGCGGAATTTACAACTTTTAAAGAGAATTATTCAATTAGATAATTGTGTTAGCATATGCAAAACATCAAACGTGGATATCCCTTCTTAAGTTCATCTACCATTCTGTCATTCCACTTAAGATCATAAATCATTTAGATATAGTCCTGTAACTTCATTAATCTCACAAAGAAAATAATGAACATCATCCCATGCTACATTTCTTACCCAAAACGCGCGATTTATTTATCGCTTGCTGAAATTGTCATAAATATGTTTCACAGTGCAATCGTGTCAAGAGGCCGAATCTTAAACACAGAGAGGGAACTGGGCATTCGTTTGCTGCTATATTTGGAGTCAGCTAAACAAGTGCTCGGAAGATCAAAACACTGTTGGGCAATTCACACATACCAGGATGTTCTCCCGGCCAAAACAAGATTGGTCTCATTAGGTGGTTGAATGGGGCAGCATTATCACTTTCACATCAAATGAGTAAGACAGGAAGGCCAGTCGAATGACTGAACATAAACACTTTTACAGAGAGCAGTATTATTGTGATCACTCCATTTATACAGTATGAATCCTTTTTTTAATATCTCGTGCTCTTCCTAATTTCAAATTCAATATTCTTACCTGTAACACGTTCACTTCGGCATTTTCAGAGCTGACAATTTTTATCTCTGACATTTTTACGTCTGACAAATTTACCTCTGACATTTTTTTCCCCTGATATTTTTACCTCTGACATTTTTTCCTCTGACATTTTTACCTCTGACATTTTTACCTCTGACATTTTTACCTTTGACATTTTTACCTCTGACATTTTTTCCTCTGACATTTTTTCCTCTGACATTTTTACCTCTGACATTTTTACCTCTGACATTTTTACCTCTGACATTTTTACCTCTGACATTTTTTCCTCTGACATTTTTTCCTCTGACATTTTTACCTCTGACATTTTTACCTCTGACATTTTTACACCGAACCTTTTCCTACAGGGGATTTTCCTACAGGGGTTTTTAAAGGGATCTGGTAACTTTGTGTAGGTTTGATTGGTTAAATTTTAGAATTTTGATGTCTGTTTTGTATGAAGATGTTGAGAAGAATAAATAGACAGCCACGAATATAAAGTTTTTGAAATATAAGATGTTATTATCATGATATCTATCACTGAATTCCTCCATTCGTAAAACCAACCTGGATATGCTTTTGTCTAACACTGCAGTCTATGGGGTAAAAGAGGTGTTGCATTTCTGGTCACTTGTTTATTTTCACTTTTTAGGAAGCACATCATGATGCTTTTGAAGTGCATTTTTAAGGGCTTCATATTTACACACTATAACATGCACTGATAGCATTTAGGGCCATGCAGCTCATATTTTTAAAATGTTCTCCGTGGCTCAGTGGCACATTTTACAACATGCAACTAAACGAGTGCTTATCATTTTAAGCACAGTCCTTTGTTGTGTCATTGCCATTCATTTTGCTAGAAACCCCCATGGTTTCCCTCCTCCTATGTGGATGAACCGTTATACTACCTGTATTTTGTAATACAGTGTGAGAGAGTTTGAAAGCTGTCATGAAATGTCATAAACACTAGTTTGATGCTTTTGGTACTAACTTGTTCCTGGTGTTGGTGTATTTTTTATTCATAGGTATGATTGATAACGTCCTATATGAGCCATACTCAGGTCAGAGGTCAGCAGCTCCTCAAGCAGGTAAAGTAAAAAAAAAAAAGTCCAGTGTATCCATCTATCGTAGCTTGATGCCCATTACTTGTTCTCATATAAACTCTGTAGACCCATGCAGAGTACCTGTACAGTGTATTTATTTGTAATTGATATGAAGTGGTGCTGAATTAATAATCACCGTATTGCAATCAGGCTGAGATGTTACAGTACTCACGATGGTACCTTTGGTACACAAACTACATTATTGTAATTATTTTAAAATAATTATAAATGTTGTTGCTATTGTTATTTTGTTATTTTTTTATTGTTATTGTTATTCTGTTATTATTATTATTATTATTATTAGTAGTAGTAGTAGTAGTAGTAGTAGTAGTTGTAGTTGTAGTAGTAGTAGTAGTAGTAGTAGTAGTAGTACATTGTTGTTGATATTATAAGTATTTTTTATTATTCTTGTAATAATTCTTCCATCTTTCCATGACTTGTTGTAGATGACTCTTATGCCACGGTACCAGGAGACTACAGACCTGACGATTCTGAGCCCGTTATGGAGGATAACCCCCTGTACGCTCCTTATACAGGTCCTGCCCCGAATGACAGCAGATCAAAGCAAGGACCACCACCCACTGCTCCCAAACCAGGGGTAAGTCTCTTCACCATACTGATCACAAGTGCTCTGTCTTGTCCTTATATTAACTATTTCTTTTCTGTTTAGGAAGGAATTTGTACCCCTTCAGATTCTCTCCATCATTAGGATCTATCTACGTAATACGGTGATGCAACATTTACTCCTGCGACAGTTGAGTTAGGGTTGGAGTTGTGATAGGGGATTTTGGTTTAGAATAATGTGAGGATAAGGAAGGTTAGTGTTAGGATTGAGGTTAGATTTTATGTTTGGCTTAATGTGCAGATTTTCCATCGGATCAATTGCCACCAGAGCAAGGATCACAGAACCACATAATACATGTATATTAACCTTCTGGGGAGGTTCCTTCATCTTTTGGATTGTCCTACCCTCTCCATTTGAAATTTTGTCTGTTAGAATAAAATCTGTTACAACCACCCCCCCCCCCCCCCTCCCCCACCCTCTTTGCTAAGAAGAAACACCAATGGTTGTACACCTTCTGAGTCATGACCAATCCTATTTAGGGAGTCTTACATGCCTTAACTGTTTGCAATGCTGTCTCTTATCACTTTTTAATATTTTTTAAAATTCCTTTGATATACATGTAGTATGTGATTGTAAAGTAAATAGCTTTTTTGATGATGTTCTTAAAGAGCATTAAAATACATGGTACATGACAGGATCTTGTTTTTATGATCTGTTGTAGCTATAACAATCTCTCCAGATAAGACTTTTGCATATTCTGGCTGCTAATAGGGTAAAGGGCCATTAAACATATCAGTTATTGCTTATGCAGTTTTGTAACTGGTGCATATTTCTTTGTAATTTATATAAGACCTCAAAGCATGCTGTCTTTCCTGCAAAGTTTTTTTTTTTTTTTTTTTCAATCCTGGGAATGATGGAAATATAATCTTTCTTTGATATGTTTTTTATTTCTTCCCATTACTCATATTCCTTTCCTTGTTACCTTGCTTGCTTCATTATCATAATTTTCACCCATCTCTGAATATACAAATATAATTATCTTTATTATCTTTTCATATAATATAATTTTTATGAAAAATTGACTCAACACATATTTGACATGTACATCATGAACTCATCATCTCTTATGATTTGCCTTTTTATTTTATGGCCTATGATTAAAAAATGTTCCTGAATTTGCCAATCGTTCAACTTGAAATATGGTCACACAAATGCTTCCATTCGTAAAAAAATTTAATCCTTTCAACACTCTCACAAACATTTTCTCTCCTTGGAAAAATGCACTAAACTCATTCACTGAAACATTCATTATGACTTCAAATAAATCATATTTTGATTCTGACACATCTGCTTATGTCATTATTGTGCTTATGTGCACCAACCTGATCCCTACCATCCTACCACCCACCACCCAGAAATTGGACCTCAGTAAATTCCCTGTCCGTATGGAGGGACTGATGCGCCCAATGGGTAACGTAAACCGCCCCAACGACCTCCCCGTCTGGCACCACCGTCGCACCCCTACCCACAATAACCACCCCCCACCCTTTGCTAGCCCTGAGAGCGACGAGGGGGCGGGGTACTCCAGCCCGGCCGACGCCCTCCCATTTGATCATGTACGGAGGGTGATCGGGAGCAGTTTTAGGACCGGTAGTAGCGGAGGAGGAGGAGGAGGGGGTCCCCCATCTGGAATTTACTCACAACCACATGATCACCTTCCACGCGGCACCGTAAGTTGTTGGCTCCATCTGTCTGCACCGCTGTCTCGCTTTAAAAGAGAGAGCATGTGCTGTTTGTTTTCTGCACAGTATGTTTGTAGTGAGCTCTAGCCCTATCAATATATAGCATCCTAGTGTTGTCCTATTCTCGTATCCCTTTCCCATGTTGTTCAAGTATACACATGACAAAATGTCATCTTACATCTAGTGTCAACACAACTACCCACATCAGAATATTACTCATATGATTAGCCAATCATTGTACATCTATTCTCGTATCACTTTCCCACGTTGTTCAAGTATACACATGACAAAATGTCATCTTACATCTAGTGTCAACACAACTACCCACATCAGAATATTACTCATATGATTAACCAATCATGGTACATGTATCAGTGACACTCGCTTTAACCCATTCGTGACAGGAATTATTTAAAGCCTAATTTGATCAGCTTTTATTCTTCAAATTGACAATACAAGCATTTTTATTTTATTGCTACATTTTTTCTTATAAAACGTCATGTATCTGAAATGAATATAAATTGACAGAAATTATGATGAGAAGTCAAAAAGTTGCCAATTTGCCGGGGAAAACTGTGATTTTAAACTTTCTATCACATTGCCAATTTAAGGATTTTAATGCTTATTTTCCTTTGAAAAATTTTCGGCATCAAACAACAAATATTGACACAACCAAAATGGGCACAGTTGGTGTAGAATTTTTTGCTCTTTCTGCTCATGTATTTGGTATGATTTTTAGGGCTTTGCATCAAAAGATATTAGGCCAAACCACAAAATGTGGACCTTTGTCACAAATGGGTTAATATGTATATATCCATGAATTCTGTTGAAAGATTACAGGTTCATTTACCATGGGAGTCAACCCATATATTGGTTTCATTTTCAAACTTTTCACTGCTCAACTTGAAAGTTTCAACATTGTTTCTTTTCCCTTTCTTTTCTTTTCCTTTTTTTTTTAAGTTTTGTACATTCATTTAACTATTAGCACATAATGATAACATGCCATACAGCTGTAGAAAACACCACGTTGTTGCTTCAGTTGCAAAAATGCCTGTACACTCTGCAAAAGGCCTTCTCTTGTAAATCGAAGAAAGAAAAACATTTGCTATGAAATACTTCATTATATCTTCATAACTTATTCAAAAGGAAGTTAACTAAATCCAAAACAATAGTCGGAGTATCACAACTGGATTTTCAGTACACAAACTTTAAAATAGGTGTCGTATTTGTTAAGGGTTTTTCTGTGCACAATATATTTAGGAGCATTTGTGGTCCGATGCAGGTGATCGGAACAAGAAGGATGTTATGAAAACATTTTCTCATACATGACCCCCTTTTGCTCAGCACACTATTTATTTCTTCATGATTCTCTAGACCTACTGGTAGTTATGATGGAGTACACTGTGAGGCAGACAGTACCAAGTTAGCACTTCATGGGGGTGTTTACAAAGCTGTGCACAAAGTTACGCATGACTTTCAGCACACTATTTATTTCTTCATGATTCTCTAGACCTACTGGTAGTTATGATGGAGTACACTGTGAGGCAGACAGTACCAAGTTAGCACTTCATGGGGGTGTTTACAAAGCTGTGCACAAAGTTACGCATGACTTTCAGCACACTATTTATTTCTTCATGATTCTCTAGACCTACTGGTAGTTATGATGGAGTACACTGTGAGGCAGACAGTACCAAGTTAGCACTTCATGGGGGTGTTTACAAAGCTGTGCACAAAGTTACGCATGACTTTCAGCACACTATTTATTTCTTCATGATTCTCTAGACCTATTGGTAGTTATGATGGAGTACACTGTGAGGCAGGCAGTACCAAGTTAGCACTTCATGGGGGTGTTTACAAAGCTGTGCACAAATTTACGCATGACTTTCAGCACACTATTTATTTCTTCATGATTCTCTAGACCTATTGGTAGTTATGATGGAGTACACTGTGAGGCAGGCAGTACCAAGTTAGCACTTCATGGGGGTGTTTACAAAGCTGTGCACAAAGTTACGCATGACTTTCAGCACACTATTTATTTCTTCATGATTCTCTAGACCTACTGGTAGTTATGATGGAGTACACTGTGAGGCAGGCAGTACCAAGTTAGCACTTCATGGGGGTGTTTACAAAGCTGTGCACAAAGTTACGCATGACTTTCAGAATGACTTGAATGTGGAAAGCCATATGAGATTCTCAATCATACTTAATCACATAAGCAAATGTACTGTTGAAATCTGAGGAGATTTATATGTTATTAACCCATTCGTGACAGGAATTATTTAAAGCCTAATTTGATCAGCTTTTATTCTTCAAATTGGTAACACCAATATTTTTATTTTATTGCTACATTTTTCTTATAAAACGTCATGTATCTGAAATGAATATAAGTTGACAGAAATTATGATGAGAAGTCAAAAAGTTGCCAATTTGCAGGGGAAAATGGTGATTTTAAACTTTCTATCTCATTGCCAATTTAAGGATTTTAATGCTTATTTTCCTTTAAAAAAAATTCAGCATCAAACAACGAATACTGACGCAACCAAAATGGGCACAGTTTGTGTAGAATTTTTCGCTCTTTCGGCTCATATATTTGGTATAATTTTTAGGGCTCTGCATCAAAAGTTATTAGGTCAAACCACAAAATGTGGACCTCTGTCACGAATGGGTTAACAAAACATTTTAATGGAAGTATACTATAGTTTTTGCCAATAATTTGATTGCAATTATTGGAAATACAGTCACACTTTTATAAAACGAGAGGAAAAACTTTGGGTATTCCATTTGGCTCTTCATAATTAAGTCACTTTTAAAGTCCTGCGTAACTTTACGCACAACTTTGTGAAACTCCTCCATGTCTGTCTCCCCTCATGTCTCTTTCCATTTTCACGAAAAGCTTCCCTTTCTCAATCTGCAAGTCTGCACTTCAATAAACCTGCATACGATAGTAGTCATGTCTTCAATGAAAATAATAGTTCAGTAGAGAACTGTGGATGCTATTAGGTATTAGTACTGCTATTCAACATGTGACAACTGTTACAGAAGCACTATCCCCAAGATACAGATAAGGACCCTGTTTCATAAAACTTGTTATCAATAATAAGTTGCAAAACTGTTATAAGCTGCTGAAATCCTTGCATGTGATTGGCTGAGAGTAAATTTGTCTTAGAAATGTGGCATTTGTTACTGATAACAAGTTTTATGAAATGGGGCCCAGAAAGTCCTAAGTAAAGCTTGGAAGAGTGTATAGAAATCATCAAGTTTGTAAAATGTGGACACAGTTCTGAATACCTTCCTTGTAGGTACAGTATCAAAATTTTAGTAGTAATTATGTTCCTGTTGTGAATATCATGCATCTGCATGCCTTTGATATTTGAGAGCTGCAAAATATGAAATGTAACATAGCACATACCCTCCTAATGTGTTGCTGTATTACTGAGTAAAATTAGTAAATTCAATATTGCTTCTCTGCTGTGTGTATGCTGTCACCCTTCTCTTTTCTCTTCCTATTACTGATTGACTTTGTATGCTGTCACCCTTCTCTTTTCTCTTCCTATTACTGATTGACTTTGTATGCTGTCACCCTTCTCTTTTCTCTTCCTATTACTGATTGACTTTGTATGCTGTCACCCTTCTCTTTTCTCTTCCTATTACTGATTGACTTTGTACATGTTTTCTGCACATGAGCATGCTGTCACCCTTCTCTTTTCTCTTCCTATTACTCATTGACTTTGTACATGTTTTCTGCACATGAGCAAACAACCAGAGGGACATGTTTCACAAAGCTGTGCACAAAGCTATGCATAGCTTTAAGAATAACTTGAATATGGAAAACCAAATGGGATATTTAATCACATGTAAAGCTAAAGTTTAATATCTATGTAGATTAACATGATTATTATCAACAAAATATTTTTAATGTGAAGTATAGTTCTTGCCAACAATTTAATTGAGATTATGGGAAATAGAGTCACACTTTGTTAAAACAAAAGGAAAATCTTTGGGCATTCCATTTTGCTGTTCATAGTCAAGTCATTCTTAAAGTCAGGCATAACTTTACACACAACTTTGTGAAACACCCCCTGATGTCCTCCTTATCCCTGCACCATTCACTTTCAAGATTTTAGATGAATGATACCAGACCTTTGTCTGTAGAAGACACCATTCCTAGTGAAAATGCAAAAATGCCTTATTTGCCCAGTTTTCAACGACAATTTTTTGGTTTTTTTTGTAAGACCCTGCATGGTTGTAAAGATGCCAAACTAGACCATGAAATGCTTAAAAAAAATCATTGTGATGCCGTTTTTATTTTGAAAACTTGCAGTGACTAAGACAGTACTTTGACAGTACCATTCCTAGTGAAAATGCAAAAATGCCTTATTTGCCCAGTTTTCAATGACAATTTTTTTTTTCTAAGACTCTGCATGGTTGTAATTTCCCTGCTTCCCTACATGACATGAATCATCTTTTTGTCATGCTTGAGATTTACATCTCATATGGGTCAATGAAATTTGTGGTCCATGTTTTTCTGTAAGATTTGAATTAGAGAATAGAATTTGAAACACTTTCCTTTTCACACTTAAACATATCCACACATTCACTGTACATGCCTTCACAGAAAATGAATCATCTTTAATCTGTTTGCATCATTAATCACAAGCTACATCTATCCTTCATACTATCCTGCTGTGTTTTTCTGAAAAAAAAAAACTTTCTTTATTGATATTGAATTGATTTGCATGGTCCTTAAGGTATGGTGCAACACTGCACATACCAGGCAGGGGCTAGGAATGCAAGATGGAGTGACATTTCCCAGTTAAAAGTTACAGTTTGAAAAATTTGTCATGATCATGATATCATTTACCCAAAATATTGAGGAAAACAAGTATTTTCAGAATATCACTGCAATTTATCTGAGCTTTGGATGTGTTTGATTCCAACCTTTTGGAGATGACTGATACAAATGAAACATGTTGTGACCATGCGCCAAATTAATCTGTGCAGGGGCCTGTTGCAAAAAAACTTGCATTTGATCATAACTCCTAAACATCAAATGCAAGTCCTTAATATGCACTTCTGATTAGCTGAAAATAAAGTTGTGTTTGATTTTCCGGAGTTCCTTCAAACAAAAGTTTTATGCAATGGGTCCCTTGAGTACTATGTATTACTTCTTCAGTGATATTGCATTGTATCTTGCATTATGATTGCAGCTGATGCATCCATTTTTATAGTATACATTCTTTCATCTCTCTAAACAATAAGCATCTAATTTATAGGTTTCGAGGTTACTAACGCACTAATTCCCTTTCTTAATTTGTGACCTTCCTACCATTTATTAACATTTAGATTGCAGTTTGCAGTTCTTTTACCTGTTTTTTTTTTTAACTTTTCAAGTCTTGATTGTTTTGCTTCTATCTAGATATTACGCAGTAAGAAGAGTATATCAGTATGGTGGTTTTCTACCTCAAAGCTGCAGTACTCTCTCATACTCCAGACTTTTACATGCAGTTAACTTTTTTCTTTCTTTTTTTTTTTTTTGGTAAATCTGATTTTGGAAGAACTTGCAGCAGTGTGTGAAAGGAACTTTCACGCATGTAAAATATTGATGTTCCAGATTCTGAGGAATCAATTGATTAACAAGAGTCCGAAGTTCTGCAAGTCTTCTGATAGGAAGAAAAGCCAGTTTAGTTCTGAATTGTAGTGATGTCAGACTGCTCGAACAATTGTTGTGATTTGAAGCCAGTCTGGTCTTGACTTCAGGTAAAAAGCTGATAGTAGACCCTAATATTGACTTCAGTTAATCAGAAAGATCATACATGTAGTTGTTTAAATTTTGGTATCCAATGCAATGCACTATTTTGTTGAAGGATATAGTGTTCAGTGGGCTTGAAGAGTTCATCATGATTTCTTCAGATTAATTGGTGCTAATTATTCATTCCAACTGATAAAACAGAATCAGAGAATTGTATTTGGCAAACCGATGGTGGCCACCACACCTCGTCCCGGTGGGCTTTCCGTAGCTAACGACAACACCCCAGATGCCTTGCCAGGTGACACCCACCGACCCAGAGAGGCGCAGAGATCAACCCCTGTCAAGAGACCTCTGGGTGCTGTGGACAGGAACAAGAAACGGGAAGATTTCATCAAGGGCTTGAACAAACTCATAGAAGGTTGGTGTGCTTTAGGAACGTATATTCAATATCTGGGCGGGACAAGACTAGGGTTTGACGAAATTTCTGAGGGGCACTTTAGAGAATCTCTATGCTCAGGGGGGTGTAACATAAAAAATACAAGCGATCTTACGATTGATATCAATCGTAAGTCTATGGCAAACCATGTACTAAAGAGTTACAATTGATTGTAAGATTGATCGTATCTCTTTATTATACACCCCCCCAGGATTCATGAATTTGTATGATTCTGGAAGAAGTGTCTGCATGGGCCAAGACCTTGAAAAACAGATACAACACTGTAAACCAGAGCTCTGGTTTCGAAGGGAATGTTTGGTTGGGTAGATATCATGGGCAAATGTTTTTCCAGGATGGACGGGTCTTTAGAGCTCTGGGATCAAGTGTCTGGATGGGAACGGGCTTGGGGAAAGGGAGGTGCCTCCAGACTTCTTTGGTTGCAGATTTGGGTGGAAGGAAGCCTTGGAAAAAGGCTTTTAAGGACAGATTGGTCCTTTATGGTTCTGGAATCATTTATTGTAGAAATTCTAGAGGTGTTGTGGCTCGGTGGATAAGTCCCCAGACTGTGAACCACGAGATCTGGGGTTCGAATCCCACCACAGCACTAGTGTCCTTTGGCAAGACATTAACCTGCATTTCCACTCTCCACCCATGTGTAAAAGGGTACCAGCAGGAAGGAATTCCTTGAATGCTGTGAGCACTGAAATTGGTAGCCTAGCTGAGCCGGGGTAATATTGGGAGTGCCTTTAGCACCTTGTTTGGAGGAGACGTTCACAATATAAATAACCTGTATTATGTTCCTTATTGTTATTATTCTAATTTACATTGGTTAGTAATTTACTATATATAATATATTAGAATTTGCTTGAAAGATAGAAAAAAAAAAACCCCACCGATGTATCATCTAGAACTTGAGAATGTTGCATGTCTGAACCATGTACCTCTACATCTTCTCATATCTTGTCATATCGTTTTGATACACGTACATTTGTAACATAAAAGCATAGCCGTGAATCCATAAGATTATTCATGTGTCCTTGTTTACACACCATCGTATAGCTCCTTTATATGACCCCAAAATACATGATGAACAACCTAGCCAGGGTGAGTGAAAGTGAGAATAGGAATGGCATGTAAACAGGGTCATGGACTTCATAAATTGTGTGCAACTTGACAAAAAAGCAATTGAGAAAAGCATGCAAATTGTTTTGAGCACACCATAGTAGAAATTAGAAGAGATATTGCATGTGTGTAACATGGCAGAATGATGGGATGACCAAACATTCATGCACATTTTTATTTCCTAAAGAATGCCATATTTGATCAATGATGTCTTAAATTCTACCAAAAATATTTTGATTGATAGATACCAAGGGGAAAGAAAATTTCAGATCAGGAATGGATGAAAGAAGAACAATTATTGACATAGAATTTCAGAGATACATATCCAGAGATATCCCTTAATTGCAAAATTCACAATGCGTTACAAAGTATTTCACCAAAAGAAAAAGAGTCCGAAGTTTGTGTATAAATAGTTCATCCAAAATGAAGGTCCATCAAAGGTAAGATAATTGCATCACTAGCAAGGCAAAATACCATGAAGTCATGCTATATCACTTTTTGCTTACCAGTTTGTTGACATCTTCTCCCAAAATGATGATTTCTAGACCTTTGTCGGTAACTTTGTAAAACGGACACCAAGTAAAGAAAATCTACCAATCTTTTGTCAATATTTTCACGATTCCTTCACAAAGTTGAAAGAAAATGTCCTAAGGCAATTTAAGATTCCCCTCTATCTGTTGGTGCTATTTCATTTTGGAAATTTTTTCTAGTTATTTGAGATGTATCCTGTGTATGAAATGTGCACATCTGCCAAGTTTGGCTACAATGCCATACATGTACAGATGGAGCATATGAAAAGATGAGGGTATATATATATATATAAGCCTAGGGATGACTGTGATGATGCATGTTCAAGGAAATGGATCAGAGATAATAGGTGAACAAGGAATTCATGATAGTGCTAAGAGATATTAAGTCTGTGAATTACGTAGGGTTTTGATTTGATATGATTTGATTTGATTTATTTAGATTCCACATTACAATGACATTAAAACAATATGTACAAGTATATACAAACACTGCGACACAGAGAATACATGAATATGGTACAAAAAGGTGACAAAATGATAAGTGGAGGAATCTACTAAAAAGCTTAGCTTGTGTGATGTGATCCCCTAATTGAATACTAATATGATGTGAAATTATGAAAAATTAATTTTAGATTAATTAATCAAAGAAATTGATAGAGAGGGTTTGCCATGTTATCAAGATTAAATGATATTACAAATGATGTGTAAACAGAGTCTGCATGACAGTGCATACACTGAGGGAGAATGAAACCCTGAGGAAAATCCGTTTTAATGAAAAGAGAGCATAGAAAGGAGCTATTTTCTCCATTATCTCTAAAGATGCAGCTTGTCTCTTTGTGAACTCAACATATGAATCCCATGACATATCTTGAGCTAAGGAGACGGGCTGCACCTTAAGAGATAATGGAAAAAATCTGAAATGTGTGCAAGGGCGAGTCGTCCACAAAAACCTGCCATTTTGAAGCAACATTGCCAATTTGAGGATCACCATAGAAAGTAAATCAAGACTTTTCGCAATTTCATTACTTTCTCATTTCATAAGTGATTTTGATGGAACATTTTTGTAAGTGCTTCTCTCTGTGATCTCTTTTCATTAAAACCGATTTTCCCCAGGGTTTTATTCTCCTTAAGAATGCAGTGTGAACAGGTGCAATTTGCATCCAAGGCATTTTTTTTCTCCTCCTAGATAGAATATTCTAAAAATAGCATGTGAACAGGCTCACAGTCATTTGTGAAATGAAGCATTTTGTTAAAAAAGTAAAAGATAAGAAAAAATGGCATAAAGTCAGGATATTTTCTCTTCTTTTTTTTTCCCCTGAAGCAGATGAAAATTGTTTGTAAGCCTAAGTAGTTAAGAAGAGGTTTAAAGTGGCATGGGAGATGCATGAGAGTGGTTCACTATGAAAGATCAGACTTGTGGTCTTACCTTTGATGAGAACAAAATGGCACCCTGATTGTCATGCATGATTGATTTGAGAAATCTAGGACATGCACTATTATATACTTGGTATGAGTATCTTCTAATTTGCATGCCAATGTTTGAAAAAAAGCATGAGAAGGTCTGAAACCTGTCCTGGGAGTGTTTCACAAAGAGTTAAGTTGGACTTAAGCTTAAGCACCAATTTGCATCCGCTATTTATCTCACAGATAGACTTCCTATTAGTGCGCGTCCCCTGAGCATGATCTGACCAATGCGGTGATGCATATTCGAAAGCATGCATCTAGGAATTTAAATACGACTTTAAGTCCAACTTAACTCTTTGTGAGAACCCCCCTGAAGAAGATGAACAAAGAAGCAACCAAAAAGAAAAACTGTGTCTACATTGTTATGCTCAAGTTTTTGAAAATGTGGCATTGATATGCACCAAGTATGGGTATCCCTTATACCAAGTACATATCAATGCCATATTTTCAATATTCAAATTTGAAGTACCAGCAGGAGCTTTTGTTGTATCATTGGTAAATTGAATCCAGTTGTTTTATTATTTTCTCTTGACAGACTCTATGGACAGCTCTTTCCAGGAAAATGAACCTGTGAGTGCAGTCATCATTCTTCTTTCTTGCCACTCTTTTGCATTTGAAGTGTACCATTAATATTTCTGCAAAACACTTAGACATCACAGATGTATTAAGTAATAATAATAATAATAATAATAGATGGGATTTGTAATGCGCCAAATCCACTCTGCAGAGTGCCCAAGGCGCAGTGAAAGAAAGAAAGAGAGAGAAGAGCACAAATACAATGATAAATTAAGGAACAATTAAGAGTAGGAAGCATTGAATAGACGTGTCTTAAGGTAACGTTTAAATGTGTCAATTGAAGTGCCATTCACGGACAACCAGGGGAAGATCGTTCCAGAGAACAGGGCCAGCGTGAGCAAAAGCCCGTACCCCCCATGTCTTAACGGATTTGGGAACAACTAGGGAACCAGAGTTGGATGAACGTAGGGACCTGACAGGAGTGTATTTGTTAATCAGATTGATGTTGTATTGTGGAGCAGAACCGTTAATTGCATGGAATACAAGGAGAAGGATTTTGAAGATGATGCGATCGTTGACCTTCAACCAATGTAGAGATTTCAGGATGGGTGTGATATGAACATGTTTTTTAGATAGGGTACTGTACTGTAAATATCAGAATAATCATCAACAGTGATGAAAACTTGAGACCAATTAGTTTTCAGGCAAAGAATATACCTGATTATTGGTTAGTTGCTTGAATTGATAAACTTAGTTGAAAGTTGAAATTGTTCAGTTTCAGAGCAAAAATACATATCACATACATACATATATTAGAATGATTTATTTCCATGCATAGGCTTTGTATGTATGACCCATAACATTCATTTTCGTTTCTTTTTGTTTCTTTAATGTGAATATCAAGTGTAATATTGCATTTTGGTTTAAGAAACTCACAACAAAATAAGAATATCAGACATGGATAAAGTAGAGGTGCGCAGTGGTTTCAACATTTTATTAGAGAAACTTTTTTCTCAGTAATGACGACAAACATGTGGGAGTGCTAAAAGCAGTAAACACCATAGCATATACAATTAATACATCAAAAGAGTACCAGACTAAGAACTATAATGAAATGGAAATTAGTATACCGATTTGTTTTGTTTGTTGCTGTTTTTTTCCCAGCACACACCTCATGATGACAAGAGAGGAGGAAACAAGAAACATAAAAAAAAAGAACCAGTAAGTTTATTCCCCATTGTATCTTTGTATATTTGTGGAATAAAGGTTCAAGAAATTTACGTGGACATAAAGAGCATGACGTTTAGTACATTGATGTTATTTAGTGTCATAGTTTTCAATTCGAAACACGGATTGAGTAAGTAAATTACCTAGAATTTTACTTCGCTAAGTTAAGTAAAATGCCTGAACTTGTATTCTGATTATTGTTAAGTATTTCACTTAAGCAATTCATATTTTACTTTAGCAAGCTGATTAAAGGCAAATTTCATAACTGATAACCATTGTCATGTCATGAAGTCTATCCCAAATAACACGCAATTTAGTTGCATTGTACGACTGCGCTTATGTGAAAACTACATGCACTTCCAAACTATTTTAAAACTGATTATATAACATAAGCAAAATAGTTTGGAAGTAACTATATGCACTTCCAAACTATTTTGCTTATGTTATATAATCAGTTTCTTTTTGTTTTCGTTTTCAGTAAGTTTGCCTACTTATTTTGAATATAATTCCCCCAGTTAGCTACTTATTCCTTTGTGTACATAATTTCCTGTGGTTACTATTGTTTATTTCAATAAACATGTCTTGAAAAAAAAATGAAGATTTTATAATACAGTATGACATGTTTATGGCACTAAACGATATTATGCACGTCGTAAGAGATAATTGTTTGCATTCAATTTCGTTCAATAGAAAAAAAAGAAGATTGCCCCTCCAAAGAAGCCAACAAAACCCCCTCTTGAATCGCTCCTCCTCAATGAGAATGGTATCCCGTCTTTCATCGAACAGTGTGTGCAAAGGATAGAGGAAGAAGGTAAGATAGATGGTGATGAGGATGGGTGATGAGGGTGGGTGATGATGAGGGTGGGTGATGATGAGGGTGGGTGATGATGAAGGTGGGTGATGATGAAGAACAGTGTGTGCAAAGGATAGAGGAAGAAGGTAAGATAGATGGTGATGAGAGTGTGTGATGAGGATGGGTGATGATGAGGGTGGGTGATGATGAGGGTGGGTGATGAGGATGGGTGATGATGAGGGTGGGTGATGATGAGGGTGGGTGATGAGGATGGGTGATGATGAGGGTGGGTGATGATGAAGAACAGTGTGTGCAAAGGATAGAGGCAGAAGGTAAGATAGATGGTGATGAGGATGGGTGATGAGGATGGGTGATGATGAGGGTGGGTGATGATGAAGAACAGTGTGTGCAAAGGATAGAGGCAGAAGGTAAGATAGATGGTGATGAGGATGGGTGATGAGGATGGGTGATGATGAGGGTGTGTGATGAGGATGGGTGATGATGAGGGTGGGTGATGATGAAGAACAGTGTGTGCAAAGGATAGAGGCAGAAGGTAAGATAGATGGTGATGAGAGTGGGTGATGATGAGGGTGGGGGATGATGAAGGTGGGTGATGATGAGGGTGGGTGATGATTAAGGTGGGTGATGATGAAGAAGAGTGTATGCAAAGGATAGAGGCAGAAGGTAAGATAGATGGTGATGAGGGTGGATGATGAGGATGGGTGATGATGAGGGTGGGTGATGATGAGGGTGGGTGATGATGAAGGTGGGTGATGATGAAGAACAGTGTGTGCAAAGGATAGAGGCAGAAGGTAAGATAGATGGTGATGAGGGTGGGTGATGATGAAGGTGGGTAATGATGAGGGTGGGTGATGATGAAGGTGGGTGATGATGAGGGTGGGTGATGATGAAGAAGAGTGTATGCAAAGGATAGAAGTAAAAGGTAAGATAGATGGTGATGAGGGTGGATGATGATGATGAAGATGCTCATGATGGCGATTGTGATGCTGATGATTGATTTTGGGCATGGTGACAACGGATGACAATAGTGATGATAGTGATAATGATGATAAAGATGGAGAAAATGATGATTATGATGATGATGGCGATGGTGATGGCGATGATTTGACGATGGTGGTGATGATGATAGTGATGATGGTGATGATGATGAAAAGATGATGAAAAGATGACAGTGATGGTGAGATGATGATTGAGAAGATAATGATGTTAGTGATTATGATGCTACTGATTATTGGGTACTTATGGTGATGGTGATGATTGTGGTGATGGTAGTGGTGATGATGATGGTGATGATGGTGTTGAAAAGGATGATTTCGGTGATTGTAATGTTGATGATCCATTGTGGGATGGTTATGATGATGATGATAGTGATTATAATAATGATTATGTTAATGGTGATGATTATGATGGTGTTAATGGTGGTGATGATGATAGTGGTGATAATGATGGTAATTGGAATGATTATGTCATTGATATTAGTATTGCGAGGATTAAGTTAATGGTAAATACTATGATGATGTTGGTGATAATGATGGTAATTGGAATGATTATGTCATTGCTATTAGTATTGCGAGGATTAAGTTAATGGTAAATACTATGATGATGTTGGTGATAATGATGGTAATTGGAATGATTATGTCATTGCTATTAGTATTGCGAGGATTAAGTTAATGGTAAATACTATGATGATGTTGGTGATAATGATGGTAATTGGAATGATTATGTCATTGATATTAGTATTGCGAGGATTAAGTTAATGGTAAATACTATGATGATGTTGGTGATAATGATGGTAATTGGAATGATTATGTCATTGATATTAGTATTGCGAGGATTAAGTTAATGGTAAATACTATGATGATGTTGGTGATAATGATGGTAATTGGAATGATTATGTCATTGATATTAGTATTGCGAGGATTAAGTTAATGGTAAATACTATGATGATGTTGGTGATAATGATGGTAATTGGAATGATTATGTCATTGATATTAGTATTGCGAGGATTAAGTTAATGGTAAATACTATGATGATGTTGGTGATAATGATGATAATGATGGTGATAATGATAGTCATGATACTGATGGTTATGGGGAATTACCACGACAATGATTGTAAGGATGGTGATGGTAGTGATAATGACAGGCAATTTTTTCGATGTCGTGTTTTTATGAATTTATTTTATGAAATATTGAAATGTGCCTTGATGTGACCAACTAACCCAATCAAAACCGAAATTATTTGGAGTTGTATTTAATCAGTATTTTTTCAATTTGGCAGCTATACTTTTTTTTTTCTAAAAAGTCATATCTGAAATGGATGTAAACTGACAAAATATTTTGAGAGATTAAAAAGCTGCCAGTTTGCATGGAAAACAGTGATTTTTGTCATTGCATTCTTATAAAACATGTTCACCTCCAAACAATACATACTGCTGCAAATTAAATTGGCATATTATGTCCAAATTTTCATCTTTTGCTAATGTATTTGGTATGATCTCAAGGGCTCTGCATTAAAAGTTATTGGGCCAAACCAAAAAATGTGGACTGTCTGTCATGAATAGATTGATAGTGGCAAAGATACTGACAGAAGCGGATAGTTGTATCGCAATTTGTCATTTTTCAAGCAAAATCTGTTTGATAAAGGGATTGAAATTTTAATGCAATTGGGAAAACTTTGCCCTGACCTTTTGAACAGTTTCACTCAGAGGGCACTTCCACTATCAACAATGGTCTTTTATCCTGCAGGTATTTCCCAAGAAGGGATATACAGAGTGTCTGGTAAAGCAGCTGACATTGAAACAATCATCAAGATGTTTGATGAAGATCAGAATGCCGATCTGAACTCATTAGAGAACCTCAGCTCCAATACAATAGCCTCTGCCCTGAAGCAGTTCTTCAAGAATCTGCCTGAGCCAATTATACCTTACAGTACCCAGGATAGAATGATAGCAGACTACAAAGGTTTGTATGGTCCCTCTCATATGTTTTTGTGCAGATTGAGGTATGTCTGTTTGTGTTCATACGTTGTCCTGCAGAATATCCAACCAAACACTAGTATATTGTAGTAGAGATAGGATTATGGTCATAATCACAGTGATAGCTCTCCCCTTGGGTCAGGATCATGTAAAAGGTTGTGGTTGATTGGATACCCGGTAAGTCTCCAGAACATGAGGTATAGAGTTTGAATCCCTGGTGCATCACTACTGTCCTTTGGCAAGACCTTAAAGTCTGTGTGACACAACACTTTAGAGGGTGCTGTTCAGAATTACAAGCACAGACAGATGGGGCATGTTACCCATTTAGGTTTTTGGTTCATCATCTAGAGGTGCACATGTGCATTTACCATGTTTTTTGAAAGCCAGAAGATTTGTGATGTAGACCAAAGTTTTGTTTGGTTCATCCGGCAATTATGTTTCTGAAGTCCGTTCTCACGCATCTCACAATGCATTGTGGGATCTTTCTTTGGTCACTCAAGCTAGCAATATTCTCGGCAGATGGCAGGTAAGGGTACGTTTCATCACTCTATGTGATCAAAATGATGGCAAAGAATCGCCCTATCCGTAATTCTGAATAGTGCCCTCTAAATGTTGTGTTGCAGGAATGATAATTCACCTGACATGAGTGTTATTATCCCCCATTATCATCATATATTATTATTATTATGATTACGGTTATGCTATAAAGGTCTTTCTCAGTTTCAGGGTTGTTTGGGTAAGTCTATACATTGCGCAGATTTTGAGGAACATATGGAAACTCGGTCAGATTTTTCAAATTGTCCTCAGGTAACCCAATTTTGCCATCCCTTTTAAAATGTCTGTTTAATTCATGTTCGTGGCTACTCTCTCCAGGTTTAATGATATCACTAGCTTGAATAATTTTCTTTTGTCTGTCATGAGCAGAAGTCAACAATGAGGATCTCTTTGTGGAGCGGTTACCTGAATACCTTGTAGGGTTATCTCAGATCACAAGGACTGTTCTTACTTACATGATGAAACACATGAAGAGGTATGTATCAAAACAATGGTAGCATTCACATATAACATCCCATTGCTCTGAGTGTTTATGTCGTACTCACACTTCTCGTTCATTTACATAACATTTTTAGTGGTTTCGTTCACTCATAGCATTTATCCACACAAAATATTGAGTGGTTGCATTCACACTGTTCAACTGCATAAGATATATGGAGATGTTGTGGTGGTTTAGTGGTTCATGCATTTGACTCTGAATCATAGGGTTGAGGGTTAAAATCCCAGCCTAGCACTAACGTCTATTGACAAGATATTATTCCACTCTTTGGCACTCCCATTCATATACTGATTGATAACTTTTTGAGGGTTAAAATCCCAGCCTAGCACTAACGTCTATTGACAAGATATTAATCCACTCTTTGGCACTCTCACGCATATACTGATTGATAACCTTTCAGGATACGAAGGTCATTATTATTGGGTTAGCATGTGTGTGCCTGTGAAATAGGCGACTTGCTGGAATAATTCTCAGGGGGTTGAGAATGTGGGGGTAATGCACCAAATAGTTATTGAATCGAGCAATGCGAGTAATAATAACACTGTTCCTGCCTTGGTCATTGCAAATTGTTAAAGCATTTGATAAGAAACCATAATTATATACTGGAATTACTATTATCATTTTATTATAAGATTTAACAAAGGTCAGGTGCAATGTAGTTCTTGCACAAGTAGCAAATCAAAAGAAACTTTATAATGACCCTGTCAATTGCAGTGATTTAATGGCCCGTAGAAATATTGTTATATTAATGAAGTCACCTTTGATCTAATACTGATTCAGATGTTAAATTTTCATGCAAAAGAAGAAATCATTATGTATGTATTTTCATAGTGATTAAATACTTGTGCCATGGCTTGCCCTAAAACATGTTCAGATTTCATTCAGATTGCTTTTGTAATATTCCAAATTGTGTCATATGCGTGCGTTATCACTTTTTGTTTGCAATTTTTTATGGGAACTTTTTTGCACCCTCATGATGGTTGGAAATAAATGCATGCCCACTCAAAATCAATTGACCAATCAGAATGCTTTGATTCTGGGACGACCCGTTTTATGATGTCATAAAAAGTATTAAAGGTGGAATGCAGATTTTATGTGTGTTGAACAGTGTATATAGATCACATAGATATATCATTGTAGTATTGTATCCACTTATTTCAAGGGCACCTGGTAAACTAACATGCTATGTGATCTAAATACATCTACATTTACTCACATTGCAAGGGTGCTCCCTTGTAAAAAAAAAAAATTAGAAAAAAAAAATAGTGGTTCATGATCATCCAGAGCTGACAACTCTTTCACAGTACAGTGTTTTCCTAATATGCCTAACCTGTCAACTACTTGGGTCTTAATGCAGGCACAACCTGTTACCGCAGGCACTGGGGGGAACATGTTATGCATCAGGGTCCTGTTTTATAAACCTTGCTATCAGTAACAACTGCCATATTTCTGTGACAAATTTGCTCTCAGCCAATCAGATGCAAGGATTTCAGTAGCTTCTAACAATTATTTCAACTTGTTATTGATAACAAGTTTTATGAAACGGGCCCCTGAAGATGGAGTATATTATCCTTGAGGCTTGTTCACATAATTATGAAGCAGCAAACTTCTTAGCCAAGTAAAATGCTTAGTTTTTTTACTTACTCAGTGCATGTATTGAATTGAATACCTCCCCAGTATTTAATTCCTACTGAGACTGCTTATCAAAAGTCTCATCATGCATCTTTAATCGTCTTCTCCCCGTCTGTTCTTTTATATCGGCTTTGAATCCCGATCCCCTGTTGTTTTGTCTACAGAGAAACAGGAGGATCGGATGACTTAATCAACCTTTTCATATTTGCTTGAAAAATTCTTTCACATTTTGATTACATGACCAGTGGGGTGTTTTACAAAGCTGTGGGCAAATTTATGTGTGACTTTAAGAATGACTTGGACATAGAAAGCCATACTGGATTCTCAGTCGTATTCAATACCATAAGCTAAAGTTGAAATACATGTGCAGATTAACATTAACATTATTAACAAAACATTTTTAATGTGTAGTACAGATTTTGCAAACAAATTTAATTGAGAGTGTGGTAAATACAGTCACACTTTGTTAAACAAGAGGAAAAACTTTGGGCATTCCATTTGGCTGTTCCATTAGTTACGTCATTCTTCAAGCTTATCGTTACTATGCTCACAGCTTTGTTAAACACTCCCCAGTTAACCTTCAAGGTGTTTGTAGGCAAATCATAATGCTGCAAGAAAGTGAGAAATATTTGATGAAATGACGATACTCTGTCACTGTCAGAACAAATTCTTTTTGGTCGTAATTTACAATAAAACAGATTATTTGGAATGCAATCCCTACTCACACAAGAAGTTTGTTTTATAACTTACAAACTTGCTTAAGTATAGAGGCCACTGGTTCCAATATCCATTGGCTTTCCTGAAATGAGCCTACCCTTGTAAAAAAAAAAAAAAGTTACCTGGGTATTCATGGTATAAACACAGTTATTTGGGGTGACCATTATCTTGAGAGTCACCCTCGCCTCAGCTCCGAAAATAAGGAATAAATTTGCGAATCATGACCAGAATTAATATATAGGGAGAAAATTGGGATTTCAACAATTTAACATAGCTCCCTTAGGGGGTATCTCACTGAGCGGTGAATGCTTACGAACGTAGCGAATTTTGGATTCGCCAACTTTTCTGACGAATCTTGGTGAACATCAGGGTTCGCATCTGCCAGTAGCGATATTTAGCGATGTTTAGCGATAATTAGCAACATTTTACCGAGTGTTTGCGAAAGTATTGCGTAAGGCAGTTAGCAACTATTAACGACTCTAAGCAAATGTTCACGACAGTATTTGCGAAGATTAGCAACTATTTGCAAATCCTTTGCCAATATTTGTGAATGTTTGCGACCTTTTGCTAACTCGTGGAAAAGTACCAGGCGAATCTATGGAGCAAACCGTATAAAAAAGGTGCGCAACCTTCCCCAGATTTCAGATTTCTTCTTACCGCAGTCAAAGGATTTTTTCAAGATGGATTTCCAGAATGTGGAAATGAATTTCTTCCAGGAAGAGGCGCAACATGCTGCCTTCCTTGAAGAACTGCTTTGCCTGGCTGCTGCTACAGCTATCGTGCAACTGAAGAGAAAGAAAGAAATGAAGAAAGAAAAGAAAGACTGGGTCAGAGAGTGGTTGCTGCAGAAAACAGACTTCAGTCAATATGAAAAGCAAATTTCTCTCAATGAGTTAATTTTATACATGAACCATGTGGTCATGTGCTTGCTAGCATTGGTGAAACAAAAAAGAATTTCAGCGACACCGTCTTACAAACGTTTGCAAAAGCTTACAAATGTTTTGGGAACGCTAGCAACTGTTTGCAGAAAAATGAAAAACTGCTTGCGACAACGAAAACTGTTTGCAAACTTTCTTGCAACCTTTTTCAAACCTTTTGCAACTTTTTATGAACCGTTTGCAACCTTTTACGAACCTTTTGCAACCTTTTACAAACCCTGGTGAAATTCCAAATTCGCTAAGTTTGCAAGCATTTGCCGCTCAGTGAGATACCCCCTTTAGGTCTAGAAATAGCTCCTGTTAAGTTGATTGGAGCTACCAGTATTTTTTTTTTTTTAAAGCTCTCATAGGAATTATTTCTTTTAATACCCTGGTTGAAACGTAGGGTGTTGTGGTCAAGGTGATACATCATAGGACTGTTGATTGCATGGTTTGTGGTACAAGCCCTGGAACAGCACTAATATCTTTTGGCATGACATTTATCTACAGTTGCCATTCTCAACCCAGATGTAATAAATGGGTAATTGAGTACCAGGTAGAAAGACATTTCATGAAATGGTAGAGTGCTGTACTAGCAACCATACTAAAAGCTGGAGTAATAACATCGTAGAATCTATCAGGTGTGACAGTCATTTATGACAACCTATCATGGTAGTACCTTGTGTACCATAGTACAAGGGTGAAACACTGTGAACATGACGGACAAAGAAAGCGGACAAAATAAACAACCCCTCATTCTACCCTTCATAATGGTTCTGGTAGTCAAAAGAACATCCCCTCACTGCTAGTTGTCTAAAATATGTGGAACAGGTGTCACATGCATATTCACCTGGAACTACATGATTAAACATAATAGCTGTGAAGGGATGTTCTTTTGACTACCAGAACCATTGTGAAGGGTAGAATGAGAGGTCGTTTATTTTGTCCGCTTTCTTTGTCCGCCATGTTCATAGTGAAATTGATTTAAAAAACATGTGATGGGACTACCTACTACTCACTAATACAACTAATTACCACTGAACACCTTACTGTCTCAGTGCTACACTGTTTTTATTACCCTTAATTAAGTTTGGTAACCCATAAGATATCCAGACTAGTGATAGTACCGGTATACTATTGTTTATTCGAAAATTATTTGTAGGGACATTAGAATTCTTTGATGAAGGTATTATAGCTGCCAAAAATATATTTCCATGCTTAATAAATGCTGTAACATCACAAATGCCTTTATTCACAATCATTACTGAGTATTATCACCAACATGCTTATGCACACGTACACTATTCCATTATGCTCCATAGGATAACACAGTGCTCGGAAGAGAACCTCATGACAGCTGAAAATCTCTCAATTTGTTGGTGGCCATCTATGTTGCATCCGCAAAGCAAGTCGTTTGATGACCTAGCGAACGAAGCACTCCTCGCCGCCGTTTTCAAGCTTATTTTAGAACACTCAGAAAGGCTTTTTGATTTTACGTGAGTGATGGTTTCTAGACTAAAGACAGTACACCCAAATGACAGTAACCAATCACGCTGACCTATCATTCTCGGCCTTAATACTGTAAGACTGATTTATATATCGCATGGTTTTAGATGCACTGCATCACATTGTGGATTAGCATCAAAAATATGATTTTGTTGCTACTTAATTATCAACTATATCCAGTGAAGCACTCCTAGTTACATTTATGTTCTGCACCGAAGAAGAATATTTACTATGTCTCCGTCTTCTTGTGAACAAATGGCGCCATCTGTTGTTGATGGAAGGGATAACTGTCCAGATTATTCAATTCCACTGTCTAGTCCTCTATGTAGGATGTAGGATCAGGCTTGATGAATTCTCCAGGGTGTGTTTTCTGTGAGGACAGAGAGAGGTTCAGCAAAAGCTCCAAGATCATGAGAGCACTAGTGATCTGCACTGCGGCTTTAAGAAAGGGCAGTTTAAACAATGTTATGAAAGCCTTTGGCAAGGGATATCACCTTTAAGGTTTGATGTATACAGAGTTTTGGCAATGCTTACCATAGCTGTGAGATGTGGAGAGTTGTGACAACATTGACCGAGTTTAAAGGAAGACCGCATCACCTACGAAAAGCACTTTTTGAGAAGGAGAGCATCGCTGTCAGGGATACAGACCGACTCTGCTAAGAACAATTCATCATTATCATTCATACATGCACTTGCAGTCACAGGCGAATGATACAGTATTGAGGCTAATGATGCTACACCTAGTCTAATGCTATTGCCCTTCCACATATATGCCAGCAAGCCACACCACATAGAGAATATCATACTGTATCATCTTAACAATACTGTATTACCAAGGGCATGTTTCATCAACATCAACACTGCTTACAGATGATATAATCATTATATTTGGCAAAATTCTTGTAGCAATTTTGATGTTTTTCTTAATAAGCTTTATGAAGCATGGTCATAACTGATGCAAGCGATTCCTGCAATAATGTAAGGAAGGTTTCTCTTTGTGGTATAATATAAACACCCTTTATGAATCAGGGTATGGCTGGTTACCATCATGTTGGTGCTAACCTGAAGTAAAGTCTGCTAAAAAAAAGAAGAACTTGTGATAAAGTGTGAAGCCTGTTGTTAATGAAGTGTCAACTTTATGATGTTTAATATTCAAGCCCAATTAAATTGCTACTTAAGACATTTTAAAAAAAAATGTAATTACACAAGTTTTTTGTGTTAACTCTGTAATGCTATAACTGTAATTCTTTTGTTGTTGTTGTTGAAAATATATGGTCAAGCCTGATGCAGATTTGAAAATGAGGTATCTTTGACTTACTTCATGTGTAGAGGATGTGCAGGAATAGCCGTACATACACTGAACATACCACAGGTTTTAGGGTTGCAGCATCTAACTGTGACTATGTGGTTATGTAATATTCTATACATTCCCAATTGTGTAGATATTGATTTCAGGATGAGTATGAATGCTGTATGCACAGTGTATCTCTTTCATATTTCTGAAAGGGGTTTCTTCCATTGGTTTTAATAATGTCTCTGGACTACGTGTTCAAGGTCATGATTATTACAATTAAAAAAAAGTTTAGGTCCATTCAGACATTCTTGCGGCACCCCAAGGTTGGCTGTAAAGGATCAAATACACTGTCCTTAAAAAAAAAAATGATATGCATGAATACAAATTGAGGGCTTAGTGTAAAACTCTTAAGTTTGAATAATATATGTGATTTACATTTTGTGTCTCTTGGAAGTCATTTTAATACTGCATTCTACATTCTTAATGCCTTTTATATTCTTTATTTTGGTTAAATTTTGTATAGTTCCAAAGTATTTACCTTGTTTTAGTAACAAGTACTCTTTTCATTGTAACCTGCAATCTTTGACATGTATTTCTTGGGAAAACTTACTGGTTTCTTTTTTCATCATTTGTAACACATCAACCTTTTATTGCATTCCCTAATTTTTCAACTCTCGTGCATTTAGCTAGTTTTATGCAAACATCTCTCTGGTAGTTTGATCAAAGTGATGGAGATCAAGAGGTTTTATGATTATAGATAGATTTCATTCTCAAGTTGATCAGACATCTCTCTACAACATGCTCATATTGCATTTCACTCACTCCAGATGCTATGATATTGCTCACATTGATAATTAACAGCTGTCATATAAAGCAAGATCTCTTCTGCTTTTCTCATTCATTCCAAAATCCCACTGTTTCAATCTTATTAGCTATTAGCATATAAGCTTCACACACACCCACATTTGTAGAATGGAATCACCCACATGGCTTTCCTCTAACAGGACACAGCAGTTCATTTTGAAAGAATGGCTGAATGTTTTTGGGGTTTTTTCAGTGACAGAAAAACCCATATCATAGCACCAGTAAAGTTTAGTAAAGGGTTCCTGATATGGTTCCTTCATATAACTTCTCTGTAACACCACCCCAAAACATGATGCAAACACCCACATGTATATCCAATGGTAAAATCACCAGTCTGTAATGTTTTAACCTATAATAGTTCAGAGTTTCCTTAAGATCTAAATAAAGCAGCATTTTCCCCTCAAACCCATGGGCACCAGTTGTTCTTACCATTTCCATTATCACTATTTATTAGAATATAATTTGGGACTAAGATGTGCAGGGTTTAACAGAAAAATTGCCAATTTGTACACGGAAGTAGTGATTTTGTATTGTACCCTGCCTTGCCAATTAAGAGAATTTGAATATAAGTTTAAACACTTTTAATTTTTGAATGGCACAAAAATCTTGCATTGGGAGTAATTTCAGGCCTTTTATGAGTAGCTCTTTCTGTTTATATATGATTGGTATTGCATAACATTCAGGATCAATACTGCCATCCCATGACAGAAGGAAGCAATTAACTTCCTGGTTTTAGGGGTACTTTTTTGTATGCTCTATATGATGAAGAAATTAAGGTCACATGACCTCCGATTTCTGAAAAGATAGACATATCAAAAGAAAGCAACTCTTTATATTTCCTCGTAAAAACAAGACACATTTTCTTCATTTACTGTGAAACTGTGAAATCCATTCTATGGATTTGCTTTCCTCTGTCTGTCATGGGATGGTAGAATAATGCAGAAAATTCACTTAAATGATGTTTACTTCATATGGTCCATTCTTAAAAGTTCCACCTTCCTTGATGTTCACACATCAGCTGACTGTTTGGAATTAAAGGCAATGAAATTAGCTTTATCTTACATTTGTCTTTTTGTGTGGGTACATTGGGCTTGTGCTAATACCTCTTTCCTGCTCCATTGAAAAAAAAAGTTATTTGTTCCTAGCAAAATTAGTATTTTATGCATAGTTGGTGTGGTCAGTGAAATGCTCACATTGCAAATTTTAGTCTTGTGGAATCTCATAATGTACATCATTTTTTTTTTTTTTTTGTTTTTTGTATTTATATGTATAATGTACATCATGCATTTGTATCATCAGTTTTGAGCTAGAAGGGCTCTAACCACATAGTTAATGCCTTTCTGGCTCTGGACAGACAATATGTGGTGATAAAATTTCATTCCCAATTTTATGGCACAGGTGGTTTCACTCATAGCAGTACAGAGGTCTCTTCAGGTGGAAATTACTAGCTCTGCTTAAATTGGCAACTATTTTCATTTTCCTCCTATCATATAGCTTGAAAAATGAAAATGTTTGTTACAAGAAACAGTTTGAATGAAATTGAAAAGAAATTAGCCAAAATGTTGCCAATTTGCATAAAAATTAGTGATTTATACTTTCCAATACATTGCTACTTTAGAGACCTTTATTATAAGTCCATCTTACAGTGTGCATTAGAACACAGTAATTCAATTGCATTTAAATTGGACTCAAAATTTTCTGTGAATTTGCTCTTTCTGTTCATGTATCATGTGTAATTCCAAAAATTTGGGATCAAAGGCTACTGCAAAGGTGTCACAAAAAGGAGACATTGTACTGCTATATATTAACAGCACTGACATGAAATATCAAATGGCCAAATGTATTTTTCAGAGTTTTAAAAACAAGGGAAGAAGGTGTGTAGAAATTACAAATGTACAGCATTACTTCAAATAAAAGTCCTGTTATAACATAGATAGACCATTCCATATATTCTGAGAAGCTGTCAAAGGAGGCAGAAATAAATAATTTTATAACATTGACATGTCAGGGCCCCGTAACATAGAGCTTAGGAATTGATTGTGGGATTGATTTTTACGATTGATTGCGTTGATCACTGTGCAATCAATCATAAAAAGCAGTTGTATGATCAATTGCTAAGATTTGTGCTACAGAGCCCAGTTCAGTTCTCTTTTGGAGTGTTCCACAATTTCCAATGTCAAGTTTGATTATGAGGAAGGGGAAAATTGACTGCAAGTATTGCAAAATCATTGTACCGGGAATCATTGCAGTTTTTTCTTTGGAGGTTTAACTTTGATGGAATGGGTGCAGAATGTAAGAGTGTAGTCCCATATTAAAGAGGCTCTGTCGTGGGCTTTCATGGGGAATAAATCATAATTTGCTGACACCAGACTTTGTGAAAAGCACTGGTAATACCTGTAATAGAGCCACATTTCTGGAGCACAGCAAAACAAGGTGTCCCACCATGAACATTCTTCGGCCTCCTTCGGGCATTCTCGGGCCAGGGAAAGTGAGATAATGACTTTGGCATATGGTGCAAAGGGTGGAATATACAGAGCATTACATAAGGTCTGTTGGTCATAAAACTCACAGTGATGGACAACACCTGTTACTGGGTAAGCACACGGTGTCAAATCCCCCATGAAAGCCCACGACAGAGCGTCTTTAATATGGATGTTCCATCATTCATAACAAAGGGTATGCAGCCAAAGGGAAAAATGAAAGAAAGGTTGTTCCATTATCCTGTTATGGGGATGCAGACCATCGGGAGGGAAGCTAAAAGTAGGAGTAAATTTAACTTGGATCATTCCATTATTCCTAACGTAGGGTCACAGATTACCATGAGGGAAACAAAATGAAGTCGGAGAACCTTGCTATATGTTGGTGTCCTTCCCTCCTACAAGTGCCCCCTGAGGACTTCCATACCAAGTGGATGGTACTGACTCGTATCCTCCAGCTAATGGTGGAAAATGAGGAATACATCTCAGTTATTGATGCTTGACACACTTCTCCTCATCTAGTCTGGAATTGTAGGTTCCACAGATCCAGGTTAACTTGGCACTAGGGTTAAAAAAAAAAGAATCTCGGTGAGGTTAACCAAGAGAGCTGAATTGATTTTGAATACTTGTGTCAAGTTTGGCATAAACTAGATGTTTCAAAACAATCAAATTCGAGATTATTTTTAGTAACATGGGAAAGTTTGTTTTTATGTAGGGAATTTCAGATGTGACATTCTGCAAAACACTGAATCAAAGGCCACATAGTTTGAATGTGTAGAAGGCATTTGCAATCTTAAACTGTGGCGCATTGATGATTTCACCCTAGCACCATGTTAGCCAGGCTCCTGGGTCCTTACCAGTTACCCCAGTTAATCACAGAGGATTATATGGAGAACATCTTTGGTATTGAGGCTTGATAATGCTGCCAGATAGGTCTGGAACTCTTTATGTGCCACTTTTTCCACCGTATCTGGAAGTCACCGCTTAAAAAAAAAAACCCAACTTTGAAAGGGGTCAGAATAGAATAGAATTTTCTCTCAATCCTTCAGCATAGATGGCACACTAGTGGTTCAGTTCATGCTCAAATCTCATACCCACTCTGTTCGTAAAATTGGTGTATTGATATAGTCATGTTATAAAAATCTGATTTGTGAAGTAGAATGGCCTTCAGGCTACTCTCATTTGAAACAAAACCTGAGAAAAATCCCAAGGACCATAGCCTTTCTCATGAGATAAAATAATCTAAGTTGAGCAGTCTATTTCATCCAAAATATCTTGGTAGAGGTGCATTACTTTACTTATATCTGCAAATTTCTATACCTGCATTGATCCAAGTCAATCCAACTTAAATTGAAACCCTGAAACTACATGGATTCAGACACTAGTATCTTGATTTTGTAGAATACTTCACTATGTTAGTGTTTCTGTTTGGTTGTTTGGAAATCTCTTGAGTTTGAAATGATGGCTCATAAAGAGTTCATGATATCCCACCATACCATTGATGAATGTATCTTGTGAATAGCAGTCCAAAAAGAACTGAAATATGCCACTTCACCATACATATGACTGTATCAGAAGATCTAACAAGGATCATGATTGTATATTGAGATGTAGCATGATAGCACATTTTGGTTCTTGGGTCAGTCCATGGGGTTGGGTCAACTTCTACAGCACTTAACAGATGTATGAACCTCATTTAGGAAAGCAGTGAACCATTTGATTGGCCCACTGGAGCTCTCAGTGAGATTTATGAACTCATTTAGGAAAGCAGTGAACCATTTGATTGGCCCACTGGAGCTCTCAGTGAGAGTCTGCTGCCCAGCACATTTATTGATTTTATAAATGTCTGGTGAGGCTATTGTTCACTTTTGCACTATATATACAAAAAAAAAAAAATCTATTAAACACTGAAGATCAAATTCTCTTCTGAATGCAATGAACACATAATTGTCTTATACTGTAAGCATGCCTATTTCATGGGATAATCTGTATTAGACTTACTTTGAAGCATATTCCCCCCCCCCCCCCCCCCCCCCCCCCCCCTCTGCACTACATGGACATCAGTATAACAATACAAACTTGGTTTGTGTTACTTTAATAAAGCATGATCCAGGGGTACTTACAACTTAGCTGGTTACACTTTTCTTGTTGAAACTAGCATTGAAAAAAAATATTGCTTGGCTTTAAAGGAAGGTCTGTTGCCCCAATGCCATGGACTGACCCTCGTACTTAGTATTGAAACTGACTAAACTACGTGTGTCGTCTAGCTCTTTTGAAGAGCAAATTCAAAGGAAATGATATTTTGTTCTCCTGTAACTATACCATTTGGGTAATGCATGGCATAATATGGAATAATAATAATAATAATAATAATAATAATAATATTAATAATGATAATATTGATAATAATAGTAACGATAATGATAATAATAATGATAATATTAATATTAATAATAATGATAATAATAATGATAATGATAATGATAATGATAATAATAATAATATACCTTATTTATATAGACCATATCACAAATATATCTCTATTTGTTAATGTGGAATGAAAACACAGAAGGAAATGTGAATCCGTTCATTTGATGTTGTAACTTCTTCCACACAAACAAAACAAAGGAACAAACAAACATAAGGAAACAAACAAATGGGAAGACAACTGTTGCATCTTTTGTGTCATGCATGAGTAGAACCGAGATGTACATTAGCGGATATTGGGGGAAAAAGAAGGTAGTCCTAGTCAAAGGAAAGGGGCGTAAATAAAAAAATCTTCAATAGGAATAAGCTACCAATATAAAACAAGATAAAGCAATGTTATGATATTGTAATGAGCTATACCAAGTTGCCCATGCGTATTCATTTTTTAGGGCTTCAAATTATTGCTAGGAATAAGTGTTTACGATTTGCTGATACGAAACAAATTTGTAGAAGGAGCATAATTTATCAGAGTATAGTTTGTTTGGCTATATACATGTATTTAGATACAAAGCTGCCAATTGAGAATATGTTGAAAACGTCATTTACGTAGTGTGTATACAACTGAAAAGCAGATTTTATAGATTCAACATGATTTTGTAGACCATGCCATTTGAAAATAAAGAGTGTAGATATTGTAACAATATTGGCTTCCTATTAGATGCTCATTGTTTGTAGTTATTTTTATTATTAATAGTATTTTTTTTAAGGAAAGACAACTTTGGGTACCTACATGCCTAGCTTTTATTATATTGGATGTAGAATGTTGTATTTAATGCAGGAAACTATGTTACTGTTGACAGACTAATTCACTGATGCTCAGTGAATGACCAAGGCATCATGTACATGCTATAGCGCCAATATAGTAGGAACTCCTTGTAACAAACCCCGACCATGGCAACTGCCTTGTTACATTGAGTTATAGTTATAATGATGATCCCAATAATCATAATGATAATAACAAGAAATTGCAAAGAAGTGGTCCCACGAGTTCCTTTTTGTGAGAATTCTCCACAATATTGTTCTTTGTATTAATCTGATGAACTTAATGTAAGCATTCTGATTCAGAATGTCATTAGAAGAATTTTGTGCGTATTCTATGCCATTGTACTTACAAAAGGACTTTAATTCAGCAGACTCAAAGTTCTTTCAAGAAGAGAGTTTATGCAGTTCATGTGCACGTTTTCAGACAGAATATGGTCTTATTTCTGGTATGTTTATGGTATATAAGAAAATGATTTTAGTGTGTTTTTCAATTTAAGCGTTTTCTGTTTGATAATTTGCTAATTCAGCAGACACATATTTCAAGTAAATGCCTTTTAACATGTTTGTTTTGTATTTAACAAGTTCACTTGTGGATATTTTCAATATTTTGTCATTTGAAATGCATGTGAAAACATTCTTGATTAATTTTGTCTCCTTTAGGATTTCATGCTTTTGGTTACCATGGTTACCATGGAAGGTTTCACCATCAAGAACTTAGAAAATATTATGCTTCATATTTTTTTTTTAATTTGAAGACAAAAAGGATGGTGACAATATAAGGGAATGGAAATGTTGGGGGATCTTCTGTTTTTCAAAGAAAAGAAAATTTCTCCGATAACTTCAGGACGCATATTGCTTTCAGCGACAACTGTTATATGTTTTTCATTTTGTTTGCTCCTGTGACACAGTCCTATACTATGCTGTCAGCAGAAAATACCCTATATGCTTGACTTCTGCCATACTCTTTCAGAAATATAGTAATATATTAGATCTAGGGATGTTTCACAAAGCTGTGCATAAAGTTAGACATGACTTTAAGAACGACTGAATTATGCTCAGCCAAAGAGAATGCCTTAAGTTTTCCTCTTATCAGTATCCTCTTGTCAGTAACAAAATATGACTCTATTTCTCATAATCTCAATTTAATTAAATTGTTGACAAGAACTATATTTCACATTAAAAATCTTTTGTTGATAATAGTGATGTTGATCTACATACATATTTCAACTTTAGCTTTACATGTGATTAAATATGATTGAGAATCCCATTTGGTTTTCCATATTGAAGTCATTCATACTCTTAAAGTCATGTGTAACTTTGCGCACAGCTTTGTGAAACACACCGCTGTTTTCGTTCCATGTCACTAACAAAGATGGGGAATATATTTCTGAAGGAAAAAAAAATAGGGGGGGGGGGGTTCATGAAAACCATGACTGGTTTTTTAATTTAATGGGAACCTTGTATTCGGAAGTTTTAGTTCTAAAAACTACTTAAATTACAGTTTCTTATATTTTCAAGGAGACCTTATTCTTATTTCCTCATGAAATATTTATCAATTTTTGTTTTCTTCTGTATTTGTCTTTAAAGTTACTGCAAGTTTTAAAAGCAAAATTAAAATTTTATTTTTCAACTACACCCGTACTTTCTTTATGTTCAATGCGTAAAATACTTTCAAAGCAGCAACTCGACAAACTTTCATTGAAATTGTTTTTCCTAGTCATCCAGCGTCTTCAATGTGAAATGCATTTACATGTTATTTGAAAATATATTGCCATGATATTTTCATTTTATTTGCTTTCATCGTCGGCCAACAGTACATAGTGCAGAATATTATATATCCTTGGAGTGCTTAAGAATATATCTTAAGTTAATGTGCAAGGTTTATTGCAAATTCTGAAGGACAAGTTACATATCTCTATGAAATCCGAATGTTCTAGGTATATTTTGAAAACATAAAGAAAATTGTGCATTTATTTGTGGATGTGCTGTCTGTTGTGTTAGGTTTTCAACTCGTATTTTCCCCCCAATATTTAGTGATCTTATATTCAGAAATGGAACAGTATTTCCCAATTTCTCAACCAGACACGTATTTGTCTTTAGGTCAAGGCATAAATGAATTTTACAGTCAATTTGAAGGGTCACACTTTGAAAAATTGTTTTACTTCCAATTTTGATGGTTTAATATATGTATATCTTTCGTACTCGGTATATACAATGAAATATATAGGATAAGAAAAATGTCATACTCTATGCCTACTTATTTGAAAGAAGATAGCGTGACGGATGATTTTTTTTTCATTTGTGATAAGGATTTTTTTCTTTCTCTCCCTTTCAACGTTCTTTATAAAAGAAACGAATATATATTGTAGAGTTCTGTGCTATGGTCTTATGTTTATTTTTTTTTTGGTTTAATGTCTATTTTTAATATAACCAATTGTAAAATTTATGAAAGATATTAATCAATACTAGCTGTTTGAATCTTATGTCTAAATACTAATTTACTTTCCTACATTCATGATAGAAATGTGTAAGTCATGCTTTATTGGAAAGCATATTATGTGTAACTTTCCTTACCAATTCTTGTTTGTAATCAGTATGAATAGACTATCATACTGATACAAGTTGATAATGTCATAATTTGGTGTGGGGAATGATGTATGAAATATATATGATTCGTATGTAAGAAACTTATAATGAAACCGGAAAAAAAGATTATCATTTGTTTTTGCGTTATTTGTACTTTCAAAGCTGATGATATTGACTGCAAATGTGTAAAGAATGTGAGAGAGGTGAGGTTGCATGTTATGTTATTCCTCTTATTTAATTTATGAGAGAAAATTAAGGTCTACATTCGAGAATTAGACAAAAACAAAACAAAATGTAGTTTCCATTGTGAGTTCCGCATGCATGAACGCGCGGGTATATATATATATACACAATAATTACGAAAGAAAGAGAGAGAGCGAGGGGGGAGGGGCGGAGAGAGAGAGAATAGATTGAAAGGATAAATGTGTAAATTCAAAATGATGAAATACTACCCTATAAGTATTAGATGTTACATCACCATTTAAAAGGGCGGGAATGACTACATTTTCAAAATTGGAGATTAACACTTTGAACTTGCTGGTTTCAACACTATAACGGTTGGAATCCAAAATGTTCAACTGTTAATCTACAATTTTGAAAACGTCACTCCTCGGTCTTTGTGTGTGGTGATTTAACGTTTCAGTTCTTAAAGAGTAGTATTGACCAAAGAAATATCTACAGTTAATTGCAGTCTACTTTAAATACAATTAAAGTATTTATAAATAATGCAATAAAGTAACGCACCTTTGGCAAACTTCGTAATGCGTTGATTTATGTGTGATGTGTCGACTATGCTATTTGTGTTTAGTATTTGTGGTTACATGTGGATAAAAAGCTCTTGCAATCGATACCGATCGTCTAAGCCTGTTGGTCAGTTCTTAGACCGTTCGATACAAAGACCTTTACCTATTTACTGGCTCTCCAACAGGTGTCAATGCCGACCCCGCTTCGCACAGAAACCCCCAACAATAACAACAGGATAATTGATATTATGCAGAAGAGACATGATTAATTGGTCATATATTCTCCCCAAAATGTAATGCAGTATTGGTTGGTTTCTACATCATATATTCCATGGACTTAATGACAGTTCATATCCCGCGGGGACACACCGCCCCCCCCCCCCTCTCAGTCTCGGGCTCTTGCTTGATATGTTGCATTCTCCCTCTCTCTATATATCTCTCTAAACTCTCTCTCTACGTAATGTATATATCACAACATTTAGAAGAAAAACTCCGTAAAAACTGATATACGAATTGTCACCTTTAGGGCTTTTTGAGGTGTTTTATTTTGCAAAACTTTTGTACAACCCTTAAATACTAGTATATTATAATTATGGTTGTCATGATTACGCTGAGATTGCGTTCGCTTATAATAAACAAAATCTTTATTATTTGTACAATCTTGCATTGTAAGTTTATATCCCTGAAGAAGGAGGATGTCCCCGAAAATTCGGATCGAATAAATGGTTTCTAGTTGGCAAATAATGCACTACTATGGTGTTCTACTTGTTTAACAATTTTGCCAATACGTGGACTATTATCAAGCTCACCATATTCTGTGTAAGGGTTGATTACCAGTACGCATAATAAATTTTAAAACAAAATTAATAGAACTAAAGGGGAAAAAAGAAAAGGAAAGAAGAGTATGGGTAAGAGACGGCAGAGTTATGCAACTATAATTAGGCTCTATGATAGCCCTTTGTTCATTTAAAACGTTAGTAAACTCACCTGAAGGTCGTCTTGCCCCTATGAAAACACCCTGGCGCGGCCCCGGTTTGATTCTTTCTATGTGTTTTTTTTTTGTTGTTGTTTGTTGAAATATGTGAAATGTTTGGTAAAGCACATTGACCTGCGGTAAGCTGCATCATCAATTTCCTTAAACAATAATATGTCATAATTTGCAATCATCCATTGTGGTCTCATGTCTTTTGAGTGTATTGAGTAATTGACCCATAAACTTGGGTTTCTTTTTCTCTATAAATAAATATCTAGATATATCTTCCATTTTTTCCTGCTCTCCCCCCCCCCCCCCTCCCCGGGGAGGTGGGGCACTGTCATTACAAGGTGGACACCTACTCGTACATGGACTTTCAAAATGGACCCTAAACAAGTAATAATCCTTCGATCTCAGAATACCCTAAACAATTATCCTTCGATCTCAGAATACCCTAAACAAGTATTTTGTCATGTTTCCCCACCCTAAACAAGTATTTTCAAATCAAACTGTTGTAAAAGTCCCCCCCCCCCCCCCCCTGATTTTTTGCAATTTGATACCCTTTTCACTGTACGCGCGTACATCGCCCGTCCGTGGGAAACAACTTTTTTTCACGCGTGTCTATGTACATGATATACGAACGTGGTTTCCACCTTATAATGGCAGTGGCCCTCTTCCCCTCCCTGGTGTTCCTACTCTTTGGTCATACGTACAGGTTCCTCGTCACCATTGTAGACACGACATTGCATATATATCCCTTATATATGGGCCTGGAACACTTTTGGGGGGATGTGGGGGAAGGGGACTGACACCCCAAAAGGCAAAAGGTGGGGTCCAGGGGCGGTGACCTTGGGTGTTTACGATTTTGTGAGCCCATTTCGACTCCCTGGCTGTCGCAGTTGTTAACAGGTTAATGTGAGGGTCACAATTGAAGCTGGAAAAATTAGAAGAGGTTTAAATCTTATTTATTTAAAAGTTCTAAAAGAAAAAAAAAGTTCCTTGAATAGCAGGTCCTCCTGTAGAACGTTCTTGATAACAAGCTTGGCCAACAAAAAAAAAACAACCAAACAAACAAACAAACAAAAAGGGGGGAAGAAAAAAAAAAAGAAAAAAAAAGAAAAGAATCAGAAAAATTTGTAAAGACTCGAGATATAGACAGAAATTAATTGAATAGGACGTCAAGATATAGACTGAAAAAGTTTATAAAATAAATGTGATGTCGAAAGGCTTTTGTTGAGAAAGCAAAAAGAGCATAAAAGGAATAAGAAAAGAAGCAAAAAGCACACAGCGTCTATTTGGAGCCAGAAGGACGTTAAGTCTATACAAAATGATATGAATTAACGCCCTTCTGGCTCTGAACAATAAAATGTGACATACTTTACATACTAGTTTTCTGTATCTACATATGAAGAGTAAATGTGCTCAATAGATTCATTTCTAAATGTCTAATCCAATGTGAAACACAAGAGAAAGTAAATAGAAAAGATAGAAAACCGACACTATTAAATTTCATTTCATTTCATTTCATTTCATTTATATATTTTATCACGGTATACTCACTTCAGCCTTCCGGCTGTTCTTCCGTTAGTCAATTCATAAAAAAAAACGTACAAACAAATGAATTTTTAAAGAACAAAATCAATACATAAGATATATATCAAAATGAAATTATGAAAACGAAAACATCAAAAAGGTAAGAAATACTTTAAATATGAAAATACAAATACAAAATATCAGAAAATATCAAAGAGAAATCTTTACACATAGAAATACAAGTTAGAAAATAAAGAAACCTTAAACCTTGAACCTTGAACAAAAGCATCACATTCATTACAGATAGAAATACGAGTTAGAATGCACCACGTGATGGACTAAGGCTGTTTAGAAAGAAGTGTTCATGTGTATTCATGCTAAATGTGCTTTGTTCAAGGTTCAAGGTTCAAGGTTTCTTTATTTCCACATATTTTCAGTGTGTGTGTGTGTGTATGTATATTGAAAGAAATTTGACAAATGCAAACAACTTTGGCAAGTCCCTTGTAAATAATAAACACTGAAACAAATGAAAATGGGGGAATAATAATTATATATATATATATATATATATATATATACATACATATATAATCCACATATGCATATTTCACCTCTAGCTGATGTGAATTATAATGACTGAGAATCCTATTTGGCTTGCCATATGCAAGTCGTTCGTAAAGTCATTCGTATCTTTACGAACAGCTTTATGAAACACCCCTGGCATGTAAGTGTGCTATGTCACGAGAAAGCTGATATTGTCCAGTTTTGACTTTCATGAAAAAATGAATAATTAATCATACATACATACACCCCCACCCACACACACACCCGCACAGACAAATTATCTCCAGCAAATTATTGATGATGTGCTGCCATTGAAGTATAAAAGTGCAGGATCGTCATATCTTTTAAAAGCCGTCAACCCGTGATCCAGTTTCGCTGTTTATGAAAAGGAAAGCCCGCCCCCTCCCGAGGAATCCTCTTTTTTTTTTTTCAATCGTTACACTTTCTACAGAATAAGTTTAAAATAATATTCTAGATGCCAGTTGTAATTACAGGTCTATCCACGAAAAATTCAATCTAAATTCACTTTTCAATTCCTGATTGTGTGGTCGGTAGAAATCATAGAGCTTTTTGACCAATTCTTCATCAATGTCCGGATGTTTTCTCCCCTTCTGAGAACTAAGGCAGGTCATGTCGGGTCTGCTTGCGATATTCGCGCAATAAAAATGTTTATCCTTGTCATATTTGAAATGAAACCGTTTGAAGAATTGTGGCAGGTGGAGAAAGCTTTCGACTTTGAGTAAACTAGGAAAGGGATCTTTACTGAATGAGTTACCGTCTACGATCAGTACGCGATCTTTAGGTATTCGCTGGTACAACGATCGTAAGTCTATGGCGTATAGTCCAAGTCGCACACTAGATGCAAATGGGTTCACGTGACCCAGTTCATCCAATACGGTGGCTTCGAGACTGCTCTTTAACCCCTCGTGCTCTTCGTATCGTTTTCGCTGCTCCCCTTTCAAACGTTCGGCGATGGTTGATGTGTGTACGTAATCGGAGACGAGACGTTGCACTGGATCGCGGAGCATCAAAATCAGTTTGATATCATCCGGAAGGTACTTCTGCATCATCTGCATTAACTGTGGTTGCATGTCGTTGAAGAGGCCTGGGTACCCAGTGAATGGCATCTGCATGGATGAAGTCAGCTGGAAAGTATCCTTCCATTTTTCCATTGTTACGTCAGTTATCTCCGGCCCTGGTTGGACGGAACGCGAGAACGAAACCATTGGGTGGAGTCCCATGTATTTACCCATTGCGGTAGTGCCACATTTTTTGACTCCTATCACAAGCGCGTGCGGCATTCGTTTCTGACAGTTTCTTGCATCAAGGTCAGCTTGTGGCCGTTCAAGTTGATATCTCTGAGGATTTCCCCGCTCATCCTCCATGGGCAGATACCTGTAACAAGCTGTCTTGTTTAACTTGGCCAACCCTTGAGCTCGTCGTCCCCGATAGAACGGGGAAAAGAACCAGATGGAATTAAACATGTCATCATGATCATCTTTACTTTTCCACATGTCATCCTCATCAGGAGGAGTATCAAGAATTAAAAGAAAAATCACCACGCTGATGGAGCAACTTAAAGCTACCAGGGTTCTCCTGTAAACTCTCCTCATTTTCTGCTAAATGCTTACGAATCCTGAAAGAAAGTCTGCCAAAAGCTCATCTGGACTACATTATTTGGTTCAACATCTCATTTGGGGTGAGATGGGTAGTCAGGAAGGTAGAGTTGCCCTTTATTCCTCCTAAAGCTCGATGGACTTAAGCACTTCAGAATTATATTGATCAGGAACTGCCAATTCACTACTTGATGATATCTTAAGCCACATGTAGGCCTATCGGTATAAAGTATGCACGCTAAACAATGATCAATAATCACCAATGCCTTCCCAGATGAAGTGTAGACATCTCATATCCTTAGAAGAAAGACTTGTTCTAGCAGCATCTAACTCTTTCTAATACAAAAAAGGCAGCACCTAAATGAAGTAGAGAGAGAGAGAGAAAGAAAGAAAGAAAGAAAGAGAAAGAGAAGGGATGAGAAAGAGGGACATATTAATTTATTATTTGAATATTTTGCAATATTTTATTTGAAATTAAAAAGGACAGGCGAACAAAAAGGCCGAATAACGGAGCAAGATCGATTCTCATTTTTCACCTTCTTTAATCACGCCTGTCTGGTGTCTCAAAATTCTGTGTAAAAGTTGTTAGTACCCTTTCCAAGAATACCGAAATTCTTCATTGCTTAATTTCACGCATGAAAAATCATTTTAAAAAGAAAACTATTTTTTTCTCCCTTTAATTCCTTTATTGATTTAAATCACTGTGTAATGGTAACGTTTGAAAAGATCCTGTAGCAAATCTGCAAATTATAAAAAACGGTATTATCTGATAATTTCTTTGATTTTCAGAACGCTTATGTTCTAAACTATTGATGAATTGGTCGCCACATGATACTTCTAGGTGGTATGATGTATGAATGAAAATACTAAGACTGTTTGCGCATAAAAGACATTGACTTTGTGAGATTTAAATAACAGTTTGTAATAAATTCCAAGAACTACATACTATATAGGTCTTTGTTTGAAACGATAGGAAAAATCAAGGGTCATTTGGACTGACTACGTAGTGTACATCATAAAACAATACATTGCATTTTCCCCGCAACTTATTCTTAACCTAAGTAAGTGTCATTTGTTGTGTTAGTCAAAAAATCTTCTCAAAAAGAACTTATATATGTATACTATGGAAGTGTGCAAAAAGGTTCAAAATGCACTTTGCAACCATGATATTTCTAGTGATCAAGGCAGGGGCGGCACCATGAAGGGTATTTTGATAGGGAACAAGATGATCCACAGGTGAATAGGGCTACTGTACACTTGTATGAACTTGTCCTCTCTTTTTCATCATGTACATACTCTTTCTTCTTCCTCCTTTTCTTCTTCTTCTTCTTTTTCTTCTCCTCCTCCTCCTCCTCCTCCTCCTCCTTCTTCTGCTTCTTCTTCTTCTTCTTCTTTTTCTTCTTCTTCTTCTCCTCCTCCTCCTCCTCCTCCTCCTCCTCCTCCTCCTCCTTCTTCTTCTTCTTCTTCTTCTTCTTCTTCTTCTTCTTCTTCTTCTTCTTCTTCTTCTTCTTCTTCTTTCCCTTGTTTATCACTTGAAGAGCCACAGGGGACTGCCGGCCCCTGCCCACCCATTCCCGTAGCGCCCCAGCTCCAATGTGATACACTTTTAAACTCTTCTAATAACATGACGGAATGGATTTTTCATTTCTTTCCTAGTCATGCTAGTAGGATTGTAAATCAGTGCTCTAAAGGATTAGTTCAAAAGTTCCATAGTTCAGTAAATTATTTTTCATTAAAAAAAAATATGAATGAAACCAAACATACATAAATATACATCAACTGTTATACAATAACATGATACATCTACATAAATTGAATTATAAAACAAAGTCTACAAAAGAATATACAGTATATGTTGATATTTAAAATAGGCGTATGGAAATGGAGGAATCCACTATAAAAAGCAATCCCTCAAATAATTGCAAATATAACTTGTTTTCAAATTATTATGTATAAACTATTAACAAGATAAAAGGACAAGACATATATACTTGTATAATACAGTAAATGCAAAGGGTTATATTTCATTTCATTTTTCTAACAATAATTGATGACATATTGTCAACTCGTATGATTTATAAACTTTTACGACTCGTATATGTTAACTGGTCCACCCTATGAAACATTAAACTACCGTATAAGCTATAACTGGAACTCACTGCATTCTTCCAAACTGCAATCATATTCATATAATTAGAACAACTTCTATAGTGGTCTCTATATTGCAGTATGCGGTTAGATCGGGAAAAAAAAATGATCGAGGGAAGCAAAATGTGGTATACATGCGTGTATCTTTTACAGGCTGTCACAATCGTTATTTGCACAGAATTACTTGCTTCCTGAATTATTTTATCCCATGAGCTCAATACCGGTAGGGCCATGCACCAGCTCCCATTAGACTATGGGTTATAAGGATAAATCAAGGAGTTATTATGGTTTTATAACTCCTTGGATGAATTGAAAGGTAAGCATAATCAAGACGCGAATCAAGTATTAATTTTCTTGTTTCTTATAGTATGCATGATATATCTTTGCATTAAGGCAAGCCTGTATACAGGACGAGGATGAAAATGTAAGACTAAATACCTTAAAGTGTCTGCTTGTTCACCCAAACACGTAGAAGGCTTTATTACGCGCTCTATTTATCCCCAGGATTAAGATCCCATGGATGCGATTCTGCCAGTTCTTGGACAAGTAAAGCGTAGACGGATCCTAAAGTCGCGCAGACTGACATCGCCGCCACACCAGATGTCAAAACGATACAAAATTCATCTTCCTAAATACACATGCAGTTATTACTACCTGAAAGTCACTGTAGTGGTTAAAAGTTAAATAGATTCGAAGGACACGACTTACCCTTGGCCAGGTTGTAATCATGACGTCTTAAAATGAATGCCTGGACTTTGTTGTTAGAGAGTTAACGTTAGCGGCTAGATCGATTGACGGTCCGCATCAAAAACGTTTTGAGGGAATATTGATTTAATTGTCCCACAGGGTATTTGGACCGAATGGTTTGAATGGTGCATTGAATTTCTTTGAGAAGGATGAGGATCCTATCTTACCTTCTCTCCAACATATTGGCTGTAAAGGCTCGCCCATTGTCTGGTCTGGCTCCTCTTCTTTTATAGCATAGAGCATATTTACCCGCTCTCTCTATCTCCCTCCCCCCCCCCTCTCTCTCTCTCTCACACACATACACACCCACACACTCATTTAAAAAAAAAAGTACGAGCACTCGTTGGTATCAATAATGCCTATAGCATTTTCATTTATTTGATGTACGATAAAAGAGCAATGTAGATATAATGCCTTGCTCAAGGGCATAAGTGCCGTACCGCGGGGATCGAACCCCCGACTTTCGCGTCTCCAGTCAAGCGCCTTAGACCACTCGATCACGGCACCTCCACCTCACACACCCTTACACCAATACACACTTATTATTGCATGATAATTGTTTTCAATCATAACTGAAAACAATAAACAAATTCCCGAAGATGAAAGAAAGAATACACTGATAGGAAATAAAAGGTGTAGAATTATGACTGTATGAAGAGCTTAATGATGAAAATAAGCAGATGACTCATCGGGAGAAAAGCTACAGTAAATAATGATATAAATTATATGACACTCTACATCCTAGCACACATCACAAGGGGTGGGGTATTTGTGTAAATGTATATATTTCCACCTCTTAGTATTTTAAACTGGTTTATGTGCCAACTGTGTATGTCTTTTTTGTGTCATGAAGTTTTTTTTTTGTTTTTTGTTAAAATGGAATAAATTAAAATGAAATGAAGATGAAATACAGAATTGGCATAATTATCAAATTTTGGATGGAGTACGCATAGAGTACTACCAGAGAACATCATTATAGCCGCTCTATGAAACATAGACACAATAGATAAGTTTAAATCTGCCCTTAAAGCACACTTATTCAAAATGTATCTAGCTTAAAAGAGTGAACTGAGCAACTATCTCTCCTTCCTATTCTTTCTCTTGCAAAGCGCATAGGGACGTACTCATGTAATGTGTTATGCGCTATACAAAAATTATTATCATTATTATTATTATTATTAGTAGTAGTAGTAGTAGTAGTAGTAGTAGTAGTAGTATGTTATTATTATTATTATTATTATTATTATTATTATTATTATTATTATTATTATTAATATTAATATTTTATTATTATATCATTTTTGATATCATTTTCTTACTGTTGTTGTTGTTGTTGTTGCTGTTGCTTTTATTGGCGACTGGAACAGCATTTCCTTTGTACAAATTTCATAGAAATATACGGATTCATTAGTCAACTCGTTAAACTTTCTTTATAATCTTTTGTAGAAAATAATAAGTCTTTAATACTGCATCTAATGAGCTTGAAGCAGGATTCAGTGAGAGGGAAATAAATGCTTGCAGAGAGTAAATTGAGTTACATGGTTTATTAGGAATAAACATCTTTGGAACAAAAACCTGAATTTAGAATCTTACAAAATACTGGGCATAAACAATGTCCATAAATAGTGAATGCGATTGTGCAATATGATAACAATAATCAACATGATTTACTCTTTGTATATAACGTAATAATAATAACAATAATAATAATAATAATAATAATAAGAAGAAGAAGAAGAAGAAGAAGAAGAAGAAGAAGAAGAATAAAACCACATTAAGGATATTTCAGATGGAGAGAGAGAGAGATGAGAGAGAGAGAGAGAGAGAGAGAGAGAGATGAGAGAGAGAGAGAGAGAGAAGGACAGCAAGAAGAGGTATGAGTTTACTTTACAGATATATAATTAAACAATGAAACTATCTTCCAAAGTCTTGGCTTACAATACATCATTTCTTTCTTACAGAGTTGACATTCTTAAGGAAGAGTTGAAACTTTGAAAATAATGAAGAATATTTTATTATATCATGTATGAGCCAAGACTATTTATCAAAACGAGCATGATCATCAACTATAATTATGTGGGAATCAGGGGGACATGTCCCATCAAAGTTTTAAGGGTGGGGACATAGTAGGTTATGTCCCCTAAATTTTCAACTGAGCACCTTTTCTCTTGTGTGCGTCCACCCAATTTTAGAGAGCGCCCCCTCCCCCATCTAAAATGGATTGACGGCCATGGGAACGAGAGGAGTTGAAGTACTTATACTTAAGAAAATTCTCAATATTCATGATTATACCTATTTTTCAAAATAAGTTTTCACAGAAATACCCTAAGAGAAGAGTTATGTAAACAGGAACTACTAATCGTTAAAACACAGGTTACCTAGGATTCGCCTCGCAAATAGATGAATCATGAAGTTTTATCACAAAATTACGATGAATAGTTTCAAAACTCAAACAGAAAAAAAAATAAATAAAAAGGAAAGCATTAACAGCCTACTCAACATAATAATTATTATGTTATCATGGTAACAGTAGTGGAGAATTTGACTGAAACAATGACACCATGCAAAGCGATACAACTTTACGATGAATTGTGAAACAAAATTAACTTATTGATTATCCGTACACAATATAAACGTTTCTTTTCATGCAATTTCCTTTCATTTCTACTTAAAGAACCATAAGAAGCAATAAGTCCATCTAATGCTTTTTAATCGAGATAGCATTTTTGTTTTACTGTAAGACGTGGGGCAAAACATGAAATAAAGTTACATGCATCCACATCGAACAACTCCTCTTCAAATCATTACATACTCCAAATAAATAAATAATATCTGAATATCGTGTTTTAAAATTATATCTAGACCTCACTTGATATAACCTGGCTTTTTATATCCAAACAGTTCAAAGTCCGTATGGTAAATGTCCCACAGCGCTCTCAGAGTTTCTTTCGAAAAGTTCTCAAAATATTTGGTTGTACTGCTGCTAACATTCGTCGGGTGACTATTCTCTCTTCCCGGGAAACTAAGTGAGCGAGTGAAGTTCATTTTCCGCAGAACATACTCAGCCTCGTTGTAAGCGTTTTCCAGCTTCCCAATAAAATCGTAATGAATCTGACATGGTGAACAGATTTTATACATCTCCTTCCAGTGTCTGTCGAAGTCTAATCTTTCATCCTTGTTCGTCAGATACGTCACAAACTCTGCAAACGTGACATTTTCACCCGTTGCCAAAGCCAGCGGTGACGGATTCTTCCGATATCTTTTAACAATCCTTTTCCCGAACTTATGAAAAACGGGCGGGGCAGTGCGGTAGACATTCAAATCCGCGAACTTGTTTTTGTACGCGGAGACAACGCGCGCGAGCGGATCGCGTACGAACATCACCTTCCGATAGTTTCGCAATCGATACTCTTGCTCTGCTTTGCTTATCATCCCAAAACGAGTTATACCATTATGAGCGTGAGCCTCTCTGCTTGTGATGTCATCTGTGACGTCACGCTTACCATCCAACACCATAAGAACGCGCTTCCAATTACTGCAGCCAACTTTTGGGATGTAACAAAATAATAGTTTTTGCTCCTCTATGACGTAGATATGTCTATAAGTGTCCTTGAAGAGAAAATTTCCTCCGATTTTTAATTTGTGTTCGTGGCATACGTCCGTGATTCGCTGCTTCCTCCTTGCTTGAAGTGTGAGGATCTCTTCTTCAGTGGATGTAAGATTTGAGGTATCAGCGGAAGATCTACTTATTTCAGAATGAATGTGCTGTTCGTCTTTTAAATTAGTAGCGTTCTTATGACTACTGTAATTGCTGTGAAGTGTGCTGTTTCTGATGTTATCAGTGGTAGATATTCTCTCAGGCTGGTCAGTGACAGTTAAAACATCTTCTTGGACCGTGCGATGTGTACCAATGTCCTTTCCTAGCTCGGCATTGAGCGGAAAATCTTTGTAGTGCTAAAGAATAAAACAGAGAGGAAAAAAATGTCAGTCTCCGGATTGGTGTGATGAGCTAACATTTCTTTCTTTGCTCGGGTTTACATATCCTTCTTATTTGTAACTCAGAATTGTGTCTTCCAAAAAACACAAATTCTATTAGAAATGTATAGTCCAACTACTTTTCCAAGAGGATACGTGTAGGCCTACTTGCAGGGCCGTATGCAGAAAATTTTTTTCCGGGGGGGGGGGGGGGGGTGAGGGGTGGCAAGACACGTAAAAATTTTCGAAGAAACTCGAAAGCGAGGGAGTGAAGCGACCAAGCTGGTCACGTGGGCGCTTTTGCATGGTTAAAAGTGAAAATGAAGGATTTGGTGCAGTTTTGGGTGGATTTTATGAAAATTTTCAGTAAAAGAATGTGGGTTTTCAAAATTTCGGGGGGGGGGGGGGGGGGGAGGGCAACTGCTTCCCCTGCTCCCACCCCCCCCCCCCCCCCCGCTGCGTACGGCCATGTCTACTTGGTGTTTTTTTCCACACGTGAAACAATCAGATATGTGATAACCATTACAACGTAAAAAATCAACATGGCATTTATTCGGTAGATGCGACAGGAAAACTTTGGGCAGGCCATGTTCTTTCCGCACCTTCATTATAATATATGAATAATTATGTCCCCGTTTAATGTTTCATAGACGATATCATAAGTTGTTTTGGGACAGGACAGCTTCACCACATATGCACAATTAATTGCAATATGCGGCTTTATTGACACGTTAGCAATGGGAAGAAGCCTTATTTCTCCTTTTTTCATTAGCACTTTACATGCCCTAGGAAACCCTCAGTTTCGTAAATTTCACCATCGTAGACTGCAGATCGATTGTGGTGTAATTGCAGGAGCCGCGGAGCCGGGGGGGGGGGGGCTGCAGCCCCCCCCCCCCCTCTTTAGAGTAGACACGTTGGTCTCTATAAAATAACGCGGTTTTGATTATGCTTGCTCGCATGCTCAGCCCCACCCCCTTTATTAGGTTCTGCTTTCGACTTTAGAATACATATTCACAAAATAAATAACAAAAAGTATATATTAATGATAACAAAAAATGTAGAATAAAAAAATTCTGATTAAATAGAACATAATGGTTAAAAAACAAGGTTACAGCAAAATAATGTTTTCTATGGGTAACTTCGATCTTACCCTACAACATATGTCTGCTTCAAGGCCTTATGCAGGATTTTTTTTTCCTAGGGGAGCAAGAATATATTTAATATTTCAGGGAACACACAAACGAGTGAGCGAAACGACCGAGTGGGAGCTTTTGCATTCTTAGAATTGAAATTAAACGATCAGGTGGGGAAATTCTCAATGAAAAGGTACGGCAAAAATAGAAAAAAGTGGGGTTGGGTTCGAAATTTGTAGGGGGGAACTGCCCCCTACCTCCCCATGGTCTGGTTTAGGTCTATTTATCATTCATGAACATCTTTGTGTATAGCACCCTAAACATGAAATGAAGTAAGAGTGGTATTGACTTGAACCTGTATAAATCAGGGAAATCAATCTGCCTAACACCTCCGACTGTAATAGTAATACGTACCCTTCACAAGGATTTGATATATTGCATGGTATGCTATAGACCATACTCAAGGATTCCATTATTACGAATTTGATACCCTTTTATTTTCTTGATTATTGCTGGAGATACCTCGTTGCTTGCTTGATGCTGACGAAGTGCCATTTTTATGATTTTACGGGTTTTAAAAACGCGGATGACACAGGCTTCAATCAGACATAACCCCTTGCATCTTACCTCTGAGGTTGTTGTCTTGAGTTGGTTGAGTTTTTGGTTTGAGATGAAGGAGTTGAAATTTTCTCGCAGAGGTGACTTAGAGAACTGACCAAAATGAACATAGCGGGGCACTGAATGAATGATATGAAAACAACGCAAGATCAAGGCAATCATATAATATTTGTTTCAATCTATGATGGGTACACATCGAGAAAGGGAAAACGCCCAGACGTAAATAATCATAATATTTGGTTGAAACACGTGTGTCAAAACCCAATTCGAGAGGGAGAGAGAAAGAGCGTGATATTGTTTGTAGTTTATATCGTGTCTGTCACCATTCCTATGTGATCCTCGATTAGAGGAAACCAAAAACCTTACGTCAAGTATAGGTTTTAAATCAAAGCTCTATAAGACAAAATAAAAAAAAAACCATCGAAAGGATGAACGAAATCCAAAACAGAGTGATAAAAAAACCCCACAAACAATCATGCCTATATAATATTTTTTGTTTTTGACACCACAGCCAATGGCAATATGATTCGTGGACAACTCTCAATATGTTTTGTACACGAAATTTTACATATTCTTTATTTTCTTGAAGAATACATGTTGTCGTTGTCCTTATCCCAAATAGTTTTGAAGATACTCGTACATTATATATCTTGAGTTTGACTTAAGAAAATGTTCAAATCCTAAGCAAAGTGAAAATGTTTTTTATTATTATGTGTACAAATATTGAGAAGTGTCCAAATGATATGATGTCATTAGTACAGTAGCTATAATGATATAGTGTCAAAAACAGAAATTTCATAAAGGCATTTTTATTCCATATCCGATTTCGTTTAAATTTTCGCTGATCTCGTTTATCTCTTTGAACTTTTTCATTGCTGACTTCCACGCTTTTCCAGTGGTTGAGACTTTACGTGCATGACCACACTAACTCACCTTTTACAAATGTTTGGTAGCCATAAAACACATAGAGGGCGCCACAGCAAACAACCACTGCGCAGATCATTAAGAACGGTTTCCTCAACACACCACAAACCTTTCGTCTAAGACTCATCATTGACAGTTGTTGATGATACGGTTCGTCCTGCTCCCAAAGAAATGAATTATTCTGTTGATTTTCACCCTTATTTGCCAGATTCATTTCATTTCCATTATATCACCCGGTCTGCAGAAAGAAATAAAATAACTGAATTAACAAAAAAAGAAACCTCAAAACAACAAGCAAACAAACAAAACAGAGGTACAATGCTTATTTGATGGTTCAAAACCCCCTTTTTTCTTTGTAGTTTTCATTGTTTCATAGACAATGTGCTTTTCAACACTGGACCAACGACAAGACATGACCTTTACATGAACCTAATCCTCTAACTAAGGCCCCATCTTACCAACGGAGACGTCTCCGCGACGTCTCAGAGACTTGCAGTCTCTGCAGTCGCGGAGACGTCTCCAAAATAAGCTCTCACCAAAGAGACGTCTCTGCGACAAGTTTCAAAATAATTATGATGGAGCGTTTGCAGGATCATGCACCTGACCTGGACCAGGAGGAATGTCAGGACGCGTTCAGTCACGATGTTTCTAAAGTCGGTCAAACATCGTCAGGTAGAGTCGCGGAGACGTCTCCGCAACGTCTCACCAGTCTTTCTGTTCTCCTCCTGGTCTCCGCGACGTCTCCGAAACGTCTCTGAGACGGCTCAGAGACCTCTCGGAGATATCGCGGAGAGTCTCAGCAGTCGCGGATATAATTCGTCTCCGCAACTGATGGAGACGTCTCGGAGACGTCGCGGAGACTTCGCAGAGACTGTAAAAAGTCTCCAAAAATCGAGCATGTCCGAATTTCTTGCGACTCCTCGGAGACTCCATAATTTTCTTTCAGGAGACGTCTCAGAGACGTCGCGGAGACCTCTCTGCAACTAGCAAAATCTGGAGTCGCATACTAGTTTCAAGCCCAGTAAGATAGTCATCTCTCTCTCTCTCTCTCTCTCTCTCAGAGTCTCTCTGACGAAACACGCCCTCGGCATGTGGCGTCTAACGTGGCGGGATCGAAGGCATTTATTTTTGCCAGTCTTGGATTTATTTTCTCCATTCAGAGAAGAAAAATCAAACCTGAAAATAGTTATTTACAGCTCCCCTCAGATTCCAGAAAAATATATTTGGTGGCATAATCCCTAATACCTCTTTGCTATTTTTATAGACTCACATTTTTTGAGGTTGTCAGAAATATCTGTTGCTGCACAAGGCAAATCTGAATACCAACATCTAAACACGGAAGTTATATTGTATAAAACACAACACCCCTATTATATCTATGACTTTTATTGATCATAATGAGTAGAAATTGGAAGGAAGTCCTTTGGCCATTTTCCTTAATAGTTATGTTTCCCAACCATCCGTGAAACCGATAAAAAATAACTATTTATATTAATTACTACAATGTTAGCGAGCATGGAAACTGCACTTCAAGAAAGACTGATGAATAGACTGATAGAAATCTCTATTCTGGTATTTCAAGCAATCAGAAATCCATATACAATGTGGTCGCTTTCAAAAAGTATTAAACATATCAAGAATGATTCTCTTTCATGAAAAGGAAAGAAAATCTAGTGTAAATAAGACGACGCTACGAAGAAAACCCACTGAGGTCTGAATGACGATTTACTGAATACTCATTTCCTATATTCTTATAGTTGCAAAGATCTCAGCTCCTTGCTACCTTGTTCAAATCTTTAGAATACAAAGATCAATTTTAGACTTAACAGGCCAAATAGATCAAAGTCATTTGTAATTCATAACGGTATAAAGCAAATTTCCTTGAATTTTGCAAGAATTCTGGTATTGGCCATTTCTCCAAGCTGTATCAAGGCAAATACAGCGTACAGTGTATGGTCATGTGGGAATCCGTACTTATTGTTTGCCAAGTTGAGAGTAGTTGAACATTGTTTGACAGTGTGTACTGGCATCTTATGTTTACTTCACGTCTTAATATGTGTGCACTTTCCTCGTCAGCCCACGTTTTATTATGCAACGATGCCATTTCACTTTAATTTGCAAGCGCACATTCCCTTGTGGGGAAAAAAAGCTGCACTGAACCGTGTAGAGCGATTTTTTTGTTTGTTTGCTGTTATTTCTGCGTTCACAAAACATTACATAAATTATGCATGTTTGTATAAATCTTACATAAATATTACATAGATAAAATGTCAAGTACAACACATGTTAAACGGTAAACATAATATGGAGAATATACAAAACAAAGGAATATACAGAATATGATAATTTACGATAAACTAAAGAAGTAAGTAATACCATGCAGGAGACCGCCATCGTGAGCGGTTTTATAGGCTTTAATATGGCGGCCTCATACGTGTCGGAATAATTTCAAAACGATTCCTTTGGTACAAACCGGGGGATATGTTGAACTACTTCCTTCTTCTTCTTTTTTTTGTATCTTGTTCCCTTCTCATAGCCTTTTATCCCTTTCGTTTTCATGTTTTCGTGTAAACAATTCTAATATCTGGCAGGCAAGAACTATAACAAAATATATTATAATTTCGGGGAGGCGTACTATTTCCATAAGTACATATAAAGTTACCTACGGAGACAAGTCAAAAGTTGAGCCATGAGCATTTGATAATCAAGTGGATTTGGCGCCTTGCAAATCTCATTATTATTATTATCATTCTTATCATTATTATTATTATTATTATTATTATTATTATTATTATTATTATTATTATTATTATTATTATTATTATTGTTATTATTATTATTATTATTATTATAAAAGAAAATGCTAGCGTATACTGCTCTGTTTTGGCCAAAGGAATCAACGCGTGTAGTACCTAAAATAAGAAATGTATTTTTGACCAGGCCCTATAACACTAAAAAATTGTGATAAGAAATAATGTCTTTGCTGTATTATTCACTTTCGGCAAAGTTTGCCAGGCAAATCTGTGCTACCAAAATATTTCAGAAAAAAGGTCAAGTTTGTGACCAATGGCTTTGTCTGTTTTACCAATCACATATGCCAAATCAACGGGGAAAAAAAACAACCCCCCCCCCCAAAAAAAAAAAAACCCAAACAATTTCCACAAACATGTCAAAGTATATAGCATAGTATTTGATAGCTCTAGAGCCCTAAACACGGTCTACGTTTCATACATAATTTTGACTATATTGCTACAGTGTGAAACAAAAATAATTCTTTACAAAGGTATTTACAGACTTACTCTGCTTGTCTAATGATGTCTATAAAGAGGGTGTGGTCCAAGCCTATATCCATGCACGTCTTTACACTTCTACGGTCGGAGTGTTTGCTCGTAGGCCTACCAGGTGTGGTGCCAAATCATCATGTCCGCGTTCACTGCTCGTGGTTCGCAGTTGACCAGTTCATAGAACGATTATTTGCTCGGAATACGACGGATTATAAAGCTTTTACAGTACGAAAGTGACCACAGACAAAGATGGCCTAAAGATGTATTGATTATTGGTACATGACCGTCCTTTAGCACGGGCCTATTCACATAAATGGACCGCACACAGTTAAGCCCATCGCACACACTACGATCCGACTGCGACCCGATTTTCGAACACTGGCATTCTGTATTAAATATATGAAAGTGAAAGTTTAAACAAGTAATTATCTTGTGTAAAATTCGGAATAATGAACACTAAAATCGAAACTGCAAGTCTTAATTGTGGTCGGAGTAAATGCCAAATCGGCTTCAAATCGTAGCCGATCGCAAGATTGCTATGACGTCACTACGACTCGGAATTGAATTTGCCTTTATTTCTACAAGGAGGCTAGCAATAGCCAGCAATTTCGAATATGCCGAACTATGATCATGCAGAAATATTTTGCATGATTTTTTTCCCCAAAAATCTGATGGCAGACGGATCGAGTGCGATGGGATTTAATTTACGTGAATCCAGTCAGTGGCGTTGGTATCATTGGGTTTTCTGGTTCAGCCATGAGAAAACCTGCATCTTTATTACAACTTGGCATGCGTTCCTATTGATTCCGCGTCGTATGACCTTATCGCGGATATATTCAAGCTTCACCTGCCATTATGTTTTATAATATATAGACGACAATAACAGCGCTAGCTGAACATGAATCAATCGATTCAAATAACGAGGTCATTAAACTTCAAGGAGTAGAATGAACATCGCACTGATTTACAAAAAGACGCAAACTAAAAAAATCCTCGACTGGAACAGGACAGGCTAGTTGGTTTATTTTTGGGCTAAGAAGGTATTTTCTTGTGGCTGAGCAAACATATACATGCTTGCCTTATGCACAAAAGGGATGTTTGACTGTTAAACTTTAAGAGGACGGGGTGAAAGTGATGTAAATAGAGAAGAGAAATTAAGAAAGAGAAAGAGAAGGAGATAGATAGATAGATAGAGAGAGAGTGAGGGAGAAGGAGAAAGAAAACGCTTTTGTAGTCGACAGTGTCAAGGAATACATTTCACCTTGCCAATCCGAGACATTTCCCTGTTTTAGTCAATATCTCATTTACTGAGCATGCTGAGGTATATATAGGCCATTAGTAGGCCTACAATTTCTAACCTTGAGCTACAAGCACCGACGTAAATCCGTTTTGAGGAGGGGAGGGGGATGATCCCCTTTTTTGCCGATTTTCTCTTTGAACTCACACTAGTATACACACACAATCCCTCATTCACCCGCGCAGACCCTACACACATGTAATATTATTGATTTGCGAGCGAAGCTAGTGAGCGAAAAATAACCACTTTTATGGTTTTTTAAAGACCGTTTCAAATAAAAATTCCATGATATGACCCTTATTTATGACATTTTTATGAAAAAAAAAAATCACCAAATAATTACAATATCATTTTTTTCTTAAAACGAGGTGGGGGATGTTTGTACACACCATTCCCCTCTCTAAAAAGTGTGTGTGTGTGTGTGTGTGTGTGTGTGTGAGGGGGGGGGGGATATACCACCCCATCCCCGGGAATTACGCCAATGGCTTGAAGAAGGAGATAAGCTGCACCATAATAAGTTGAAGCAACATTGGGCACATATCTCATCCGCCTGAAAAAAAAGGTAAAAACAAAAAGAAGTTTTTTCAGCACCAGGCGGGGAAAACGGGGATCCAGTTAAGGGTATCGAAATAAGGAAAATCTTGGAAAAGGTTATTAAATAAGGAGATTTGCAAAATCTCAACCAAGGGTAGGCTATAGAATTCGGAGATGTAATACATTATTTCTCTGTTTACGGTATTAAAATCACTCATACTTCCGTCCTACTAGTACTATACTACTATGTAGTACTATATGAACTGATCAGGTATTGTTTAAAATTTTAAACAACTGTTCAAGTTTTAAACAGCAATGTTCAATTTTTAATATCTATTGTTAAAAAGTGAACATTGTTGCTTAAACTTTTAAGCAATGCCTGATCAGTTCATATAGTAAAGCAGGTTGTATAAAATTTATACAAGTTGTTTGATTTTATTTTACAGTGTACTTTAATCCCCGTTTAGGGTGCTTTTCAGAAAGTAATTTACGCGGATGATGTAAACACCTTGGTAAAGGCCTCAATGAGACATATCCCCTGGGAATCACCATGATGCAGAAACAATTTTGGTTATAAATTTCTCATTACGTACCCAAAGTTTTTTTTTTTCTGATAAAATTGCTTCTATTATGCATAGTACTTCCCCCCCCCCCACCGTTTTCGTGGAAGTGCAGTGCTGATCTCTGTTAATTTTCTAATTTTATTAAATAAGATATGGTGGATGTCATGTATTGTTTCATTGATTATGGAATCTATAAATGACTACTGAAAATCAAAACAAAACAAAATAAAAAAAAAAACCGTGATATTTACCAAATTTGTCACAAAAAATAATTGACAAAACACGTGAATCAATTAATTAATTAATTAATTAACTAATTAATTAACTTATTTATTACTTATCAAAACATTTTTACATGATTACATGTTCTCATATACTGTTTTTCAACAAGGTCATGTTATCATTCGTTTGAAATAAGTAAAAGAATTTAATAATATAATCATTAAAAGGCATATATACACTGTATATATGCCTATATGATTATATTAAAAAAAATCAGTACACAATAGATGAAACCATCATAAAGCATAAGATAATAAAATATTAAAAAAAATATTCCCCAAAATATCTACAATTTAAATATAACTTCTTATAAAACAATTTAAAAGAATCGACTGTTTCAGCATTTTGTATATAAAGTTGAGGATATCATTCCATCGTTTGGCGCCACGGACGGACATTTGGCCTCACGGACATTAGCTTCAGAAACAGCACGTATTTCTATTTGAAATAAAAGATATATACAATGTACTAGTTGCTTTCTTCTGTTTGTTTTAAATTGATGTTTTTTTTTCTATTTATGCAAAATATGGCTAGAGAAAGTTATATTTTCTTGTTCACAAATTGAAAAATTGAAGATGAAACACTCCCCAGGTGATCCCGGTATTAAGCCTATGGCAATTAGGAAATTCAGGAGTGAAAGGTTTCAGAGCTTGATCAGTTTGTCAAGGACGGATATTTAACAAATTTTGAAAGTTTGAAGGCTTGGAAAAAATAAGTGATGAAATATCTAACGCTGTTTTATGTTTCATTGTGAAGAGTACCACTGAAGGTATTAAATGCCAATAAAATTTTGTTGTCATGGTAACCTAATAAAGATAGAATCCATTAAATATTCAATGTCATGGACGGACAGGATAGAAATGGGTTTCTTGACTTATCAGTAATCTTTTGTTATTTCTATCTAAACGAAACAACACTGACAATTAAACTGTAGATGTTAGTCTAGTAAGTGGACTTTCCCTACATACACATATAATTTTAAAGCAAGTTGTAACTTTTGCTACAGGGGCAAAAAATTTTGTCACGGACGGACATTTGGCGTCAGGACGAACATTAGCTTCAGAAACAGCATGTATTTCTATTTGAAATAAAAGATATATACTAGTTGCTTTCTTCTGTTTGTTTTAAATAGATGTTTTTTTTTCTATTTATGCAAAATATGGCCAGAAAAAGTTAATTTTTTCAAAGGTAAAATAGGAGGGACGGGGGGGGGGGGGGAGCTGCCCGAGCTATCTACTCTTTTAATACGCATATTTAAGATTGGGGCACTGAAATAAAGTGGAAGTGAAGTGGAAGTAAAGTGATATACTCATCTGCATCAGCAGTCCCATACATCCCTATCATACACTTCCAAAAACGGTTGGTGGCTCAAGACTCAAATACAGTGTAATTGTATCAAAGTAGATGCCTGAGTTGAACATGCACACAAATGTGAAAGTACATACAAGTCCAAATGCCCATAAATGCTAAAGGCCAAAATCATGTAACATGTGCTGTTTGCTGTCAAAATATAGCCCTTGAATTAGATCACACCTTAAATTCATATTTTGTTTCAAATATTCAAATTGATGTATGACTGATCATCATACAATGGGGGGTAAATCATCTCATCTACCAATACTCTCTATAACATCTCACACTTGTCAGTAATTAAAGAGTTCTTTCTTATGACACAGTTACTTTTCATTAAGTCTCTATATCACTTTCAGAACAATTTTGGCTTTCTCGAAAAGGCCCTATAATGACCCCAACAGTTTGAGTGTATAAAGCACATAGCATGCCTTACGTTTATGTCCCATTGGTTGAGTGACTACCCAACACGATAACCCCTCCCCCAAACAAACACTGTTTTCAGGGGTAGGTGCAACCAAATCAATCATCAGCATTTTAGGCTATATCTGTCCATCAACATTTCTTTTACTATTACTTTTGCAACTGAAGATGCGTATGTACTGCTAAGAACTTTATCTCTTCTAACATGCAAAAGTAGCTACAAATTCATGGCATTCTTACAGAACTGAAAACTGAAAACTGAAAGCATTTTTTACGCCTCAAGACCTTACTCTTTACGTAGTAATAACTTATGCCTTCCAAAACCAAGAACAAATTATTGCAAGCGCACATTTTCCTACAGGGCTCAACTATTTAAGAGCATACCCCAATGTATCCAAAACTGCACATCTCTCCTTTTATTTAAAAGAGCACTTAAGCAACTAAGACCTTAATGCCCCCCTTATTTCTTTTTAAATTATCATTTTTAAATTATCTTTTTTCTTTGAATTTCTTTCTTATAATTCTTCCATTCTTTTTTCTTCCAATCTGGTCCCCATGGAAGACCAGCGGCACCATGTTAGTGCAACTGAAAATGGGTTATCCAGCCGTCTCTTTTCTTTCCTTATTGTTTTGTTAATTCCTAAGTTTCCATATTTCTGTACCGTATTTCTTTTGTATAGGCTATGTATATTATGTTCATATTACTTTTGTTATTTTTCTTTGTATATTCATGTGATTGTATACTGTTTTTTATGACGGTAAATAAAAACAAACAAACAAACAAACAAACAAAAAACCAAACAAACAAACAAACAGAATTTTAAAAAGCTCTTGCTTTTCAAACTATACATCTCAACTCCAACGTCTATAATTTTTTAAAGTATTAGTTGGAATATATTTCATCCCTTCTGTCACCCCATTATGCAGGTCGTTCAGGTTTACGCTCATCAAATAATGCTAGGCTTAAATAAATACGTACTAAACGAAATTGGGGGGATAGAGCATATGCATCAGCAGCTCCTTCCTTGTGGAATAAGTTGCCTCTTTCTCTTCAAACAAGTAACTCCCTTTTCACTTTTAAAATTAGGCTTAAAACTTATCTAATGCTTAATGTATATTGTTAAATTTCCTTGTTAGCTTACATTTAAACGCAACTTTCGTTTTTCATCTTATGTAATTGAAATTGTCTTGTATGCGCCTTGAGCATCTCTTGAGATGGATATGTTGCGCGTTATAAATATTGTCATTATTATTATTATTATTGGATGAATATTGATTCAGCTTCAGTATTACTGTTGAATACAAAACTTGTATATGCTGCAGATAAGACCTAAACACAAACTGGAATATGATAATGATTACAGTATATGCAGGATTATATAAAATGATTATGGAAATATTCATCTTTCAACACCATGTTATGCGGGTCCTGTAGAAACTAGAAACCGCTGATTACAGTCAGGCTTCCAGTACAGCCATCCATTAGAGTTTTATGATACTTATCAGCTTGAAAAAATGGGGGTATGGGGGGGGGGGGCGGGAGGTATATTTTGTCGCTTACAATACCATTTATTGGATATACATGTATGTGATGAAATATGTTCTATGAACCAATAAACATTCTTTAAAAATCATTAAATTAAAAATCTCCTAGCATATTCCATTGCAGTATATTGCATAGTCCGTCCGTGACAAAATTGTGTCCGTCCGTGACAATTTTCAAATTCATTTTTAGTATGCGAATATTTAATTGATCTAAGTTTCATTCATACATATTATATGTTTCTATCTAGTGGGATAGCTCAGCATGTTTTTGTTTTATTTTTTGCCTCATCGTTGGAAGAAAAAAACTTTTGTATTTTTTTTTCTGTCAAGGACGGACAAATTTGCATAAATATAAATAAAACAACTAGTGTGACAATTCTTGTATAACATTTTCAAATATTAAAAAAAAATATTTTTAACAAAATGGTGTTTGATCTTCAATCACCTGCAAACAAAACTTAAGAAAATCTAAAGAGTGCTAAACCATAAACTAAGACAAAATAAATCTTTCTAAAAACTGTCTGTCCGTGACAACAGTGTTTAAGACCCATATTCAAAAGTGAGCCAGTCCGGTGACTTTCCGGACTTTATCAAATAAACAAATATGGATTTTAGTAACCTTAGATATCAATGACAAATCCGACAGTGATTACATCATGAAAGTTATGAATATGAAAATTTCACCCCAATGCTCACTTAAACTGATCAGGCTCTTCAACATTTAAAACTGTTCTTTTGCACTTTGGCTTACCATACTCCTTAGATCAAAGATTATGAGAGGGAAAGATCGGACATTTCGCCGATTTTGTACAGGGTTCGATGCACAGGTTCTGTGTGCAGTTCGATGAAACGCCTTCACGGAAGGGCGCCCCACAGCGTTGAGTAGATAAATGGTGCCTGACTGTGCACAAACTATATGGGAGAACCGGATGGGAGAAATGTCACTCCGGGATAAAATACTGCAACAAAAATGCGGGAGAAGCAACAAACAAACCCCCCAAACAACAACAGAATATAATAAAAGGGGTAATTCCATAGGGAACAGCCAGCTACCATAACTAGCGTAATCTTGGCGCATTTGTTTATAACTGATTTTTTTTTAAATGCGTATGTTATTTTTTTTTTTAATTTACCAAAATATGAACACTATATAGTTATTTTTTTTTAAACACGTGCACACCTTCGTATCAATATGTGCCTATAGCATTTTCATTTATTTGAGGTACGATAAAAGAGCAATGTGGAAAAAATGCCCTGCTCAAGGGCATAAGTGACGTACCGCGGGGATCGAACCCCCGACCTTCGCGTCTCCAGTCAAGCGCCTTAGACCACTTGACCACAGCACGTCCCTTTTTAAAACACATTGACTTGTTGCTATTACCCATTGACCTGAAGAATAAGTAGCCAGCCACTGAAGTGGCAGGTTTTGATTTCTAGTTGACATTATCAGATATTTTTCCCTTTTTTTATCTTAGAAGATGGATGAAACAGTTGTAAAATTGAAAAGAATAAAAAGCAACTGAAAAGAAAAGACTGACATATTCATTTTATAAATTTGTATTATACATTGTACCATATTTCTTGTGCGACTCTCAGCTGTTAAAATGGCTGGTGAGTTGGTTGATTGATTGAGTGATTGACGAGTTATTGATTAATTATGATTGATTTATTATAACTGATTGAAAAGCTGAATGGTGATTGAATGCTTAATTGAATGCTTGATTGATAAAGTGACCGACCGATTCATTGACTCAGACATTTTTGATTAAGTGATTGATAGCTGCATGTTGATTGTCTAATTTACATTTACGGTATTGATTGATTGACTGATAGATTGCGATTGACTTCACGTGTCAGTGGGTAAAAGCAACCAATCCAATTTGGGAAATGTAGGTAGAATTCTGGATAAGGGAAGGTGGTCTGGATAATTTGGAGTGGAGACCGACGAATATGAACGATCAAGATACGCACAAGCACACCCAGGGAGGGAGAGAGAGAGAGAGAGAGAGAGAGAGAAAGAGAGAGGGGGGGGGGGCATACACATGTCCTCTTGACCCTTATCCCATCGACCGAACAAAGTCTTGCCTTACAACCTCCCCTGCACCATGTACCATCACCCCATCCTGACTCTCATGAACACACCACCGAGTCTACCAGGGAAAGTTACAATGCTGCAATAATAAATGCAATTCCTGTTCACTCATGCATAAAATATTAATCCCATAAACCACAAATTTCACTCAGCAAACCCAAACTCGTCACAATTAATCACGATTTTGTTTTCATATCATCCTCAATTCCGTATGCTCCAAAGGACTTTTCTTTCACGAAGTGGATGGAAGGCCCATTCCTGCGCAACCTAATTTCCATACCCTTTGCAAAAGTGAGCAGTGCTCACCCAAGCATGAATAATTTTCACACTTTTTGGTGTCATTTGAAAGTGGAGTGGATGAGGTTTTCCATACATTTAAACCTTTCCCCAGAATTATATATTATTTTTATTTGGCAGCCATTTCAAAAGTGTAAAGTATTTCTTTTTTTGGGGGGGGGGGGGAGACGCACGGTATATAAAACTAAAATTTCGTTTACGTGATATAACTTGCTGCATTTTTTTATATTTGTTTTCGGGATTTGGGAACGACATAGGAAGGAGCAGAGGTAGAATGAAGTGAATATGATGTTCTCTAGATCTGTTGCTGAAAGAGTGAGGAGATGTATTGAGGAAGTGTAGTTGACATTGATTTGTAAGTTTGAACAAGTAAACGATATTGTATTCTCTTAGAAACGGGAAGCCAGTGAAGTTCATTTAGAAGTGGAGTAGCATGGGACCATTTCGGTTTTTGGCAAATTAGACGAGCACACTTATTTTGAAGACGTTGAAGTCTGCCTAGGTCCTGTTTACTGATGCCCCCAAGCAAGCATCCACCATAGTCAAGCCAGGAGAGCACAAGTGCTCTAACCACGTTATGACAAGTGTCTCTATCTATTAGGCTGGCCAATGACTTCGGTCTACAATGTCCTTTCCTGGTACTATGTGTATTATTAACGTCATAAGTCAGCATTCAGTTCAATATCACGTGTATGCTGATGATATTCAGATGTTTACCATATTGATCCTACCAAGCCTGGAGATGCAGCATGCGCATACTACCGTATCTCAAAGTGCTAAGAAGACATTCAATCATGGCTTGTCAGCAATAAATTGAAGCTGAATTCTGGCAAGACTGAGTTCTTCATTGCCGCATCACTTACCGACTTGACGGTGACCATTCATTTTCTATTGATGATAAACACATCCCCATGTCTTCAACAATCAAGGATCTGGGTGTTGTATTTGATAAACAAATGAAAATGTCTGACCATGTTACATATTTGTGTCGTACCCTCAACTAGCAAATCTACAACCTCAATTGCACCAGAGGGTACTTAGAACAGTACTGTTCTCCGTATGTAACTCGTGGATTAGTAACTCTAAGGCGTTACACAGTGGCGTAACAGCCGGGGGGCAGGGGGGGGGGCAGAGTGCCCCCCTGAAGGATTTCAGCGGGAAAATCCTCCAAACCACCGGGAAAAATGAAAGGGTGGGAACGGAAGAAAAAAGAAGGGAGAAAGGGAAAGGAAGAAGAAGAAAGAAAAGAAAGAAGAAGAAAGGAAAAGAAAGGAGAAAGGGAAAGAAAGGAGAAAGGGAAAGGAAGAAGGAGAACGGGAAAGAGAAAAGGAGAAATGGGAGAAAGAAGAAGACAGAGAAGGAAAAGAGGGAAAGGGAAAAAAAAAGAAGAAAAAAGTAATGGGAAACAAAAGAAATGAGGGAAAATTTAGTACCCAAACCCCGGAGCTTCCGGGTGCTCCACTCCCTGGACCCCCGCAGTGGCTTTCCCTGTAGACCCCCATAATGGGCCCTACGCCAGAACCCTGGGCCCCACCCGCTAAGGGCTTCGCAACAAACAACTCGCGGTGCGGGCTCACCTCCGCATATTCTATTTCTAGACTTAGATACCGGGAATTTTCGGCTCTGCCCCCCCCCCCCCCGATAACAGGCAGAGAATGTAAGAGACCGGGAACAGTCAACGAGCAATTCAAAGAAACGTCAGAGCTTCCGCGCTTCGCGCGGGAAGGGAAAATCACCATCCCTGCACCCTCCCGCTAGCATGCCTAGGGAGCGCGCTTTGCACTATCGTACTAGCTACACCACTGATTCTAGACTTAATTACCGGGAAATTTTTGGCTATGCGTATGCCCCCTTTCCCCCCCCCCCCCATAACAGGCAGAAAGCGTAAGAAGAGCGGGAACTGACAGCGAAAAAACGTCGGAGCTTCAGCGCTTTGCGCGGGAGGGGGGAAACTCCCCCCTCCCTGCACCCTCCTCCATACGGAGCTCCGTCCTCCTAAAATGAAATCCCAGTTACGCCGCAGAAGATAGACTTAATTACCGACAACTAACCATTCAAAGAAACGTCGGAGCTTCCGCGCTTCGCGAGGGAGGGGGAAAACTCCCCCTCCCTGCACCCTCCCCTCTAGGGAGCACTACATTGGCGTAAATTCCGGGTGGTGGGGAATCTATCAACCCCACTTGGGGGAGAGGGGGGATGGTGTGTACAAATTTCCCCCAATGCAGACGCACTTTTTAAGGTAGAAAATCTATTTTAATTACTCAGTTAGTAAAAATTCTGAATAACAACCATCATATTTTAGAATTCTATGTGAAAATGCTATTGAAAACAAAAAAAGTGGTTATTTTTGGCTTGCTCGCTTCGCTCGCTAGTCAAAATCTTAGGATTTCCATCCGAAAATGCGATTAAAATCGAGAAAAGTGGTTATTTTTGGCTCGCTTGCTTCGCTCGCTCGCAAAATAGATATCAAAATGTGTGTGAGAGGGAAAAAAATAATTAAAAAAGTTTTTCACCCCCCCACTCCTCAAATTGGATTTACGCCGGGGGAGCACTACCGTCCTCCTAAAATGCAGTCCTAGCTACGCCACAGATTCTAGACATAGACTAGTTACCGGGAAATTTTGGGCTCTGCCCCCCCCCCCCCCCCGATAACAGGTACCTGTTACGCCCCTGGCGTTACACAAAAACAGGGGAGTGTCCAATCTTCCCGGTCCTCGGCCCTAGGTAGCTCTCCATAACGCGCGCGCGCGCCCCATGATGATTTATGATCATTATTTTCATCTGCTTTGAAGTTGAACGCTTGAGGTCTGGAAACTGAGAAGGACAGGTAAGGCCAAACGTTAAACAATAAATTGGGCGCGGAATGTATTCTTTAAATGAGATATTTACCATTAAAATGCAGATTTTAAAGACATCTTTTGAGCATGGTTATAATTATGAGAGGGAGCTTAAATGCCAATGCATTGGCACGGCAGTGATGCTATCTTCTCTTCGCTCAGTCGCCACGTCACCACGTCCATAGGTAGCTATAATCACTCAAAAATCCAAGTTCAATAAAAAATATGATACTCTGTCCACATGATAGAAAAGATGTGCATTAAGACATATTTGGCTTTGGAATGGAAAAAAAAAACTGTCAGTACATGTGTTAAAATTGAGAATAAATGTCGAATAAATTCAGCTGTTCTGCCATAGACGAAAAAGGCTTACTTCGAACCATCGGGTGATCGCGTCGGGCCGTGTAATCGCGTAACCCGACCTTTCGTGAAAACAGTCCCCTGTATTTGCGAAAGGTCGGGTAAATCGGATTTTTTAAAATTGATTTTTAGCTCTTGTGGTTATTGACATAAAACTAATCTATTACGCGAACATTCGTGATAAACCTACCTTCAAATAACGAAGTATCGGGTAAAAATTAATTTAAAACAATTTTCTCGTTAAGAATTCGAAATTGCAGCGATGAAACGATGATGAAGAGCAAATACTATTGCCATTGAATCATTGCACATGCGTATTACGAAACCTCTAATTCCTTTTTTACTCATTGATAATCATCCTCCTTTGATGCACACATATAGGCCAGCTACTTATCTCTTTCAATGCATGAACAGACTTTGAAGGAAATGCCCCGAAAATGACATTTTTTTTTCTTTATGCAACCACTAATAATCGGGGGGGGGGGGGGTAATCACATGAGATGATAATACGTGGAAAGACTTACGCTAAAGAATTTATCAAGTGTTACTGTTATCCCGAATAATATTATGATGTTATACATTTGTACCCCCCCCCTTAAAAAAATTACGGATAGGCCCCTGACCTTGGGATAATTAACTTTGAAAATCTGATCAACACAAAACATTTATATATTTTTTTCAATTATCTCCTTCACAAACTCTCAATTACTCCATCATCTCCCATTCTCTGCCCCCCTCTCTCTCTGTCTCTCTGACACCCTCGAATTTTCATCAAATAATCTCGCCTGAATTGATTTTTCATCTCTTTCTTCCTTCTGTTTCTATCTCTCTTTCCATCTAGTTTGAACACATCCTTTCCTTCATGCACCCTGGTTGCTTCATTTTCACCCCCATGTTGATTTCATTGATATACAAATCTATTCAATAAGAGGGGGCTTTAGTATTTTTATAGTTGTGCATGGATACATGCATTACAATTAATAATTGTAATACATGTATCCTATTCTTATAAAAATTGCAACGATTTACATGATCAATATCAAACTACACTTACAGTCAAAATTACATATGGATTTGCTATGTAATGATTATTTTTCTGCATGGTGATTACATGTTTATAAGTTCATTCTGATAAAAAGGAAACTAGATCAGCTTTCAATCATCGTTTACAAGTAAAATATATTTCATATTAATCATAACAATTTTCTAATCATATACTTTATTCAGAAGTTGCGACAAAATGAAAGTAAACTATAGAGTTTTACATCACTATCATTTACATGCTAGTAATTTGAATTACAATGTACCAAGGCCAAATTGAATCCTATTCTACTTTAAAATAATACTTAGATATGTAAATGAATATTTAACAGAGCACTTAGTCAGATTTTGTGCACAACTCAGATAGAACGAGCTATTCTATATCCCTTTAGAAGTTATGAATAAAATTCATTATAACACAACTGAAAACAGTGATTTTGTAACTTACATACCCATCAATCAATCCAAATTACAGTGTACATAATATTATATGAATTTTCAAATCCTCTAATGAAAGAACAACAATCTGCTGTAAGAGTTTCAAATGATCCACACACACCTATGGGGGGGGGGGGACCAGTTTCTAAAAATAAATACAATCACTTGTTTTGTACCTATGTTCAATGACATTGTAAAACATTTTGATGATAATCCAAAATTGTGGAATGTATATCAACAAATTTGAATTGAATTGTGGAGCAATTAGTCATGTTATACGAAATGGAGACATTTATTAGAAAGCCCTCTCAGATAATTCATCTTCATTTAGTTCAGGATTCATGTAACTCTTCACCCAAATGAATCTTATTCCATACAGATTAAAGCTAAATTAAGGTTTGGGTGGTAGGCATATCTTTATGCAGCCCCCTCCCCCTGAAAATCTTTAACCTTTTTCATTCAAAATTTTCCCCAAATTCTACCCAAAGTGTGCACTATATCATTCAATTTGCAATCTCACCCACTTGGTTACTGATCACTCCCTTCCTTGCTTGTTCCTTCAAATAATTACATGATCTTGCACCCAACCCTCAACCCCAAGAAATGTAACTTATGTAACATGATGGGTTAAGATATATATATTGAAGGATCTGGTGCAAATATTTGGTGGAATTTTGGAAAATTTTCAGTAAAAAACATGCAAGTCTAAATATTGCTGAGTTGGGCTACTGCTCCCCTTGCCCCCCTGCTGCACACATGTACACAGGGCCATGACACCTCACTCAGTGAGAGACAGATCTCCAAAGGGTCCAATGCACTGAAGAGATGAAGCTAAATTCTTTCATTCTGTTAATGAAAACAAGATCAGATTGCAAGTTGACTGACCTAAATTGTGATTATATAGAATATTTTTAGATAACGAATTTGAAATGAAATGGGAAATTCACCTGAAGCTAGTTTTTGATAAATGCTGAAACACATCTGTGCATTATTAAGCATGTTAAGAGGGAAATCTTGGCAAAGGGATAGGAAGTTATGCTTTTAAAAAGGTTACAGATAACAGATCAAACGGAAATCACAAGAGCTTTGATTTGCCCTGGGAAAACCTCTCCACTTCCTTTGCGCTACATACATGACAAATGTGAATAATGGATTTCAAAATCAATCTCTTTTGTCTTTAGGGATGAACAAGCTGAAGACAATACTAAATTGTGATAAATGCAAAGTACATGTACAAAGTATGAACAGTAGGAACACTAATAGGGATTTTGTTTTTACTTTGCAGACTAAAGTTTACAAATCAGTTTGGTTCATTTTATTTCTCAGTTCTCAAAATACAATTTATATTCATACAATAGAAATACATAAGAATACACCAGTGGCGGCACCAAGGGGGGGGGGGGGGCATGGGGGGCATTTGCCCCCCCCCCCCCCCCCACACAGATGCTTGTACAGTTCATGTCTCAGCTTACAATTTGATGATAAAAAAGAAACAAAACCTCTTCTAGGTAATTATTCTCAAATTTTGATATTTCATATTTTCATGAACAAAATTTTGACATGAATTCATCCCAAAGTGTATTTTTTTCCCATAATACTTGTAAACCAAAAAAAAAGGGGGAAGGCGGTAATAAAGGAAATATTCATACACGGTGAATTATCAACGTTATACAGACTGCTCGATCTGTCTTCTATGGTAGACGGATGTGAGGAAAAAATCATAGAAATCTTGTTTACTTGCTGGAGTGTCAAAACTTTGTAAGAAATTATAGGGCATTTTGTTGTATTTTTATATCAACGTCAGAAATAATTGTTCAATGAAATCAGTGCTAGTGAATCAATAAATAATTGTTTTGATAATAGCATTTTAAAATTCTTTTTACCGTCCATAGCCTGACAAAAAAGCTGACTTGTGATCAGTGGTGGCGATTTCATGTAACAAGTTTCCAGAAGTGGAAGGGGGAATATGCGAGCAGGCAAAAAAACAAAAAACAAAAAAAAAAACAAAAAAAAATGAAAGAAGCCTTATTTTGCCATCGAATACACTCTAGGCTTATAAAATATTTAAGTGGTTGGCCTAAATTTGGTCACCTGACTCAAAATAGTAAAATAAAAATATTAAGTTTTAAAAATCGAAAAATTGAGGGGGGGGGGGCAGAAAAAAAAGATGACGTATGATCAGTGGTGGCGATTTCATGAAACGGGGGGGGGGGGGTGGAAATATTGAAGGTCAATCTCACTCAAAATCTGTTTCAAGGAGTGGAAGGGGGATGATCGTGAATATGCGAGCAAGCGAAGCGAGCAAGCAAAAAAAAAAAATGAAAGTAGCCTTAAAAAACGAGAAAAATTGGGGGGGGGGGGGGGGGCGACATAATTATGGCATTATTAGCCCCCCCCCCCCCGGAGGAAACTCTACAAGGCGGTTTTGAGAAACGTGCCCCTGATTTCTAATGGTAAATTATTGACAGTTTGGGGGCTGCACAAGCAAATGCCTGATCTAAAGTTGTATTTCAAGGGGTTTGCAGTAGTACAGTAAAATGCAACTCCCAACACATTTTGGAAAATCTGCTTGTTCACTCTGTATTTTGAGGGGTTTTATTACTTATTTTATTTATTTATTTATTTTTTTAGCTAGGTGCCGTTTCTAAAAAAAAAAAAAAGATAGCCAATGAAACGCAATTTCATGAAAGTTGATTAACCTGTGCACCTAGTCAGTGGGTTTGTTAATCGTATCACCTTTGTCGCCTGCATTGACAACTGAAATCACTCTTATCTGTTCTATCCACTTAGATTGAGAACCACAATGGCTAGCAAGACGGAAGGAGATAAGCTCCAAGGTTTGATATGTCCTATGTGCCTTGAGGTCTTTAAGAATGCTACTCTTCTTACCTGCGGACACACCTTCTGCAGGGGATGCTTGGAAGCATACGATGAACAGCATCATGACCTTGATCATATCACATGCCCTGTATGTAGGAAGAAAACTAACCTTAGTCAAAAGCGAGTGGCAGGACTTACACCCAATTTTTCACTGAAATGCCTGGAGGGTTCATTGAATATAGACTGTAGATCATCTCCCTGTGAGCAAGAAGATCCTACATCAGAATTCTGTTTACTGCACAAGAAGGAACCCAAAACAATTTTCTGTGAAGCGTGCACGGAGTTCGTTTGCCTCAGTTGTTATATTGAACACCATCAAGGCCATAGAATCAAAAAGAAGGAAGAACTAGAGAGCGAAATAAAAAAATGGACAGCCGTACTCCTTCGGAAATTTAAGAAGAGGCAAATACAGATTTCGATCGGTGACCACCACAAAAGGACAATCAATATGCATCTTGACGACATGGACAGAGAGATAAGGGGTGCGTTTGCTAAGAAGTTTACGATCCTCCAGAAAAATGAGAAAAAACTTCTAGGAAAAGTAGATGAAATTCGTAGGAAGTCTGTAGAACAAATGGATAAGTGGATTTCTGAGCATGCACAACTTAGAAGTACCATGGACTCCTTGGTCGCTGTACTGACGGGTGATGCAAGTAAGCAAGGTACAGTAGATACGCTTAAATCACACCATCTAAAATGCAATGAGCTGGCTGAGGTACTCAAAGAGGCAATTGACGAGGATTCCGCAGGCCGTATCAAAGACAACGTGGAGAGTGCGCAGTTCCGTGTTGCTGATGACAAGCTTCTTGATCTGGGATATATAGATGTAGGGGTGAAGGAAGAAGGGAGAAGCAATCCAACCGTGTCGACTCATGATTGCATGAAAAAAGAATCCAAAAGGAAGCCAGATAGTGGTAGGAAGCTTGCAGACATTCCGCCAGTAGTCAGTAAAGGTGTTGTGAATATAGTGAAGAGAGTTGAGTTACATCACGACATTAGTGGAATGGCGGCGCTGTCCGAAGAGGCTGTTGTGGTAGTGTACGGCAGTAGCAGAAAGGGCAGTGACTGCATCTCTGTATCTGGTGACCGGAAAACACATTTGAAGATTACAGTAGGGCATGTGAAGGGCATTACATTCCTTACTGACGGTAGGCCAGTTGTAGGACATAGTAAGAATGCATTCAGTGTTTATAACCAGCAAGGTACGTACTGTGAAAGTAGGCAAAGTTGCCAAAACGGTGACACTTACATCATGGTCTGTCGTGACCAGGATGATAACATTTACGCTGTTAACGGTAGCAAAGAGATATTCGTATTTAAAGATGGGAAACGCCGGAGGGTAATTGATGCTGAAGACATGAATCCAGAACACATCTGTGTTACCAAGACGGGTGATGTTATGATCATTTGGACACGTGATCAATTAAGAGTGATAGACAGGAAGGGTGAAAAAGGCGCCGCTATTGGAACCGGTACGGATGTTGTTGACTCTGTTCATGCAGCAGTAGACAACCAAGATAAAGTGTGGGTGGCAAGGGTGAGGAATCTTACGATGGAGCTTGGACTAACCAGGTATTGTCTTCAAGGAACCACACTCATTAAGGAGATGACATTCAGAAAAATTTCAACGCTTCAAAGCTTTCTTTCTTCATGTCGTCATATGGTGAGTCTAACGCCCAACCGTCTTGTCTTTGCCGACGGCAACCTTCTATATTTCATGGAGCTTCCTTAATCTATGAGATTTGTCTAGGAAAGAATGGCTTACAAGGCATTTCAAGATTATGCGAAAATCATTGTTTCCAGTTCTGAGACTGAGAGGCAAACTGCACACTAAAATAAGACAAACAGATTTAATCCTTCAGATCAGCAAGCTCCAATATGTCGTCAGTGCTAATGTAGACTGGTGTGATAGAAACAAAATGAGTCTACATACCTCCAAAACTAAGGTAATGAGAATATCCTGCAGGCCACCCGCAGTACCATCACAGAGATACGCCACTGGAGGAGGTTTCTGAAATTAGGTATTGGGTGTTATCATCAACAAACGCATGTCTTGGGATAGCCACGCTGAGTACGTTGTCTCTCGCGCGAATCGCTTAAGGCGCTGTCCCACTGTGTTGTTTAACGATTCCGTCTGCCTCCGTCTATTATGTTAGACGGTGTCAGACGGAGGCACATTAAATAATGTATGGCCATGAACTAGCGTCGTCTGCCAACGTCTAGATGCGTCTGTAGATCAGCTGAAGAACGAATTTAAAAATTTCGCAGAGATTCGCTGTAGCCGATTTTCTATTTTGGACATGTTCAAAAACTTAATTAGAACCCTATTATGGCCAAGAATTTGAGCGTATTTGAGCGTATCTGGACTTTTCCAAAAATAGCTGTTCGCTTGGAATTCGTTAGCTCTATTCGCTAATATGTAACGGGCCTTTACTTGGGCTGATCACCAGCCTAGCATCGGGTCCTTCATCAGCAGCCGTGTTCAGCTTGTACAAAAGTCTGGTCATTTCGATTCTGGAGTATGGGCTTCCTGTTTGGGCGCCGTACAGAATGGGCTCTGTAATTATATAGACTCGAGTCGATACAGCGTAGGGCTACATGTCTTACTCTGAAGCAGAGACGTGGTCAATCGCCTTAGGACCAACGTCTTCAAATGCTAAATTGGAACTCAAGTCGCGACTATACGTAGAAGGTACTCGACATTGGTCTTCATTATACCATTTCTCTTAAAGCACATCAAATGCCCTGTCGTGAACTCTCTCGTTATAGTGAATCCATGTCATATGGATAACTTGAAATCCAAGCATCTCCTTGCACGCAAAGATAGACTGCATTTCAGTGCGATACACGAGTTCCTCAGGCTGTGCGATACTCTACCTTATGACCTCAGGAACTCAGTCCTTACTACATCCGTTTAAAATGGTGCAGGTCAATAGCACAATCAGGGTACCCAAATGTGTAACAGGGGGAAAAATGAAAAAAGTGGTGAAAATGCTTTTTTTGCTATTTGTTGTGCTCGAGTATACAAGGTTTCATTTGATGTGAAAAAGAATAAAATTCTTTATCATAATGCGCATAAATTATCATTCTAATTAATGGTGTCAAATTACATTAGAATTAATCCTGTAAGAATAAAATTCATTAAAAAAGGAGAAATTGTCCTTTTCTTTTCAAATTGCTTGTAGATATTCCTGATAAATACCTTATTTCATGTACCATATTGCCAATAAATCTTTAATCCCTATAAGGCAGGCCCTACATGTACTCACTTTTGTTGCATTCTTATAAATCTATCTGTGCACAAAATATCCCCCCCCCCCCCGAAGCCATTGATAATGCTTCAACCAGGAGTTGAAAAAATCTAGTATACTTTTGTTACCTTAACCTCCCAGATAATTTTTTTTTTCAAAATTAAGGAAAGCCGTCATGTCATGCTTCAGTGAGCACAGAAGACAAAATAGCCACTCTTTGAAGCTTGATCGAAAGATTGATATTGTAACTTTAACTTTCTGATGCTCTGATAAATTCTTAATTTCTATGACTTAAGGGTACATGTCTATATTTTGTTTTATGGTTGCTACCATTGATTGAACACCATGACCAAGAAATAAGCAACCTGGGGTGTTTCATAAAGCGGTTCGTAAGTTATGAACGACTTTACGCAGGACTGGAACATGTTCTTGGGTGCTAATTAGATTCTCAGTCATTTACATGTAGCACAAGAACATACACTGGTCAGTCGTGCGTAAAGTCGTTCGAAACTTACGAACAGCTTTATGAAACACCCCCTAGGTCGTTAACATCTTTTTATGTTAGAATGCGTGTGAAATTTCTTGAGAAACACGTTTTAAGAGGTGTCAAAGACTTTCTGCAATTGAATTCAGTAGTACATGGTGGAGTGAGCACGGGATAAAGAAGAAAAATATTAAACCAAACTGAAATTGTGCCAAAAGAAATGTAATTGCTCCATTGTGTTGATACAGAGTTTTCGGAGGTTTTTGCCGCATGCATGCTTGTTGAAAATTTCATTCCATCTTTTATTTACAGGCCTAAATTAATTATCTATGAGACTTTGAGAGAGTTTGATGCTGTAAATAATGCTAGGCAGGCTTAATCTCATAACATCGTGCTTGAGTGAGCACACAGACAAGAAAATTGCAGAAAGAAGAAAGTACAGGGTCATGGCCTTGGCTCCATTCATGTAGGAAATTAATTTTTTATTTATAACAGCAGCTTGTTTAAGATCTTCTAAAGATGTTCCTAAAATTTTGTCCCATATTTC
>CM057168.1:22612911-22633023 GCA_029962745.1 Echinometra lucunter | reverse complement strand
AACATGTGACTCGTACATTCACATGTCAGTTGTGTGGGCAGATTTTTGTGAGTGTAGATGCTTTGGAAAGGCATTGTTTGAAGTCCCATAAGGCAAAAGAAACATTTAAGTGCAAGGTGTGTAAGAAGAGATGTTCTGACCAAAATTCTTTGGATTTGCATGTTAAAGCTAAACACATTGTGGCTAGGCCGTTCATTTGCCAGAACTGTGGCAAGTCCTATTACACAAAAAGCCACCTGGAAGACCATATGTCTGTGCACTCTAAAGACAAGCTTTTTCAGTGCTCTCTCTGTCACAAAAAATTTCAGGTACGTCGAACCCTCTATCGACACAGGAAAATATGCACTGGATATTCACAAGGTAGTAATATACAGGTAGACTCCATTTGCAGTGACATCAAGACTTGTCAATATTGTTCAGAAGAGTTCCTGGATAGTGCTGTTTGGACAAAACATGTAAGAGAGTGCCAGATTAACAAGTTACCCTTCTGTGAGCTGTGCAACATGCGTTTTACAGAGAGGTCGTCACTGGCTACACATTATAGAGTCCACACTGGTTATAAACCTCATAAGTGCGATTACTGCAAGAAGTGCTTCAGTAGAGGACACCATTTGAAATTGCACCTGCGCCTGCATACAGGAGAGAACCCATTCCCATGTGACAAGTGTAGTAAGTCTTTCAAACGCAGGGACCATTTGAAATTGCACTTTCAGAGAATTCATGCTTTGAATAAAAAGCCTCGAAAGGTTTATTCTGATGAGGATCGCAAGTATGCTTGTAAAGTGGAGGGGTGTAACAAGCGATATTATTATCGCACACAGCTGTGCAGGCATAAGAAAATTCATGAGCAACAGGGAATTTCATGAAATGCAAGAAAGTCAATCAGCAGCAAAAAGTTTGATGAGCTACAAGACAGCTAATGAGTTACAAGAAAGTTTATAAGCTGCAAGAAAGTTGATGAGTTATGAGATAATCAATGAGATAGTCAATAAGCAACAAGATAAGTTGGTAGGCAGTGAGGAGTCTGTAAGCTATAAGACAGTGAATGAACAGCAACAAGATTAGTTGTTAGGCAGTGAGGAGTCTGTAAGATATAAGACAGTGAATGAACAGCAACAAGATTAGTTGTTAGGCAGTGAGGAGTCTGTAAGCTATAAGACAGTGAATGAACAACAACAAGATTAGTTGTTAGGCCGTGAGGAGTCTGTAAGCTATAAGACATTGAAAGAACAGCAACAAGATTAGTTGTTAGGCAGTGAGGAGTCTGTAAGCTATAAGACATTGAATGAACAGCAACAAGATTAGTTGGTAGGCAGTGAGGAGTCTGTAAGCTATAAGACATTGAATGAACAGCAACAAGATTAGTTGGTAGGCAGTGAGGAGTCTGTAAGCTATAAGACATTGAATGAACAGCAGCAAGATTAGTTAGTAGGCAGTGAGGAGTCTGTAAGCTATAAGACATTGAATGAACAGCAGCAAGATTAGTTGGTAGGCAGTGAGGAGTCTGTAAGCTATAAGAGAGTGAATGAACAGCAACAAGATTAGTTGGTAGGCAGTGAGGAGTCTGTAAGCTATAAGACATTGAATGAACAGCAACAAGATTAGTTGGTAGGCAGTGAGGAGTCTGTAAGCTATAAGACATTGAATGAACAGCAGCAAGATTAGTTAGTAGGCAGTGAGGAGTCTGTAAGCTATAAGACATTGAATGAACAGCAACAAGATTAGTTGGTAGGCAGTGAGGAGTCTGTAAGCTATAAGACATTGAATGAACAGCAACAAGATTAGTTGGTAGGCAGTGAGGAGTCTGTAAGCTATAAGACATTGAATGAACAGCAACAAGATTAGTTGTTAGGCAGTGAGGAGTCTGTAAGCTATAAGACAGTGAATGAACAGCAACAAGATTAGTTGTTAGGCAGTGAGGAGTCTGTAAGCTATAAGACAGTGAATGAACAGCAACAAGATTAGTTGTTAGGCAGTGAGGAGTCTGTAAGCTATAAGACATTGAATGAACAGCAGCAAGATTAGTTGGTAGGCAATGAGGAGTCTGTAAGCTATAAGACAGTGAATGAACAGCAACAAGATTAGTTGGTAGGCAGTGAGGAGTCTGTAAGCTATAAGACAGTGAATGAACAGTAACAAGATTAGTTGGTAGGCAATGAGGAGTCTGTAAGCTATAAGACATTGAAAGAACAGCAACAAGATTAGTTAGTAGGCAGTGAGGAGTCTGTAAGCTATAAGACAGTGAATGAACAGCAACAAGATTAGTTGGTAGGCAGTGAGGAGTCTGTAAGCTATAAGACATTGAAAGAACAGCAACAAGATTAGTTGTTAGGCAGTGAGGAGTCTGTAAGCTATAAGACATTGAATGAACAGCAACAAGATTAGTTGTTAGGCAGTGAGGAGTCTGTAAGCTATAAGACATTGAATGAACAGCAACAAGATTAGTTGTTAGGCAGTGAGGAGTCTGTAAGCTATAAGACAGTGAATGAACAGCAACAAGATTAGTTGTTAGGCAGTGAGGAGTCTGTAAGCTATAAGACATTGAATGAACAGCAACAAGATTAGTTGGTAGGCAGTGAGGAGTCTGTAAGCTATAAGACATTGAATGAACAGCAACAAGATTAGTTGGTAGGCATTGAGGAGTCTGTAAGCTATAAGACATTGAATGAACAGCAACAAGATTAGTTGTTAGGCAGTGAGGAGTGTGTAAGCTATAAGACAGTGAATGAACAGTAACAAGATTAGTTGGTAGGCAGTGAGGAGTCTGTAAGCTATAAGACATTGAATGAACAGCAACAAGATTAGTTGTTAGGCAGTGAGGAGTCTGTAAGCTATAAGACAGTGAATGAACAGCAACAAGATTAGTTGTTAGGCAGTGAGGAGTCTGTAAGCTATAAGACAGTGAATGAACAGCAACAAGATTAGTTGTTAGGCAGTGAGGAGTCTGTAAGCTATAAGACATTGAATGAACAGCAACAAGATTAGTTGGTAGGCAGTGAGGAGTCTGTAAGCTATAAGACATTGAATGAACAGCAACAAGATTAGTTGTTAGGCATGAGGAGTCTGTAAGCTATAAGACAGTGAATGAACAGCAACAAGATTAGTTGTTAGGCAGTGAGGAGTCTGTAAGCTATAAGACAGTGAATGAACAGCAACAAGATTAGTTGTTAGGCAGTGAGGAGTCTGTAAGCTATAAGACATTGAATGAACAGCAGCAAGATTAGTTGGTAGGCAATGAGGAGTCTGTAAGCTATAAGACAGTGAATGAACAGCAACAAGATTAGTTGGTAGGCAGTGAGGAGTCTGTAAGCTATAAGACAGTGAATGAACAGTAACAAGATTAGTTGGTAGGCAATGAGGAGTCTGTAAGCTATAAGACATTGAAAGAACAGCAACAAGATTAGTTAGTAGGCAGTGAGGAGTCTGTAAGCTATAAGACAGTGAATGAACAGCAACAAGATTAGTTGGTAGGCAGTGAGGAGTCTGTAAGCTATAAGACATTGAAAGAACAGCAACAAGATTAGTTGTTAGGCAGTGAGGAGTCTGTAAGCTATAAGACATTGAATGAACAGCAACAAGATTAGTTGTTAGGCAGTGAGGAGTCTGTAAGCTATAAGACATTGAATGAACAGCAACAAGATTAGTTGTTAGGCAGTGAGGAGTCTGTAAGCTATAAGACAGTGAATGAACAGCAACAAGATTAGTTGTTAGGCAGTGAGGAGTCTGTAAGCTATAAGACATTGAATGAACAGCAACAAGATTAGTTGGTAGGCAGTGAGGAGTCTGTAAGCTATAAGACATTGAATGAACAGCAACAAGATTAGTTGGTAGGCATTGAGGAGTCTGTAAGCTATAAGACATTGAATGAACAGCAACAAGATTAGTTGTTAGGCAGTGAGGAGTGTGTAAGCTATAAGACAGTGAATGAACAGTAACAAGATTAGTTGGTAGGCAGTGAGGAGTCTGTAAGCTATAAGACATTGAATGAACAGCAACAAGATTAGTTGTTAGGCAGTGAGGAGTCTGTAAGCTATAAGACATTGAATGAACAGCAACAAGATTAGTTGGTAGGCAGTGAGGAGTCTGTAAGCTATAAGACAGTGAATGAACAGCAACAAGATTAGTTGTTAGGCAGTGAGGAGTCTGTAAGCTATAAGACAGTGAATGAACAGCAACAAGATTAGTTGTTAGGCAGTGAGGAGTCTGTAAGCTATAAGACATTGAATGAACAGCAACAAGATTAGTTGTTAGGCAGTGAGGAGTCTGTAAGCTATAAGACATTGAATGAACAGCAACAAGATTAGTTGGTAGGCATTGAGGAGTCTGTAAGCTATAAGACATTGAATGAACAGCAACAAGATTAGTTGTTAGGCAGTGAGGAGTGTGTAAGCTATAAGACAGTGAATGAACAGTAACAAGATTAGTTGGTAGGCAGTGAGGAGTCTGTAAGCTATAAGACATTGAATGAACAGCAACAAGATTAGTTGGTAGGCAGTGAGGAGTCTGTAAGCTATAAGACATTGAATGAACAGCAACAAGATTAGTTGGTAGGCAGTGAGGAGTCTGTAAGCTGTAAGACAGTGAATGAACAGTGAGAAATTTTATGTGTAACAATAAAACTTGTGACCCCAAAGACACTTAATGAGCAACAAGGGGAAATCATTCTAGAACTTTTCATATTGAAATTGGTTGTTTCTGCTTTTCATTCCAGATTCATATGGTTCATAATAGTAGTATTTAATTTCAGTAAGACAAAAAGCTGCAAGCTTCTTGGTGACACACATTTTTCACCCATGTGGGTTTTCCTCAAGTTGGTGACAAATCAAGAATGCAACTGATTTGTGGATGATCCAATTTGCATCACTCTCAACTCTCAATTATTATCCCCATTATGAATATTTTAAAGAATTTGCTCTTCATTGAAGTCTTTACTCTTAATCTTTTGTTTTTAATTCTTGAATTTTCCAAGTTTTCAGTCAGATATTAAAAAAATTAGCTGCCCCCCTCATCTATTGTGCCCATATGCTGGATGTGCAGTACCATGTGTATGCAGGGAACAAGATTGAAACTCATAGAGAGGAGAATTTGACCCATAGAGGTACAGTGTCACCTTTAGGAGACGCTTTGCAGTATCTGTTGGTCCAGAATGTTGGGCAGTACATATCATACATGAGCAGAAAGAGAAAAATGCACTGACAAATTTGATCCCATTCCCATCACTGTAGGGTGTGGCGTTCTCGAATTAGAGCAGTTTAAGTGTAACTAATCATTAAACTCTTTAAATTGGCAATGCAGTGAATAATAAATAATCACTATCTCTGTGTTCAAATTGGCAATTTCTGATTCAATTTTACAATTATATTTCATTTTGGCTTATGTTATATCCATATTTATTATTTTTAAGCTATGTAAACATGGAAAAAAATGATTTGTATTGCCAATTTGAGGATTGAAGATGATTAATTTACACATCAAGAAAGCTCTGTAGGGCTATGGGTTAAACAAATGCATTCTAAGCTTCCAGAGCTCATTTCAAACCTCTTGCGTTTAACTTGTCCTCTTTTTTTTTTTTTTTTTCCCTCAGCCCCTTCCCTTCCATGCTATCTCCTTGTAAAAGAAGAATTAACCCTAAAAGACTGGGCTAGTTTGGAGGTAGTGAGGACTAAGGCAACCTTAAGGGCACCCCCGGACCCCCCACCCCCCTCCCCTTGATATCTCGCCCACGATAAGACTGATTGCCGCAAGATTTTGCAAGAACCTGAAGAATCATGTAAAGAACACAAATCTATTGTTATTTTTTGTAAATCTGTATTTTTTTTATTTAATATTATTCGGTATTATAGAAATTCGCAAATAACATGCAAAGATACAGTTTGAGTTATAATCAAGCAATATAAGACTGTGGAGATGAAATTTTTGTGCAGGAAGTTCTTTACAAACATTGAAAACATTATTACATGTATTAAAAAAAAACCAGAAATGAAGGTGAATTCTGTTCTTATGCATTCTATTGTTTTTATGAATTTCTTTATGTATTTCTTTGATTGAAAAAAAGAACTGGCAATGATTTTTAAGTTAAAATGGAGTGCTATGAAATGCTGAGAGTGAGACCCTCTTTTTTTGTCAAAAAAATCCTATGTGTCCGGTGAAGTTTTAAGACAGGGTCTGCCCACCCGTGAAAGCTGGCCGTGAATTTGGGCAGTTGTCGTGGAGTTATCACATGTCATTTATCAGGATGTGTGTCCGGACATTACCCCCTGGGCAATTACCCCCCCCCCCCCCGGGTAGTTGTCCTTCAGGGGTTATTTTCCAGGGGGGGGGGAGTAATTGCCCAGGGGGTAATTGTCCTAGAACCATTAGGATGTGGCTTATGTTTGCAAAGTTTTGAACATCTTTCACCTCCTTCATGAAGTCAGAGTACCTCTACAAATTCTGTGGCTGTTGTCTATGAATCTCTGCTGTTACACATTTTTGAAACCTCTATTACCAAGGAGTTTCCAGAGCTGGAGTCACATCTAACTCATTCCCTTTGAACCATGTTCGATGCCGCCACGAAAAAATATGTCAGGCATGTGCTTGACTTGATCTTCCTTGCAGATATGCAGACAAAAGTTTACAGCCCATTTTCAAAGGGATGTATGCTTTTGTAATGAATTACTTTTCGCTACCACTCGTCTGATAATACGAGCAGTGAACAGTGCTTACCTTTTACAGGAGGCAAGTGAAAGGAAATGATGCAAAATTTCCAGAAATTGAATCGAAATTACTCGACTGGGCATGTGTGGGCACTAATCTGACATATAACATCATAAATAACTGTACTTGAACAAATTCACTTTTCTTTTTCGTTTGCTGCAAGTAATCAGAAAAGTGTCAAATTGTGGGTTTTAGTATTGTAAAATTTTACTATTTTTCACAAATTAAAACTATTATCATGGGACGTACGCAAATTTCTGGATACAGTTAGGCTTTTGTATTCATATTTGATCATCTATTCAGTTTTCTCTCTGTTAATTCAAATAAAAAGTTAAATCTTAACTATATTTTATTTGTGACAAAATCACTACTCAAGCTTTCCCATGATGTTGGCAAGCCTCAGATATCAAAGGCAACAGCACACCTGTAGATTCTATTGTGCAACTGTAGAAAGAGAAGGCTGATTGAAATGATATATTGCCAGTTGGGACTCCAGCTCTTAAAACTCCTTGCTATTACTAATCGAATAACATATTTTGCAGTACATGTGCCTGTCTTGTCATCGCTGTTACTGCTTTACTGCAGTGCTAGCAATTCTTCTTTATATGACACATCAATGTCATCATCCCATCATAATGATTATCAGCATGGTATATTTTATCACTTCAGTGATGCTATACTATATATATATTTTTTTTTATACAAACCACATGGTAATGGGCGTAAAGGTGCTTTCACACATGATGCGACAGTGTGGTACCATACTGTGGCCCCACACTGTTTCGTCTTCACACATGGTGGGACTTTGTGTCACCACATATGCTAATGAACGCGCATTAACGCGTCAACTCTCAATAAGAGAGCATATTGTCAAAACTTCCGCAAGCAATCTCATGGCAACAATTTTTGCGCTAACTTTTTAGAAATTTGATTGGTGCGCATTTTTTGTGTATCTAGGCACCAAAGAAAAGTGTGTCCTGCCTCGGCGACATTTTTTTTTGTCGCGCTATACCCCATAGGCTTGTACACAAAAAGTGTGGTGACACAACGTGTTACCACACTGTCGCATCATGTGTGAAAGCACCTTAATCCTTTTTACCGCTCTCTGAACAGCATATTGCATCGGGATGAGGTCCTCGTGATGTAGATCGCTCACACTCCTTGCCCTTCATTGTAAAGCGGGTGTCATAAGAACGATTTGTCTGCTTCCTACTGTTCACACGAACAGAGGTCCGATAAGTTTTGTTGGCCGTCGTCTTTCCAAAGCAGTGACATGATACAATATCTACCACTTAAGTTGAACACCAACCTGCTCCGTCACTTTGCATATTTTACTGGCAAGCCGTTCGTCCGATTCTGCCTCTGTTTCCGCCTCAATGCCTGTGACTGATAACATAGAAACTATGGAATAGTGGCGTAACCTGTCGGATGCTCGAGTGGTGCTAAACCTTACTATGGTTCTTATTTTTTGTTAAAGTTCATGTTTTGATAATGTTATTATTATTATTATTATTATTTATTTGACCAATAAAAAGGAATACAGGATACAAAGCATAAGACAAGAGATAGCAAAAGATGAGACGGAATGACATGTGGGTCAGGGTTCACAAAAGAGAAGTTCTTCTCTGTTGCCCGTAGGCATGTGAACCCACACATGCCATTCCAAAATATAATAGATTTTGCACAAGATAAATTATACAATCATAAAAAGAATTTAAAAATATCAATATTGCCTATAAACTGTTCAGGAATTGTAAATGAACTAACATCAACTAATGCCATGGAGCTAAGTACTTCAGCTGTTCATCTTCGCCAATCGTCCTTCATCGCTGATGAAGGTTCGTCCACATCTTCGCCGAGGTCATGAATTAGAGTAGACGTCAACACATGTTAACTGCATCTAATACCATTTACTTCTTTCTGATGGACTTGTCATTGCTGCCACCAAACATGTCAAAGAGCTATAGAAAATAGAAGGCTCGCTTATGAAACAAATTCTCTGTCTGTGCCTCCATAGTCCCACCACTGAGAGAGATGACCATTTAACCCATAGAGGTACAGTGTCACCTTTAGGAGACGCTTTGGCAGTATCTGTTGGTCCAGAATGTTGGGCAGTACATATCATACATGAGCAGAAAGAGAAAAATGCACTGACAAATTTGAGCCCATTCCCATCGCTGTATGGTGTGGCGTTCTCGAATTAGAGCAGTTTAAGTGTAACTAATCATTAAACTCTTTAAATTGGCAATGCAGTGAATAATATATAATCACTATTTCTGTGTTCAAATTGGCAATTTCTGATTCAATTTTACAATTATATTTCATTTTGGTTTATGTTATATCCATATTTATTTTTTTCAAGCTATGTTAACGTGGAAAAAAAAAAATTATTGCCAATTTGAGGAATGAAGATGATTAATTTAGACCTCAAGAAAGCTCTGTACTGCTATGGGTTAACAGGCTTTGTGTATGTCGTACCACGTTACTCTCTATGTTTCTTTTCCAGTTGACTTAGAATTATGAAGTGTTCTACACAGAATGCTACCATTCTGCCAAAAGACTAACACAGCTTTTTCATGAACTTTTCACTTTACCGGCTAAAGGACACCAGTTTTTCACCTCCTAACTTCTGTGTTTTCAATCTACGTGTACCCCCGTCGTTATTAGGATTTTTCCACTAGGCCATGTGTCACGAGGTCGCCTACTTTTGTGTTACATGGTGATTCTACCTTCAGTAGTGTACTTCTAACTTTGAAAACTGATATCTCCTCAAGTATCAACCATGTGATAGCAAAAGTATATATTTTCTGAAAGGAAATTACAAGGATAATCTAAATGTGCACTAAAAGATGGCACAAGATGTAAGATGAAAAAAAAATTGTAAACGTAAATATGAAAATTGTAATAATTTTCATTATGGCATTATTTTCAACATAACCTTTTCTGTGATACTCCTAAGGCAGTTCTAATTTTATATTCTTACAGAAGATATTCGGACCTTTTCAACAAGGTATAAATGTCTTGGGTCTATGATCAGGTAATAACTAAAAATATAAAGATTTTTGCATAAATTATCAAACATTTTTATGAACCACCATATATTAGGTGTTCTATAATGTATTCATGACAGTCATGCTTATTTGTCAATCATAAAATACTAAAACTGAATATTATAGCTTTAATTTAGAACCAGAAATGAAGCTATATTGAAAGTTTTGACCAAAATATGGACATCTTCCCAAAACTATTGAAAAATATAGACCAATCCCACAACGCAAGAGGGCAGCAGACCGTTCGACAGAGTTCGACATACTACGATGGGCGCTCCAACTTTTATAGTACACAAGTCAATGGCGCGTTATGTACATTAGTTCGATTTTCTGTCTATTTTGACCAATATATGCAGATTTCTTTTAATATTTGCAAAGAGAAATTATCAGGGAAGTTCAAGTCACAGCTGTTCGGTGCTCAAATGCTAAAAGAATTGGAGAAAGTTTAAAAATTAGAAGCTAACTGAGTGCGAAATTCACTCGCTTTTGTTTGTGTGAGAAGCCGTACTCCCTACACAGGTTTCCGTAAGCAATGTGAAGGAATTCGTCCCCAGTGGGTAAAAACATCAACAGAAAGGACTTTGAAGTCAAGAAACATTGTCATTATGTACTTTGGCGTAAAATTTAATGAGTGAAAACATGACTTTGTAAACAGGGTAAGATTGAGGGTTCCCGTTTACTACGGCTTCTATGCTGCAATCGAACTTTTACTGACAAAACTAAGTTGGAAAACCATCGAAAGTACAAAAATACATCATACCTTCATCTGTCAGATATGGCCATTGTCTTACCTCATCTACCCATGTATCCATGCTTTATTTTATTGATCTAGAATAAAGTAAATGGAACAATATCAGGGCATATCTCATATCTTACATTCATTTTGTACACAAAGCCAATCGCGGTCAGCGCGCTAGCCCACCGCAGCAATGGCGTCGCCGATAGAGGGCCAAATACATAAACCGGAGGTGAAATTGGTCTATAAGTTCCGTATTGACTTTGTACAGGCAGTACCATTTTTGACCTAAAATTCCAAGTATTTCAGTTTTAAACACTACCACTGCTGAGCTAAATTCACTTTTCAATCATAGAGCTGTAAAGAGGAGTATATTAGCTTTAATTTGGTACAACATTTGAAGTCATATGACAAGTTTTGACAAAAATATCAACATTTAAAAAAAAAAAAATGCACTGAAATCTGGATATTCCCATTCATTTTGTACATACTGCGCCGCTTCCGGCACCACTCCTGGCCTTCCAAATATAAGAGGCTGTAGTTTAATTACCTATAGCCGTGAAAACTTTGCAGACTAATTGCTTATTAATGGTAAGCACTATATAGGCACCAATCCTGCAGACGCAAGCTGAAATCCTAATCCTAATCCTAACCCTAATCCTAACCCTAACCCTAACCCTAACCCTAACCCTAACCCTAATCCTAACCCTAATCCTAACCCTAACCCTAACCCTAACCCTAACCCTAACCCTAATCCTAACCCTAATCCTAATCCTAATCCTAATCCTAATCCTATGAATATTTAAGAATATTTATAAGCTTGGGTCTGCAGGATTGGTACCTATTTAGTGTTTACCCTTATTAATGCAGCTTTTAGACGATACCAACCTTATTATGGTAGCCTCAATGGCTCTGATAAAAATCAAGAAATACTTCAGTTTGAAAGCACAAAATGTAACAGCACCACCCTTTATGGGAGGCGAGTTCATGACACATGACCACTATTGCTGCACGCATTAATAGGGCAGTTCTTCCTCTGAGTTTCCTCGCAAGCTGCCTCCTAGTTCGCACTATGTTTCATATCCAGTGCTTTGATAGATGAATATTTTTACCATTGAAGAGTCGTGGTAATGGTTAAATGGATCCTTCCGTCTCTTACGCCATATTCACATACATGTACAGCAATATTGGAATTGAGAGTTTCACAAGATACATGCATGTCGTAACTACTTCCACTCTTTTTTAGTTTCTGGAGCTACCAGTATACAACATTGCCCTAGTCGGGCGATAAAAGCACAGCTTTCACATGCTTGAGAGGTTTTTACAGTGCATTTCTTTCTTTCTTCAATTTCCGGGCAAAGATGAAAACACATTTACATTACAAATAAGAAAGAAATACCACCAACTACACTCTTAAAAATTCCGAGTCAGCTGTGACCTAGAAAAGAGTCTGTTGGAGCCACACTCCCGGATAAGAGTTAAGTAAAATTGACTCAGAATATGGTCAAATGTGACCCAGAAACAAGTCTTCATGACCCTATTTGGGGTCATTTTTTGACACGGAACATAGTGTGGCCCAAACAGACTCTTTTCCGGGTCAATCTGACCCGGAATTTTAAAGAGTGTAGTGAAGGGGGATGTCTAGAAGGAAACAAGTTCCTGAACCAGTGGTTTCTCCCATATCTTCTGTTTCAAATAAGCATCAATCAAAATTTTTGAGATTTACACTCTTAACATACTTTAGTCTCCACTTGATACGTTAAGGCCCTGTCCCATACCAACGTTTAGCGCAACGATTCCGTCTGAGAAACGAACGCGTACGTTTATTGGACTTTTTAGATTCGTTCTTCAGCTGGTTTACAAACGTTTAACATAAATAGTTAGATGGAGGCAGACGGAATCGTTCAACGGTGGTATGGGACAGGGCCTTTACTTATGAGAGAGTCCTTTGGAACATCCCAAAAGCTTCTTTCAAAGAAAGGAAAATTCTTAGAACAATATCACGGCAATTAGAAATTACTGTCGTAGATCGCCCTCTTTATCCTTCCGTTTTCATGGCTTTCGTCTTATCAAGTTTTGTTCCGACCTCGGGGCAGTCTTGTTGTGTGTGTGTGTATATACATACATACATATATACATACATAGATACATATACATTTAAATCTGGGCAGAGCTTTTCGTACACTACCTGAAAAATGGCGTGATATTTCATGGTGTGGGTGGAGCATCGATTGGAAGAAAAAGAAGAAGGGGGTGGGGGATTAAGTTCTTGATAATACTAAGAGTAAAAATGTTGCAGTTCCGTCGATGAGTCACCATGTTTTGTTTTGTTTTTTTCATTCCATGATGATCTTGAAATGATGTTTATCATAATATACATGCGCCAGGTCGTTATTTTTGCATTGAAATAAAATCTGTTCTTTGCAAGTTTGAGTACATGTATTTTGTTTGTTCTCAGAGCATTTTTGTTTGAAAAATGAGTGTACATAAACATGATAAACGTGGCATGAATTGAAATGAGCGAGTGTGGGTTTCATAATTGTAATAATCATATTGATAATTATATTAATGATAATTGTAATGATGATAATGATGATAATAAAAATAATAATAATAATAATAATAATAATAATAAGAAGAAGAAGAAGAAGAAGAAGAAGAAGAAGAAGAAGAAGAAGAAGAAGAATAGTAGCAGTAGTATTAATGATAACTATAATGGTAATAATTATAATTATAATGATGATAGTAATAGTATTGATAAGAATCATAATCAGAATAAAAAAATACTAGTGAACTAGTGACACAATATTGATAATTTATCGAAAAAGAATGTTTTGTACATTAATTATCGGTACGGATGTATTTGCCTGAAGAATACAAGTGCGAGTATAGGGCGAGTTACTTGGAGGAAAATGCGGAAACAAAAAAGAAACTAGATGGACAAGGAGAAAGGAGAAAGAGGGAGAAAGAGAGAAGGAGAGAATATCAGAATTATGTCTTACTAAGAGGAAGTACACATACCACAAATTCAGGGTTGAATTTCCTTTTTCCTTCCAGAACATTGTTTATTAAAATGCATACAGGAAGGATTGGCTCGGATAAGAAAATGCAGTGGACGTGTTTCTTGTATAGACCAATTCGGTTTGGGTGCTGTTTTTAATGGTAATTTCTAATGGGGGGGGGGGGGACTTCAAGTATGCCTAACAAAAGATAATTTATGCACTGACATAGCAATGTACCTGGCTCATTGTACAACCCATCGAATCAGTTTTTGTTCTTCTTTGGAAGCCCCCTAGTTATGGTCGACATGAGTTACAGTGTTTTGAAACCGGATTCATCTAAACATGCCCACTTTACCAGACTAGATTGAGAGGGAAAACTAATTGGTATACCAGGAAGGTAGAATCGGAGACAGGATACACTGCCCTTTTCTTATACAAAACTGTCTTAGTGGTCACCTCTAGATATTCGCCACCTGTCTTTAGCGGCCACTTAAATAGTCTCCCTTGAGGAAGAAATGTGTGTTCTATCTAGAGCCTGTCATTGTTCTATGTATGTTTCCCTTGGGCGCTGTTTATGGACAGGTTTGGCTGAATGTATAAATATAAATATATATTCTCATTGTTGTTCATTAACTCATCTGCACCAAAATAAAGGATCAAAAAGGGTTGGAAATCTGTCTGTCGGTCAATTGGATTCGGTCACGCCTAACTGCTGGCCCGCCTCTGTGGTCTAGTGGTGAAACATTGGCGTTCTAAGCCAGTGACCCGGGCTCGATTCCCGGCGGAGGCATTTTTTCAACCCTTGATTCAAAATGGATGACAGCTCTGGGGAACATTGAGGGAGCTACGCAATTATTATTCTCCTAATTTTATTTCCTTCTGTGTTTATTATTTACAAGGGAGTTGCCAAAGTTGTTTGCAGTTGTCAAATTTCTTTCAATATGTATATATAAATATATATCATGTATAAAATATATAAATATACGCGAGTATTATCAAACCTGCAATTTTCTGACAGCGCTCGACTATGTATTTAGCTTACTTTAATGAATGCATACGTTACTTATTTAAACACTGCTATCAAATTTCCAAATCGTAACACAATCATGTGAGATGAAGTTTTGAACAACCTTCGATTTTTCATCCTCTCGTCAGGCTTAACACATTTTTGAGTAGACCTTTTTACTAATTTATTCAAATTTATGTACGTCTCTCCCAGAACCTTGGGTTACCAACTACATGTATTCCGTTTACCTGTTATGCACAATATGGCATGGGAATAGATGGAATCCAGTTTGCATACATTAGTTATTTCTATGTCGGGCAAGCCTCTGGCAAGCTTCTTTCATCAAGGGAATCTTTTGTTCAACAAAAATATGTATAAATATATATGAATATAAATATGTCTTTGTAACCTTGTCATCGGAATCAACAATATTTTCGTTCAATTTCACGCGAAATTGATTGACAGTGTGGATCAATATTTGAAAAGCAAATATTATCGTTCAATTTGTTTTTTAGCGTGCGATTTACTATTGTTAGAATGGAAAAGTGCAGATTCTGAAAGATAATTCAATTTAATTACCTGTGTAAACAACATTCAAATTCGTGTAAACAGCATTCCAATTAGCGCAGGACATGAAGTGGGAAGAATCTTGCCATACAATTTAATTGATAGGCATACAGTTTTGAAATTTGTGCAGTGTTTTTCATCTAATATGGTAATGAGTCAGTAGTGTGTGTTTCTGCTTATAAATGTAGAAAAGAACAAGATTGAGATTCAATTAGCAGGTGGAAAAAAAGAAATACAGTATGAAAGAAACCCCCTCACAAATATGTAAAAGAAATCGCAACAAAATAAACCATGATCACGTTTGACAGGCACTGGCGTAGCCAGGAATTTTCAACAGGGGGGGGGGGGGGCCCAAGGCGAGGGAGCGAAGCGAAAGAGCACGGAAGGGTGAGAGGGGGTATCCCCCTCCCACGGTAGGGGATAGGCAAGATAGGGGTAGGGTAAGTTATGTGAAGTGGACTCGATGGATTTTTAAAAGATTTTTTTTTACAGATTTTTTTTCTCGCCAATCAACGGGGGGGGGGGGGCATGGCCCCCTTGTGCCCCTCCTTAGCTACTCCATTGTTGACATGCATTTTATACTGAATTGTATGCAAAGATAAAGAATAAGACCACAGAAAAATAAAAGAATAAATGACATATAAACTGAAAAAAGAAAGAAATGTGAATGTCAAATATATAATGACAGAAAAGAAAGAAAGAATCAAAGAGAATAAAAATGAAAATGAAAAATAGAGACCATTTACGTTGTATAACTGAATGGCGTAAGTGTGAAAGTGATTGCCTATAGCTGAAAATGAAACCACAATTCAGCAAGGAATTTCATCTTCCTCTCAGACTTGGGGAAATTGAATGACGGTTATTCATTACCAAATTGAATCGAATTACTTCGAATTACTAATTTCAATGTTTGAAAAAAGAATTGAATGCAAAAAGTGTTAAACTGAAGCACTGGAAAACCGATGGACTAAAAATTGCTTCAATTTGATGACCATGATCATGAAATTGAATGCTGTTTTGACGAATTCGGCCGGGAAAACCTATACTTGTACACGAATGAACCTTTATTGCAAAGTCCGGCCCCTCGCCCTCATGTGAGATTTGAATCCCTGTCAAAACAAGGGTGCTCTCCAAAATGTTATATTTATATTTGTTTTAATATTTATTAATTTATTCAGGTCCGTTATATAAATACATTAAACATACAATAAAAACAACAAAACAAACAAGCAAAAAGTAGAGAAGGGGAGAGAGAGAGAGAGAGAGAGAGAGGGGGGGGGGAAAGAGGGATAGAAGATAAGATGCAAAGAGTAATAAAAGTGTACAATAGATATTTACAGCACATGTATAATAATGAACGTGAAATGGGAAACTGCAAAAGAACCAACCAAAGTTTCTGTCTAAGCAGAAAAAAGGGGGGCTGGTAGGCTCGTAGACTTGATTCTTTTTTTTTTAACAAGTATGCATAAAATTACAGACATATTCCATAAATTAATACCGGTGGAAAGACCTGTTAAGGTACATGATACTGGTATTAACGAACAGGTGCACGCAGAATGTCACACCCCTATCGAATGGTGGAAATAACATGAGTGGCTAGTGAAGAAGAGGGGCGAATAAAGATGAAGATAGGTAAGGTGACACTCGATTAGGGTGAGGGGTACCATTTCATTTAATATTTTATATTTTCCGATACACAAAACTGATGTTGGGTCAATTACAACTCATTAATGAAAACAAATTAAGGTTCAATTTTACATTCACTTCAAATGCTCAAACCAAAAGAGATTGCATTCTTTTAATATTTTTTTGTTATCTCATTGCCTAGATGTCCTCATATTCTCATTTATTTCATTTCAGAACGGAAAATGAAATAGATGAACAACATTTTTAAAAAAATTAGGCGGCCCGAAAAAAAAAGGGAAGAGGAGGGGACGAGCATCTAGGCATTTATCCTCTCACATTCTTCCCTCGCTCTTCTTAAAAAATTCTCTGCCTTGATCATGTTGATGTTGAATTGTTATTGCTTTCAGGTAGTATTGTTCGATTACCCACCCATTCCACACTTCAGTGCCCCGTAAATTCTAAAAAACCATACTGGAAACTAAAATGCACAATATGCCCCCCCCCAAAAAAAAGCATCTGGCCTTCCCCCACTCCCCCCCCCCTCCCCCCCCCCCCCCCCGAAACGAATTATTAGAAGACAGCCATGTCCATCATGCATTCTGCTGCATTGCAGCGCGCATGCGCACATACCATGAGGATCACTGGCAGTACGCCAAACAGATCATAGCTGCCGGGTATACATCACACCCACGTACGTGAGGGTGTGATTATTAAGAGATTTATTATTACCCCGCCACATACTGAGCTATTATAAAATTACGCTGACATCTGCTTCAAGCCAATTAGCCTGCACTCTGACCTAGTTGGGAGCTATTTAAAAAATAAGGACATATTCAAAAAACAAAACAAAAAATGTCTGATTACAAAAAATGTCACAGACAGAAGGAAGGGTGACATGCCCCCCTTCCCCCTTCCATCGAATGATGAAGAAAAGAGAAAGAGAGCGAGAGAGATAAGGGTGTGAGTGTGTGTGTGTGGGGGGGGGGGGGATAGGACTCATCCGGCCCCCAATTAGCGACTGTGCAATTTCACATTTAATTTTTTTTAGTAAGATCCATTCCTCCAAGTTGTTCGTGGATGAATTACTCTACGCCCTTCTAGACTTCTTGTTGTTGCCGCTCTTCAATCTTCAACGACCAAATTTCTCTGGCAATGTGCCCATTTCCCTACATACTTAAATGGATATGCATCCGCTTTCTAAATACAGGTCATGTAATCAAATCACATACTTGCAAACAGTGGCGTAGACAGGTTCTTATACCGGGGGGGGGGGGTGATTTGCCGTTCACGAGAAATCGAGGATCAATTTCGTATACAGACACAGTCACACACGCACCCAAAACGCGCAAACACAAACATCCACCCACACACATACATCCGAATGCACAGCACCGGCGAAAATCCACTTTGAGGAGTGGGGGAGGGGATGATCGACTGTTTTGCCGATTTCTTTTTCTGTCCCACTCACACTTAAGTATAAGGGGATGATCGACTTTCTTGCCGATTTTTTTTCTGTCGAACTCACACTTAAAGTGATTACACAATGGTAATTTTTTTTCATATATATAATCGAGAATAGAATTCTAAGAAGAATAACATTAAAAATTTGATGATTTTTAATCGAAATCAATGCATTTTGGCTAATTTTCTCATAAAAAAGTCAAGAGATGACCAAAAAATTTGAGTATGAGGTATGACGTAAAAGTGGGTACCCAGCTGCGCGCATTGCAGTTTTGCTGCGCGCTAGCCTGTACAATATGTATTATACCTTGCGCGCATTTAGCTAGAATTGCGCGACAAGGTACCCACTTTGACGTCATTTTGACGTCAAAGTGGGTACCCAGTTGAAACTGGGTCACAGCTGAGGGGTCAAAAATATCCTAAAATCTTACCACATTTGGGGGTTTTGGCAACACGACTTAAAAAAAAAACTTTAGGCAGATGATTCTGCTAATGAAATCATGCTCTTTTAAATGAACTAACATTGTTTCAGCATTGGGTACCCCCTTTAAGTATAAACACATGCCCTCACCCACCTGCACAGACCCCTTACACACATTTCAATTTTTATCTTTCGAGCGAGCGAGCCAAGAATTACCACTTTTCTGGTTTCCAATCGCATTTTCAAACAAAAATTCTAAAATATGATGAGCCAGCGAAGAGAGCGAGCCAAAAATAAGCGCTTTTCTGGTTTTAAATAGCATTTTCAAATAGAAATTCTAACATATGATGGTTGTTTATGACAGATTATTGAAAAAATTATTAACGATTAAATCAAATATCATTTCTTCCTTAAAAAATGTGGGGGATATTTGTACATGCCATCCCCCTCTCAAAAAAGTGGGGGATATATCCCCCCCCACCCCCGGGATTTACACCAATGATGCACAGACATAAATATAGATAAAGATATGCGCATCGTGACAAACGAATATAAAATATGGACTGACACACATTATTGCATATTTGCATCATGCTATTATCTTTTTTTTTAAATTTTGTTGTTACACCACTTCATAAAAACTGTGACAGCGCCAAAATTTCCCAAAGTACATAAATCAGAATAATGATCGATATAGTTATGATAATAATCGTCATTTCAGTCATTTTAGCGATGATGATGATGATGATGATAACTATTGTTATTATCATAGGCATAATAATAATAATAATACATTACTAATTATTATTATCATTATCATTATTATTGTTATTATTATTATTATTATTATTATTATTATTATTGTTGTTGTTGTTGTTGTTATTATTGTTTTTATAATGATAATAATTATTATCATTATTGCTGTTCCTATCATTTCTAAACATGTTAATTCAGTTTAATTGTAAGCAAACATCCTTCCCTAAAACCTGGGGGAATGATTGTACATGTCATCCCCCACACCTCACAAGGTGAGGGGGGGGATGCATACCCCTCCCCCCCCCCCGCTGCCTACGCCCCTGCTTGCAAAATGGAACTAAAGGCCCCGTCACATAGTAGCGAATCGAGCCAACGAATGCCTAGCGAACATCAATTTTTTACAAGTCGATACGCTCCAATTCTTGGCCACGATAGAGTTCCAAAGGTCCCGTCACATATTAGATAATTTGAGAGTATTTGAGCGTATCTGGACTTTAAAGATATAGCTGTTCGTTAGGCATTCGTTAGCTCTATTCGCTAATATGTGACGCGGCCTTTAAGAAAGAAAAACAAAAGCCACTCAACCAAGTGTTTGAAAGCAGGTCGTGTTATGATATAATTCGAAACTCTGTTATTGTCAATGGGAATCCGGTATGTTTAAGTTGACATGAAGAGAAGATACGGCAAATTATTAACCACTCAGTTATTTCCTACATGCAGGTTGTGCTACATGATGATCAAAAAGTATCAAAAGGGGAGTGAAAAAAAGAAGAAAGCATACATGAGAAGAA
>CM057168.1:22562911-22607911 GCA_029962745.1 Echinometra lucunter | reverse complement strand
CATCCTTCCCACTATCATGTTTTCTCATTTCGTCACTATATCGGAGTTACGGTCACTGACGCTAGAAACAGATCTATAAACTATAAACAGAAATATTTTTACCTTGTAGTGTATTTGTATTCTACTTTTCTTTAATAAAGATATGATATCAACAACAATAAGATTTTTTTTAATCATTTTTAAATTTCTTAGAAATATACAATGATTTTTCTATCTTCTCTAGATTTATTTTTGTCGTTTTCGTAATTATCTGGCTTGTAAATAGCAGTAGAAAACAATGAATTAACAAGAAACAGATAACAACAATGACATAGAATAGATAAGATTATACCCCCCCCCCAAAAAAAAGGCCCAACTAGTTATAGGCTCAGTCGCAGAGTCATAGAGATGAGAGCGAGAGAGAGAGAGAGAGAGAGAGAGGAAGACTGAGAGCCCGGGGTGGGGGAGGGGGGGGGGGGGGGTAGCCTGACATTTATCCAAACATTTCTTAGACAATATCTATGTACTTTGTAATGCACTGTAACCACAACTCAGGACGTCTCTTTATGGTGTTTTCTTCTCAAGAATTCCATTTCTTGTTCGCACAGATAGCATTCATTGTTAAGTCTTTCACGTTCGGGTGATTTTCATAACATTAAGCACAGTTTATTTTTAGAATTGTCTCTCCATTCTTTCATTGCGCTTCAGTGTAGTTTATTTAATAGAAGGAGAAGAAGAAAATAAAAATAAGGTTGTTAAAAACTTTTTGATTCATATTATGTTTTGACTTCGTTTCTCCCTATGGGTCAGAAATGATAATATTAATGCTTGATGCTTAGACAGTTTTGTAATGTACATACTCTTACAGGCTCAAGTTCGCTGTAGGCAGTGATTATAATAAGATGATGATGAATACGATGATGATGATGATAATGATGAGGACAACGATGAGGATGATGACGATGGAGACATTGGAACTACCATATGTATCATTGTCATTATCAACAGTATTAGTAGGCCCAATATTTATTATGAAGTAGTGCTAGGTCGAATAAAAATACTGTCCGAATGATCCTATTTCCCTTATAACTCCTTATTGCGTTAGAAAGATTCGTCTGTTAACTAATGCTACACACACATAATACACCTCTTCAGATGCAGAAGGAAGTTCACTCATTAGCACCCTTCTGGCTCAAAGCATTCTATAGTCCTCTTAGCATCATTTCCTTCTGTTTTCAGGTAAACGAAACAAGTCCAACTTATTATCATGTATATGGTACTGTCGTATTTTATTATTATTATTATTATTATTTCTTTTTTTTTACACAAGGATTGATATCAAGAGGCGGATTGGTCACAGGTAGTTTGAGGAGCTTTCTCCGCGGGCCGATCAGTTTTTTGGCATGAGGGCTTACATTAGTCCGTGGGCCATTTTTTAAGGTTTGCACCCCTAGGGGTGTAGTGTGTAAACACGCAAGGTGCTGACAAGACATTTGAATAGCTCCAAGTCCGGGGTTAAACACGGTTTATGTTTGTGCATTCCTCGTGATAACCTAATAATAGAATTACGATATTCATAAAACATGGCAATAATGTACAGTACCGTGACTTTTGTCATGTTTTATGAATATCGTCATGTTTGACGATTCAGCAAAATTTCCGCCATAATAATCTCACGCTGTTGGACTCTATCCTAATACTCACTACATTAAACATGCATGACTTGTTTAAAATGAATCGGAGTCAGTGTACAAACATGGGATGTTTTTATAATAATTAAGAGTAGAAACATAAAATTGGAGGTTCTGTATAGGTCTTTCGACGTTCAATATTTCCAACTAACAATCGGACGTTTTCTGAGCGTTTTTTTTTTTTTTGGCGTTTCTTTGTGGAAGGTTTTGGACGTCCATAAAACGTTTTATTGGACGTTTTTAAAACCTTTTTTTAAACGTTATGGAAACCAATAGAAAACCTTTTATGCATTTGCTTTCCACGATGGCCAGCAGTTAGGCGTGACCATTTTCATTTCGTTCAGTGTTTATTATTTACAAGGGAGTTGCCAACGTTGTTTGCATTTGTCAAATTTCTTTCAATGTGTCAACTCGATTCGGTCACGCCTTACTGCTGGCCCGCCTCTGTGGTCTAGTGGTAAGGCATTGTCGTTCTAAGCCAGTGACCGGGGTTCGATTCCCGGCGGAGGCATTTTTTCAACCCTTCATTCAAAATGGATGACAGCTCTGGGGAACATTGAGGGAGCTACGCAATTATTATTCTCCCATTTTCATTTCTTTCAGTATATATTTATATCCCGAAGAAGCCCTATGGGCCAAATATCGATATTAAAGGCATTGGTTAACATTGTCATGATTTTAAAAAAATCTCATTTTGTTACTTAAAAATGGGATAAACATTAGGGCTATAGTGTAAAAATACCATTGTGAAAGTTTCAGAGCATAATATCCACGGGAAGTATTTTTAAATATTAGAAATGTGAACCGATGTTTGAAAAATATACGAGGGTCGGTTGCATAGACCCAACGTAAGGAGTGCGCATGTGCACATGACTCAACGGACCGCACTGTGTGTATTGAGGTATCACGCGGCGGAAGGCAAGTAACGGTATTTTTGAATTCGCGCAAACGGTCCTCTTAGTTCAGTGTCTCTCGAGACGAAAGCTAATAAAATCGCGGTTTGCGTCTAACTTACAGCTTTTCCTTCCAAATTATGGTTGGTTTCAGGGTTTTTGAGTATAAATACAAGTACTCATACACATGTTTCATCTTAGTTTGAGAATTTTTTAAATCAGTTGCTCACAAAGTTAGCCAATGCCTTTAAAGTTTGTTAACGGAGTCTCCATTTATACTTTGTCATTTCTGTAAAGCCTTGATTATTTGAATGAACTGGAACTTAAAGCTTTTTAACATAATAATTATGTGTTTTAAATATTTCGTGTTTGTTTTGTGTTTGGTTTTTGTTTTGTTTCTGCTTACCTTTGTTGGATGTTGTTATTCCGTTAGATTTCAGTTTTGTTTAATAGTTCAATGTTACTATTCCTTCTCGTATACATGTTACCTCATTTAAGTGTAGCTTATTTTGCGTGTGTTTTCTCCATCTTCTAGCTCCTTTCTTTATCCATCTCTCTCTCTCTCTCTCTGTCCCTCTTTTCCCATCTTCATTACTGCTATTGTTTCCCTCTACCTTACTACTTCTTTCTCTCCATCTCTCTTCCTTTCTTTCTCTATTACACCCACACGCTCACACATGCCTGTCCACTTTTCTTTTTCCGTGATTGCTCATGCTCTTATACGTTTTTATCACAATCTCTGAGAAATAATATTGGTAGTCTAAGTTTTAATATATATTTTATTTTTTACCTTGTTATAAGTTTAATTTCTCATATTTACAATGTCTATGTATTTACAATGTCTATGTATTGTGTCTTGTAAACTTTCGCAATTCGGCTGTGCCGCCATGAAAGTATTTTAATAAACCATTTTGAATTGAATTGAATTGAATAGTTTTGTGTGTATGTTTTTTTTAAATGTATAATTTAAGTAACGTTTTTAAGTTGATTTCCACGTAGGCCTATTCTTACTAGTACTTAAAGAGGCTCTGTCGTGGGTTTTCATGGGGAGTGAATCATAATTTGCTGACACCAGACTTTGTGAAAAGCACTGGTAATACCTGTAATAGAGCTACATTATTTTCTGGAGCACAGCAAAACAAGGTGCCCCATGCACCATAAACATTCTTCGGCCTGCTTCGGGCATTCTCGGGCCAGGGAAAGTGAGATAATGACTTTGCCAGATGGGGCAAAGGGTGGAATACAAAGAGCATTACATAAGATCTGTTGGTAATAAAACTCACAGTGATGGACAACACCTATTGTTGGATAAGCACCCATGGTGTCAAATTCTCAATGAAAGCCCACGACAGAGCGTCTTTAATAATCCAACTGCCAATTTTCCATCCCCAGTCACACCAGACGCACTGTAGGATATTGGACCCCAGTTGGCTCGAGCAGTAGTGCACCGTTATATGCAACGCCTAGTCATAATAATGGCCTGGGAATAGGTGAGGGCTATTACGTAATACTGTCTGCGAGCGAGTTTGGTGGGCGGGGTTGAATCAGCGCCCAGCATGTTTTTGTTTCCGCTTTCTCGACGCCACACGTGCCGCCACTCAGCAATATATACCGGTGTCCCTATGTGCCTATATTCAAGACCCTCGATCTCATGACTATCCTAGACTAGTTTCTCATTCCTTAATAAAATCCCGGGGATAAAACCTGTTTATGTATATCATCATAATAAAAATTGCTTCGTAATTTCTTCGTTCTTTTCACACTTGTCCGAAATCGAAAAGCTGCCGCAACGCATGCCATTCCCATTTTTAATATTCGCCTTGTCTGGCGAACTAGGCTTACTATGCATGATAGTCTTTGTCAGTAAAACCTTATTTCAAAAATAAGATGAAATGCGATTAGTTGTTTTCTTTTCTTCGTACTTAAATTACTCTCATTGTACTAGGACATAATTATTATATTAATTTAACTCATGGCAGAATGAATGAAAATTACAAATCTAAAGTTGCGACTTGTGAGCAAAATAATATTTCTTGTTCCGCTTGTTCCCGACGAAGCCTGCTTTGATTCAAAGACTATCTGCCTCCCCGCCTTCGTCAATGAACCGGTTTGAACCAGTAAAATCCCGTCTGCCAGTCTGCCCGTTCATTCGTCAGCTCGATGCATCCCATATTTGGAAAGTGCTCTACTACAAACCGGTATCATTACCACGTTGCCCGCTCTGTTTACAAACACAAGTGTGTATACGTCCACAACCATAGTACATTTGCTTGATGCTGGAGGAATTTTGCCGGTCAGAAGGAGAAAACCGCCTGTCTTTGTTTCTTTTGGCTTTAAGGAAACGGGTAAGTAAAAGTCGCTTTATATTTCGATACAGTTTTAAGAAAAAAGAGTAAAAGATGAATGTATATGTTAATGTTAGTAAATATATGCTACTTTTAATACTTAGGTGTGGATGGAAGATCGACAGCAAGAGTAAAGCCGGTACATTTTAATGTAGAGTCATGTGATACGCTGACGCGGCAAAAGGATGGTGTTTGCATGGGGAGGGTGTGTGTAAGGGTGTGTATATATTATATATATATATACATATATATATATATATATATATATATATATATATATATATATATATATATATATTGTATTTAAATTATTATTACTTGTTTTTCACTATATACATGGATCTGCCCCAAGTTACGATATTAATTTGTTGATGCCTCATATAATCCTCCCAGCTGCTTAAAGATCATCGATTCTAAATTGCTTGTTGTCCCGAAAACTAAGAACTCATGGGGAATCGGTCATTTGCACATGCTGGACCTCATTTATGGAATCAATTGCCACAAGAAATTCGTTATATTTTAAGTGTAGATTGTTTTAAAAATGTCCTCAAAACTCACTTGTTTCAAAATTGCTTTCCAGTAGATCTACTTTGACACTGCATGTTGTTGCCCGGTGTTGTTACTCTTTATTGTGTACGCACGATCGTTCGAAATTTCGCGTAAAAAGGGGTCTTTTTTAAGCATGTTCGCGATTTCGAAAAAAAGGATTGTTTTCATAAGCTTGTACCTGAAATTGAAATTGAAAAATGAGGGTGTTTCTGAGCTTGTAGACCTCCACTGGAAATTTAAAAAGGGTGTTTTTTTTCTGGTCCTTGTTCGCAAAAAGTGTACTTGGAATGCGAAAAATAGGGTGTTTTTAAAGGCCAATTTGTACCCGTTTTGTGTCGGATAGGGGTGAACATGGCTGAAAATGTACTTGAAACACCGAAAGAGGGGTCAAATTCTGGGTTGCCGAACGATCATGGTTACACCTTTGAATATAGAGTGATAATACCGGGTGTTGCTGTTCCCTTTCCCCCTTCTTGTTATTTCATGTACTTCTGCTCTAATGTAAGTTTTTCTTCTCCACTGCGCCTTGAGCACATTAGTCATGTGGCATTATAAATACCCTATATATATATATATATATATATATTTATATATATATATGAGATCATTTGAGAAAATAATAGCGTAGCATTTCCACGAGAGTTGCCAAAGCTGTTGTATATGTTACCTGATCACAAATATATATATATATATACATATGTACGTAACCATTTGAAGAATGAAGCAAAAAATGGATATGTTTTAATTTTTCAGTAAACCCATATCCACTCCAGTTATTACACTTAAAGTGTACTAAGTAAGACTCCTGATTAGTTGCAAACACTTCTCTCGGCCTACTTTCTTTTACGGTTCGGGACCGTTTAAACCACATTCCCCCTTTTTTTCAGACACTTTCTTATTCATACTTTGGCACAGTAAAGTGGTGATAATATTGTCCGATGCATGTTGTGTTGAGTCAAATGAATTTTAGAAGAACTTTTTTCCATAGTTTAAAATTCCACCTTTAGCCGGAAGATAAACTTCCAAACATTTGTTTAATGAAAGCAGAGATGGTAATAATGTAAAGTGTAGCAAACAAAAGCGAAGAAAAAAAAAATCGTGAATGTGTAGTAGAGAGGGATAGGAAGAAAGAAATTTAAGAGAGAGGTAGGGAGCAAAAGAAAGGGATTTTTGTTTTCTTTGCTATAATTGTTCTTATACTGGTCTTTCTCTCTTGAATTGAAGCTATATACCAACGTCCGAATATATATTGTCACTTTATTGCCCTCGAAATTTTATGCTAACACAAAAGGCGTCCATGGAAAAGAGGAAGAGAAAATGAACGCACAATGTTATATACTAATAGCGGGAAAACTTGTTTGAAATTACTGTAAAGGATCATAAATGATGATTTATAATTAACGGCAGAATTTTTTGTTGTATTTTATATGGCTTTGAGTTGAGTCATGTTAACTCGGAAGATATTCACTCTACTTACATTCTCAGAACGCGTTGGTTGAAAAACCCATTAAGTTGGTTAAATACGAACCTACTTGCAGTTGGTTAGTTCCGATGATTATGTTTCACATAAAACATTACTCCCCAACAGCATGGGTGGTAGGTTAACCGTTATCGAGTTTTAACCAACTGTTCTTAGAGTATATCTAAGGTCAATGATTTCCATTCGGACGATCCTTCCTTTGATCAAATTATTTAGGGAGTGATCACTGTCTCTGTCTCTCTCTCCGTCTCTCTGTCTTCTTTCGGTCTCATCAGTATCATAATGATACAAACCACGCCACGCCTGTATATCTTCAAATGCAAGAAACGACGAAAATAATGAGAAATTCGTCGACTGTATCATCAGAGACATTAACGCGAATCGATCTTAGAAAATCTGTATTGAAATCGGGAGATAAGAAGAATGGTGATGCTATGATAATACAAAAGCCCTCTCTTAAGAGGCATGATTGTATAAAAGATCCACGCGTATGTTTCGAGTGGCGCCACTTTAGAAAATAAAAGATAGATACGAGCAATAGAGACCATTCATAACAGTATAACAACTCGTTAATTAATATTTTAAAGTAGTTTTCTCTTCGTAATCTTTTGTTTCGGTTATAAACTGCCAAATCTTTGCCTTGTTAACAATGACTGTTATGAAAATATTCAGTGCAAAACAGCAATGATATAATTCGATAACTTTTTCATTTAACGTGCGATTTAGTCGTTTAACTCAAAACGGGTAAACTGTAACGGAGAAGTACAAATATTGTCATTTTTTCAAAAATTTAACAATACCGTCACATATAACTTAAACCCCTTAATACTCCTTAATAGTGAGAAAAAAGAATGATGCAAGACTCCAAGTTCAGGGGAAGTCTCATGCGTTCGTAGTAATTTGATCACAAATTCTGGCACCGCGCCAAAAGAGAGGGAGGGGGAAACGAACGAAAAAGAGATTGTGCATGCACATCTGCGCCCGATTTGACGTCATCTCGTGCAAGATCTCGTCTGCTGGTATATTTTTACATAATATTACGAAAGCATTTTTGTCCTCAAGAGGCCACTCCAACTTGTACCACATGACTGTCACCAGCGGCGTAACCAGGATTAATTCTGTATGGGGCACGGGGGGGGGGGGGGGTGGGGCTGTCATCCCCTTTCAGTAGGGGGGCACAGGAGGTGGCTTTGTTTTGTTTTTATTTCTTGGATTTTACATGTAGGTGGGGGCACCTGGGGGGCTTAGGAAAACTGGGAGCGGGGCGGGCACGTGCCCAAGTTCCTCATGGCTGCGCCGCTGACTCTCTCCCTCCCCCCCCCCCCCTCTCTCTCACTACGCCATTCCTCACCTCTTTCTTTCTTTCTCCCCTTATTTAAAATTTGCTTTCTGGGCCCATTCTTGTCTATATATATTTTTTTCTTAAAATGAAAGCTTCTTCATCGTCGCTCCAGCACAACACCTCCACTTTCACCTCTGTGTCCCTTTTTTCCTTCGATCTCCTGTCTCTCTCTTGTTCTTTCTTTCATTCTTTTCACTCTCTCGTTGGGCTTTTTTCGTTTTCTATAACAAAATAATTATGACCAAAGCTTTTGTTTTAATCAAAAGCGCCGCAAGAACACCGTCACTTTCTTTCTACTTCTCTCTCTCTCTCTCTCCTTTGTTCGATTCTTTATCTGTCGTCTCTCCGCCCTTTTTCCTCTTCTCATCGATTCTAGGCTAACATGCCTTTCATTGGTGCCACACCCAAATTTCGTGCTTCACGTATTCTATTCTTTCTATTATTATAATCATTATTATTATTTATTCATTTTTACACTTTTTTCTATTTTCTGAAAAGTGAGTTTTAATTTTTACGATTCTTCATTTTCATCTGCTTTTTGTATTTGAATAAATAGGTGAAGTTGTTATACGTGTTATAGATGAATCCGGTTTCAAAACACTGTAACTCATGTCGGCCATAAGCGGGGGGCTTCCAAAGAAGAACAAAAACTGATTCAATGGGTTGTGCAATGAGCCAGGTGCGTTGCTATGTCAGTGCAGAAATTGTCTTTTGTCAGTCATACTTGAAGCCCCCCCCCAGTTAGAAATTACCATTGTCGATATTGTTGACTTTACTCCTCTGTGCCCCCCCCCCCCCTCTCAAATTTAGCGCTAACACTATGAACATGATAGACAAAGAAAGCGGACAAAATAAACAACCCCTCATTCTACCCTTCACAACGGTTCTGGTAGTTAAAAGAACATCCCTTCACTGCTATTATCTCAAATATGTGGAACAGGTGTACCATGCATATTCACCTGGAACTACATGATTAAACATAATAGCTGTGAAGGGATGTTCTTTTGACTACCAGAACCATTGTGAAGGGTAGAATGAGAGGTTGTTTATTTTGTCCACTTTCTTTGTCCTCCATGTTCATAGTGTAAGAAGTTTGATTCCTGTATGTAGGTATGGGGAAATATTACCCCACAAGAGTTTTCTCTTAAGGTAGATTATTCTCTCATTTTATATCGTCCATTTTCTCTTGTTATTAATTTATTACTCTGATGGTATCCATCAAATTTGTTTCTCTGAATTGTGATGCCGATGATGCATACAACAGAGAGAGAGAGAGAGAGAGAGAGAGTAGGTGAGTGTGTGTGTGTGTGTGTGTGAGAGAGAGATGGAGGTAGAGAAGGGAGAGAGAGAGAGAGAGAGAGAGAGAATGCGCAAGGCATCCTCCTTTCCAAGAAGGGTCTAACTGAATGAAAAATCCGCAAAAATTCTTTGCATTAGCCAAGCTGCAATTATCACATGAAATTTATGCGACGTTTAATTTGAAATTTATTTGCTGCAGTAAGCATCGTGTTTTTTATTTTTAATTTTCATATTTTCCTATCTTTATTTCTTTCTTTCTTTATTTCTTTATTTATTTATTTATTTATTTATCTATTCATTCATTCATGTTTTAAATTTTTTTTCGTTCTCTCTTTATATATTAATTCACGATTTATTCATAGTTTGATTTAGTATATGGATGGCAGCCAATGGCAAAGGTGTTCAAATGTACATTTAAAATCAGACAGGCATGCTACGGCCAGTAGAATCATAACTGTATCTATGTGAATGGTTCAATGAATAATAACAAGTGAACAGAAAATTATTTCATTTGAAAAGAAATATCAAAACGAAATCCACCGAAGGAAATTAATCTCTGTCTTGACTTACGAAACAAAGCTCGTATTCTTAATCTTTACACGCCAATTCCATACATTTGGGTTAAAACCTATTCCATTTTTCTAATTTTCTTGCTTTTTTAGGTCATCGTGCACGTCAAAGAGAGTTATTGCTATTCTGCAAATCACGAAACTGCGACTAGAAACACTAGGTATTCTGGACACAAAATACCCCACCAGACATTCATTGTCATTGATTGACTGTTTTATCCCTGCTTGGGCCGTAGGCCTACATATCAAAACTACACGGGATTTCCCCCCGAATCGTGACGAGTGAGAAGCGAGAAATATTATATATCGGACAATTTAGGATATCGGGAAGTTCTAAGGAAGAAAACGTCTTGATTCCGGTTTCCGTGTTCTCGACACATCCTTTTACTGCGAAAATAGGCCTTCATACATACACGGCGTAAACAATATTATTGTTATTATACAAACTTTTTGACTATTATCTAAGTGAATACTGAATAGAAATCCGACTGGAAACAATAATATTGAACATTTCCTGTGTTTAAATACAAACTCTTCATCAATGTTTGAATATCTTGATTATTCATATATTAACAGTATTGGAAGTAAAGATTGTTATCTTGGAATATAAGTGAACATTACCTGCTGCCAGACCTCGTTACAATTTTGTCAGAATACCATAAAAAATTTCAAGCAACAGCATTAGATATCTGAATTCAATATCGTTTGAACGGAACTGTAACCTTTCCAAGTTGGTCAAAATATCGCCTTTTAAATTTAAAAGTAATTTATTGTATAAACGGAAGTCTTCAATACGGATACGACAATGGGGAAGTTCTCAAAGCCCAAACACCAGAGCATCGATCTCAACGACGACTGCGGGAGCAACGAGGTCAAGCTGAAGCGCGAGGTTGGACTTGTTGGTGGCATCTGCTTCATCGTCGGAGGGATGATTGGTTCAGGAATTTTCGTCTCGCCGGTCGGCATTCTTCGGGAAACCGAGAGCGTCGGAATGAGTCTCATTATATGGCTTCTCTGCGGGTTCTTAGCTCTTGGGGGTGAGTTCGTGTGAACAAATCTGACTTTAATTTTTTCACATTGCAAGATCATTATATTCATAAGAACTAAGTGAATTAAAATTGGTAATGGGAGTGACCAGTGGTTAAATTCTGATTTGAAATCTAAGTTCATGTCGATGATTAAAACTATATAACAATGATTAGAAAAATATATATTTTGTAATCAGATATTTTTAATCAAATATTTCTGTGAAGCGCTTAAGAGGGATCTATTGGAATATTATCCAGAATATTATCATTATTATTATTACTGTTATTAATATGCTGTTTCACGGCTTTTGATATCTATCTCTTTTGTTTCCCTTCCCTTATTCCTTTGTCTCTGGCTATCTCAAATTCCTACCTCCTCTTCATCAAATTATTTCCCGTTTTCAACTCTCCCTCTTATGCCATCTTCTTGCTGTTTTCTTCAATCTTCTCACCTGAACCGCCTGTCTGCTTTTCTACCCCTTCACCCTTTTCTCAAATTTCTCCTTGTTATCATCAACCTCCACCACCAACATTACCATCGTCACCATCACCACCACCACCACCATCACCATAATCATCACCATAATCATCACCACCATCATCACCACCACCACCATCACCATCACCACCACCACCATCACCATCACCATCACCACCATCACCACCACCACCACCATCACCATCACCATCATCATCACCAAAACCATCGTCTCCACATTCCTCACGACCGCCATCACCTACTTCCAACACCTTGTCCACCCTCTTGTAGGTTCCCTTTGCTACGCCGAACTTGGAACCATGATTCCCAAATCGGGAGGAGAATACGCATACCTCATGGAAGGCATGGGTCAGCTACCAGCCTTCCTCTTCTCCTGGACCTTCGTCCTGGTGATACGTCCGTCAACCGTTGCCATAGTGTGTCTCATCATGGGCACTTACACGGCGGAGTACATCACCGATGGCAACTGCTACGATAATGACCTGGTGGCCAGGATATTCGCTCTCCTGGCATTGTGTGAGTACATATGGACCGAATATGACCATATAGTTACTTCTGAGATAGGCTGAACTGTGCTTGAGATTTAGAATTTATGTCATCGGTTTTTATCATGTACAAAATGAAAAAGAGCGAAAATGAAATATGATTTTTTATGATTGAGAAAACCAAATGTCTTGGAGAGTTGCAAAATACTGCATGAACACTTTGGGAGATCCAGTCAAACAGGATAACAGTCTTCAATAATATAAGGAGAGATAGAGAGAGAGAGAGAGAGAGAGAGAGAGAGAGAGGGGGAGAAAGAGAGAGAGAAAGAGAGAGAGATAGAGAGAGAGGGGGAGACAGAGAGAGAAAGAGAGAGAGAGAGCGAATATAAAGTCATGAAAAAATGAATGTAAAAAAGAGAACAATAATAACCGAGAGTAACTATGAAAATGATAATGAAAAACAAAACAAAAACAATGCAAAAAACAAACGAATAATAGCTATCCGATTATCATTTCGCACTAGATTATTGTCATGAATCTCTAAGGCTTGAATTTGTTTCGTGTATTATGCTTTTCTTCTCATAATCCTAAGATAAGCTGGACAAAATACAAACGTTAAACTATCAGTGCTACTATGTGGTGTTTGTTTTACAGTTATTTTGACCTTCATCAATTGCTACAGTGTGAAGGCGGCCAATCAACTTCAGATATGGTTCACAGTGGCAAAGCTCATTGTGTGTGCCATCATCATTGTAATTGGCTTCATCAATATTGGAAAAGGTACGTTCATACTTGTGCTTCCATCTCTTTCCCTACTGAAGTTATCTTTAGGAAGAAATAATGACAATTGTTCTTTTGATATTTTCCTTAAATTCTGATATCCTTTGTGCAGTTATTGATGATAATTATTCTATACATATAGCTCAACTATCTTAGCCGCTTTCTGTTGTAAAGGAGAAAATAATTATTACGATTGTTTAATTCAATTGCGTGATTGAGATAGGATAGTCGACAGTAGCTGCCAACTCTGTGATACAAAATTGTTCTTTTATTTTCAACTTAGAATACTTTAATGGCGTTACTGAGAAGATTTCCCCATTTGCTATTCGTTATGAGTTATTATCTATCGTGTAATTTTCACTTATCTTCATTCGCTAATAAATAACCCCAAAATCTTACTGAACCTTTTTTCACCAGATAACTAGTCTTTAAACAAGCATAACACATTCCATTACAAGCTTTCTGCGGGAATTATCTGTATGTTTTGCTCTGCATTGCTGAGTTGTTGTTTTTCTTTTTTTTGTAAGGTTTTGCTTTAATTTGTTCTAGCTTTTATTTCCAAGTCGGCTGTGATGAAAATCTCGGGGTTTTTTTCTAGTATGCAATGGAGGGCCAATATTGTAACTAATATCGATTGCAGACAAGACATAAAGCCGAATAATAATAATAGTAATAAAAATCCCAGTTTATCGTCCCCTCCTCCTTCCTTTTTCCGACCCTCCTCAAAATGTTCGTTATTTCTAAATTTTTTATTGTAAGAAGAAATACATATTCATCTGAGTACATGTAAATAATGCGGTGACGATTAATCAGTATTATGCATTTTATGTAATCATTATTCATTTTTAAGAACTCTAGTGCTTTTATAAATAAAATTGAAAACAAATATGTTAAAACTGACCGAATAACAAGAAGCTTGGAATTTTTTTTACTTACCTAATCAATAATTCTGAGACGGCTTTTTCAACCATTAGACAAATAATGATTCATGCTCCACACGACGAAAGGCTTATCCACCGTCCCCTTTCTTTCTGTTGTCGTATTTTATCGTAATGCAGGGAGAACAGAGTTTATCCAGCCCAAAATATCATTCGCACACAGTTCAACGAATGGATTATCATATGCTTTGGCTTTTTATCAAGGTCTATGGGCGTATGAAGGGTGGTAAGTAAGCCCAACATTGTAATAAAACAGTCACTGTCACAATGCATATGTTTACCGAACATTTTATGAGCAGTTGAAACATTTTGGCTTCAAAGAAATGCAAATTTGCAGACCACTTTTAGTAGTCTAAGACATGATTGAACTTTAAGTAAAAATATTCACTTTCTTCCGTAGATACTTCCAAATGTGTTTTGGTCAAAATTGTTCAAAAAACCCCTTCTCCCATAAAACAAACAAAAACCCCCCAAACAAACCAAAAACCAACAAAACAAAACAAAACAATAAACAAAACACTAAAAGTTCTAAATCCTATCATGTTGGTAAACTAATTTTCCCAATTTCGTGGTCATACGAAATTACCATATTAGTATAATAAAGTTTATTAAACAACAAATTTCCATTCTATTTCTAATTAGGCTGAATAAATTGAAAGACGACAAATTATAGACTTGGACATTAGAAATAGTTTAAAATATACATTTGTATTTCCTGTCAGTATGAAATACAAATTTTTAACTTGTTTTATAATCACATGTTAATTGGTCGTTCATGGTTGTTTTTTTTTATACACAGGAGTTTTCTCAATTCCTTGACGGAAGAAATTAAGAATCCCAGAAGGTAGGAATATTTTCCTTTACATTTGAGTAAACAAACAGACAAATCAAGAACTGACACTATGAACATGGCGGACAAAGAAAGCGGACAAAATAAACAACCTCTCATTCTACCCTTCACAATGGTTCTGGTAGTCAAAAGAACATCCCTTCGCAGCTATTATGTTTAATCATGTAGTTCCAGGTGAATATGCATGTGACACCTGTTCCACATATTTTAGACAATAGCAGTGAAGGGATGTTCTTTTGACTACCAGAACCATTGTGAAGGGTAGAATGAGGGGTTGTTTATTTTGTCCGCTTTCTTTGTCCGTCGTGTTCATAGTGTGAAAAGCGGATGCGAAAAGAAATGGATTCATTTATGGTATGGGCATCTGTTTGTATTGTTGTTCGATCACTAATAACTGGTTTGATATACATGTAGCACCTGACCGTTCAAATATCCCAAACAATTCAAATTTAAAGATCGCATAAACTCAAAACAGTTTCCGAGTTGCATGTACCTGAAAATGGGTAGAGATGTACCGCATGCAGCCATTAACCCATAGCAGTACAGAGCTTTCTTGAGGTCTAAATTAATCATCTTCAATCCTCAAATTGGCAATACAAATTATTTTTTTCCACGTTTACATAGCTTGAAAAAAATAAATATGGATATAACATAAACCAAAATGAAATATAATTGTAAAATTGAATCAGAAATTGCCAATTTGAACACAGAAATAGTGATTATATGTTATTCACTGCATTGCCGATTTAAAGAGTTTAAGGATTAGTTACACTTAAACTGCTCTAATTCGAGAATGCCACACCATACAGCGATGGGAATGGGCTCAAATTTGTCAGTGCATTTTTCTCTTTCTGTTCATGTATAAAATGTCCTGCCCAACATTCTGGACCAACAGATATTGCAAAAGCGTCTCCTAAAGGTGACACTGTACCTCTATGGGTTAATATACATTCAGTGGCATTTCATCGATAAAATTGCTTGTCATTCTTATTTCAATTAGACGTCTCGAATCATTGCTATCGAAATATTTCCCTTTAACCACAGAAATCTTCCATTGTCCTTGATGGTTGTTTTTGTTTAAATATAGCATTTGACATGCTTGACTGTTTGAGTAACCCCAGACAATTGAATTGAAAATGCTGTAAAACCAAAACAGGTTTCGTGTGATCTGACACTGGTTACAGCTGTACAAAATGCAGGCATGAATATACATCCAGTGTCATTCTCATCCACAGAAATGCTTTTCTTGAATTTGAACTTGAACTTGAACTTGAACTTTATCTTGAAGTTCATTATCCAGTATATACATGTAAGACTTATATAAGACATACAGATATAGAATACAATTAAAGGATAAAAGAAACCAGAATATAGCATGAATGCTAATCGAGCCTTTTAAACATTGGAATACATTCTATGGCTAAACAAGACGTCTCGAATCATTGTTATCGGAATACTTTTCTTTATACCCACAGAAATCTGCCATTGTCACTCATAATTGGTATTCCCTTTGTGGCAATTGTGTACATCTGTATGAACATCTCCTATTTCACGGTCATAACACCAGATGAAATGTTAGCTGCCAAGGCAGTTGCCGTTGTAAGTATTTTATTTCCCTTCTTTCCATTTTTTTTCAAGCCAGAGAAAACTATCGCCCTTTTTTTGTCTTTCTGCTCATGTATTTGGTAGGATTTTTAGGGCTTTGTATCAAAAGCTATTGAGCACATAATTAAAATTCTCTGTCACGGACGGATAATTTGACATTTGTGACAGGTTTATTCCTTGTTGATATGTTTAATTACAGGATAATGTCTCCTCTTCTCGAAAAGTTTTTTTACCCTTTGATCTGAACTGCTTTTCATTACTTTTTGAATCCTGTTCGAACAGGTCCGTAGAATTCATTGAGAATATGCATTAGGCCTACAATTTCCTTTTGATATACAACTGTTATAAGCTACTGGAAATCCTCGCATCTGATTGGCTGAGAGCCGCAAATTAGTCAGTGAAAGTCACCGACAAGAGTCTTCATGAAACGCTGCCCATGTTGATTAGGTTTTGGTGTATACCTTGATACCATCAGGGAATCGGATATCTGTATTATATTAGTCTTGGCGTGCTGGTTGATGTGTAGGGTTGATGATGAAATGTGCATTGTTGCTGCGTTATCAGGCATGGGTGTCGATCGGGGGAGGGGAAGGACAGGGGACATGTCCCATCCAAACTTTTAAAGGTGGGGGCACCCAATGACTAGAGTATGTCCTCCAAATTTTAAGCTTTGGAACCTTTTTTTGTTTGTCAGAGAACTTTGGGTGTTTTAAGTTTTAAGCTGGGGGTCTTTTTTTGGCGTGTCTCCCCCAAAACACATATATAACTGATCGACGCCCCCATCATCAGGATCGTTTGATAATGAGGCGTGTGAGATGACACGTAAGCATGTTTCCCAGCTGCTCATTTTTTTCCTTGGAGTAATCCCATTCTTGGAGTAATTTCGGCACATACCAACAAAACAGAACAAGCAAGCACAAAGCAGTAACGCTGGGGTAGGCCATAAAGCCGAAATTGTAAGCCAAATATTGCATTAGCTAAAATTATCATACTCTCGGTCGTATTTTGTTCCAAGCTCAATCGTGCGGTGAGTGTTTTTTTTAAATCCATTCAAAGTCGCCTTTTGTGTATTTTCCAGACTTTCGCACACAGGACAATGGGCGTTTTCGCTTGGATAGTCCCACTAGGCGTTTGTATGTCAACGTTCGGAGCAGCGAACGCCTGTTTGTTTACTGCTGGAAGGTAAATCAGATCTATTTTATGATAACAATTATCTGTTTTTGTTGGATTAGCAATGACCCACTTTAAAAGTACATCTCACCCGTTCACCTATCAATCCTTAAACTTTGTATTATGAGCTTTTTGCGATGAGGAAACAAGAGACTGTCAACAGACGGCATACAATATTACCCCCCCCCCCCTCAAAAACCCCCACCAAACAAACAAAACACCTGGATTCAGAATCAGGTTGGCGGTTGAGATATAAATGTAGATGGTTTTGGTCACGTATACACTGTACGTTGCCAATTTTGATCTCAACCCGATGAATTGTGTTTCAAATGATCCAGTATTGTCTTTGGGGTAGGCTTGCGTGCATCCAATCACTGGGATAGATAAAGGAGAGAAGAGAGAGAGAGAGAAAGAGAGAGAGAAAGAGAGAGAGAGAGAGAGAGAAAGAGAGAGAGAGAGAAATAGACAGAGAGGAATTAGAGCTATGACGCGACCGCGCTCTATAGCTCGCCCTCAGCCGATCACGCGAGCGCGTCTCTTTTGCGGGTGGGAGTAGGGGAGGAAGGGGGCACTTTTCTTGGAAAATATGATACCAAGGTCGGAAGACTGTTCGGTTCAAGGGTATTGAGTATGTCGATTGCGTCATGGGGGGGGGGGGGTGTTTCACAAAGAGATTACGCCATTTGCGTATTTGCGCTTACGCAAGACCAACTCTTTGTGAAACACCCCCAGACAGATATTCACTGTGCCTTCCCACCTTCCTTTCCGTTGGACAGCATAGTAATTAGGACACAGTCATTATCATATTTATTTTGGTAAATGCAACATAATTTTTGTTCGAGAATGTATGTATGTATGTATGTATGTTTTATTCATTTCAATACGGTGATTAAAAGATTTAAAAGATAACCTACTTTTAGCCGCAAGGCGGTTTTTCAGCAAGTCCGTATACGAAAAGAAATACATAAACAAAGAATAACGACAGTAATCTTCTTCTTCTGTAGTAATCTTCAAAGGGCTCTGCAGCCTATCACGAAGATAATAATTATAAGTTATGAACAAAATGATAAATACACACTTTAAACAGAGAAATAGAAATCCCATGAGAAATTTAAAAAACAACAAAAATACACAATAATAGAAACTAAAACAAAATGAATATAGATTATGAAACACATAAAATATTGCAGTGATCGGAATTTCGGCAACTATTTCGAAAAGCTAATTGGAAAGATATGTTGGATGCATTTTAAATGGGTACCTTACATTTGCTGTGTACATTATAATTAATGGACACAAAAGAATGCTGATGAAGCTTCCCGGGGTAAACACATTTATTGTTCAATTGTATAGTTTAAGCTTCTATCAACCTTAAATTTTGTAGGCAAGCTTTCGTCCACTCCTGTGGACTTTAAAGCTTAGTGATCAGTCACATTGTTTCTGGCTGTTGTCTTGCAATCACTGGACCGAAGATAAGTGACAATGACTATCCACAATCTCTTTTCAGAGTAGGATGTATCCTTTTTATCCATCTACTAGACGAATTGTTCACCTTTCTTGACCAGTAATTGCTCTAAAAGTCAGGGCATCATTCCATCCAATGTTATGTCTTATATTGAGGGCATGTTCAACTGCAATATAATTTTTGTTATCATCATTATACACTTCTTTAGAAAGACCCAAATTTATGAAATTTTTTGCTTGTTTCAGGTTACCCTTTGTAGCAGCAAGGGAAGGTCATATGGCTCAGATCCTGGGGATGGTTCACGCAAAGAGACTCACACCACAGCCAGCTGTATTGTCAGTGGTAAGTTTGTGATAATCATGTAATACAAAGTACTCACTATGAACATGGCGGACAAAGAAAGCGGACAAAATAAACAACCTCTCATTCTACCCTTCACAATGGTTCTGGTAATCAAAAGAACATCCCTTCACAGCTATTATGTATAATCATGTAGGTCCAGGTGAATATGCCTGTGACACCCGTTCCACATATTTTAAACAATAGCAGTGAAGGGATGTTCTTTTGACTACCAGAACCATTGTGAAGGGTAGAATGAGGGGTTGTTTATTTTGTCCTCTTTCTTTGTCAGTCATGTTCATAGTGACTATTCAAAGGCATTGACTAACTTTGTGAGAAGCCGATTTAAAAAATTCTCAAACTAAGATGAAACATGTGTATGAGTATTTGTACTAAAAAACCCTTTTAGAATGAAAAACTGTTAGTAAGATGCAAACGGCGATTTTATTAGTTTTGGTCTCATGAGACAAATAACTGGAGCATTTTCAACCAGTTAAAAAACAAAACAAAAACAAAAAACAAACAAACAAACAAACAAACAAAAACCCGTTGGCTGCACCTCTCTCGGTCTATATACATGAAACGCATACACTCGCATACACACCCTACCGTACTATACATGAAACGCATACACTCGCATACACACCCTACCGTATTATACATGATATGCATACACACATACACATAATACTGTTCAGGTGAACTCTGTGCACGTGCACGCTCCGTATGTCCAGTCTGTGCAACCGACCATTATATTTTCTTCAAACATTGGTTTACATTTTTAGTATTTTAAAATACTTTCGTCGACATTATGCTTTGAAACTTTCAGACTGGTATTTTTAAACTATAACTCTTGTGTTTATACCATTGTCAAGTAGGAAACGGAGATTTTTAAAAATTCTCACAATGTTAGCCTTTTACTTTAAAGAGGGGAATGATTAATAATAGTTTAGTGTTATTACTACCATCATCATCATCATCATCATCATCATCATCATTCATCATCATCATCATCATTATTTTTCATCATTATCATCATCATTTATCATCATCATCATCATCATTTATCATCATCATCATCATCATCATCATCATCATCATCATTATTTATCATCATCATTTATCATCATCATCATCATCATTATTTATCATCATCATCATCATCATTATCATCATCATCATCATTATTTATCATCATCATCATCATCATCATCATCATCATTATTTATCATCATCATCATCATCATCATCATCATTATTTATCATCATCATCATCATCATCATCATCATCATCATCATAATTATTTAACATCATCACCATCATCATCATCATCATCATCATCATCATCATCATCATCATTATTTATCATCATCATCATCATCATCATCATCATCATCATCATAATTATTTATCATTACCATTAGCATTGTCATAATTATTATCAGTCAATAAAACTTTTATTGTTGTCATCAAATGAGGCATCATCCCTCCTCACCAGCCTTGGGATCATGGGATGTTAGAAGGTACATGTACATGCTAAGTTCAATATTGCAAATAAAATCTATGGAAAGCGAGTGAGAAAGAGAGAGAGAGAGAGAGAGAGAGAGAGAGAGAGAGAGAAAGAGGGAGAGAGAGAGAGAGAGAACCCCATGCTCTTTCATATTTGATATTGTTTTTCTGTATTAAAAAATTTCATTCGGTTAATTCCAACATAAATTTTCCTCCTTTTTTTCCAACTCTCATATTAGCACTCATTTGTCTAAACAATGTCAAAGATATATTATGATGTTAATAAGCTTTCGTTACCTTATGATCCAAATGAACTCACCTTGATATTTATATCATTTCAGAACCCAAAGTAAGAAATAGCAAACAATTTAGGCACGCTGAAAGAAGGGAAGGGGGGACCCTTTGGCCTAAAATTTTACTAAAAAACATATTTCTTTCTCTTCTACAACAGACAATGGTTGCTGTGGCATTGATTGCTATTGGTAACTTCGACGGGCTTCTCAACTATTTCAGTTTTGCAGTATGGATGTTTTATAGTCTCACTGTTCTTGCCCTCATTGTGATGCGATTTACACATGCAGACTGGGAAAGGCCCATTAAGGTAATGTCAGAATACTCTCATTCGCTCTGCTCTATTTCTTTTCTACCTGAGGCCGCCATCCATTTCAAGTCTTACAGCTCACGATGGCGATCTCCTGTGTTCTTACAATCTAGCTCTTTGTTTAATGAAAATTATTATATTTTTGTATTCTTGTTTGTTTATACTTTGTATCATGTTTATCGTATACTATAACATACATGATTTTTTTTTTAAATTTATGTAATGTTGATTTAATTACATAGAACGCAGAAATAAAAGCAAACAAACAAACTCTCTCCCTGTTTTTCTGTGTTAATTGGGTAATTCCATAAATTAGGGGTCCAATTTGTGACATTTTTGGTGTCCCTGTTACATAAGAAACCCACATGTTTGTTGTGGCTCTGAGCAAAGACGCCAATGGTGGAGTAAGATTTTAACGTAATTCTAAGCATGATATTGCATCCTCATGCATAGAATAACTTTAAAACCTCGCCCCACTATCTGCATCTCCAGCAAAAGCCATGAAAATATGTGGGTTTCATATGTAACAGGGACACCAAAAATGTCACAAATTGGACTCTTAATTTATGGAATTACCCAATTTCTCTTTCTTTGTACTCCTCTCTCTTTCTGCCTTTCTCTCTATTTCCCTCTCACTCTCATCCTTTCTGCCCTTCCCACTATTTTCCCCCTCAACTGCCTATATGTAAGTTAATTATCTTATTATGCTAGTAAACTGGCTCATGGAAGACCAGCAGCAGTATAATATTGCAACTGATTATGGACTACCAGTCGTATGTTTCATTTCTCTCTCTCTCTATCTATCTCTCTATAGCAGCTGATTATGGACTACCAGTCGTATGTTTCATTTCTCTCTCTCTCTTTCTATCTCTCTATAGCAGCTGATTATGGACTACCAGTCGTATGTTTCATTTCTCTCTCTCTCTTTCTATCTCTCTATAGCAGCTGATTATGGACTACCAGTCGTATGTTTCATTTCTCTCTCTCTCTTTCTATCTCTCTATAGCAGCTGATTATGGACTACCAGTCGTATGTTTCATTTCTCTCTCTCTATCTATCTCTCTATAGCAGCTGATTATGGACTACCAGTCGTATGTTTCATTTCTCTCTCTCTCTTTCTATCTCTCTATAGCAGCTGATTATGGACTACCAGTCGTATGTTTCATTTCTCTCTCTCTATCTATCTCTCTATAGCAGCTGATTATGGACTACCAGTCGTATGTTTCATTTCTCTCTCTCTATCTATCTCTCTATAGCAGCTGATTATGGACTACCAGTCGTATGTTTCATTTCTCTCTCTCTATCTATCTCTCTATAGCAGCTGATTATGGACTACCAGTCGTATGTTTCATTTCTCTCTCTCTCTCTTTCTATCTCTCTATAGCAGCTGATTATGGACTGCCAGTCGTATGTTTCATTTCTCTCTCTCTCTCTTTCTATCTCTCTATAGCAGCTGATTATGGACTACCAGTCGTATGTTTCATTTAATCCATTACCTTTACCATTTTCATATTTTCTATCTATGACCACAATTTTTGGTATATGTGTGTCATACCGAAATAAAACAAACTCTCTATTTCTGCCTTTCTATCTATTCGCCGTCTCTCTGTCATTTTCTCCTTTTCTCTCTTCCCATCGTCCAATTCTCTCTAGTCTTTTTTTGCTCTTTTTCTATTTTTACTCTCTCTCTCTCTATCTCTATCTCTCTTTCTCTATTTTTCTCTCTCTCTCTATCTCTACTATTTCTCTCTTTCTCTCTCTCTCTCTCTATCTCTCTTTCTCTCTATCTCTACTATTTTTCTCTCTCTCTATCTCTATCTCTACTATTTTTTTTTCTCTCTCTCTCTATCTCTACTATTTCTCTCTCTCTCTCTCTCTCTCTATCTCTACTATTTCTCTCTCTCTCTATCTCTCTCTACTCTTGGAAAAAGAAAAAGAGATCGTGAAGGGACTTCAGATTTTCTCATTCCTTACAACCATGACTCTGTACTGATACTAGTATTATTGCAATATCTGTATCGTAATTACCCCCACCCCCCCCCCCCCCCCCTCCCCTCATCAGCACACCGGACACTATGAGATGGATGTACATACTGCCGTCCAATGACAGTAGGAAGCAACTCTGTAGAATGAGTTTCTTATTATGAAAAAATGAGTCACTGTTTTATGAAGAAATCTATGGAGTTGCTTCCTTTTGATATGTCTATATTTGGGAAACTGGGGGTCATATGACCTTAATGTCTTCATCATCATGCAGAGCATATACAGAAAAGTATCGAAAATGAGGAGAGATAATCAATTTTGGTTTGAAAAAAAATCGGAATTGCTTCCTTTTGTCATTGGGCGGCATTATAGTTTATTTCATGAAGTAAAATTAAACCTCGTATATTTTTCTTTCCTTACACCAAAGGTTCCCATACTGGTACCAATCCTGGTATTCTTGGCGTCTCTTTACCTTATCCTAGCCCCTATCATCAACACACCTGAGATGGAGTTTCTCTATGCATTCATCTTCATTCTGTCTGGGATAGCATTCTACCTGGTCTTTGTTCGGTACAGGCTACGACTTAAAGGCATGAGTACGTACTCCACTTTGAAATCTTTACATTAACCCATTCGTGATAGAGGTCCACATTTTGTGGTTTGGCCTAATATCTTTTGATGCAAAGCCCTAAAAATCATACCAAATACATGAGCAGAAAGAGCAAAAAATTCTACACAAACTGTGCCCATTTTGGTTGCGTCAATATTCGTTGTTTGATGCTGAAAATTTTTTTAAGGAAAATAAGCATTAAAATCCTTAAATTGGCAATGTGATAGAAGGTTTAAAATCACTGTTTTCCCCTGCAAATTGGCAACTTTTTGACTTCTCATCATGATTTCTGTCAATTTATATTCATTTCAGATACATAACATTTTATAAGGAAAATGTAGCAATAAAATAAAAATGTTGGTGTTGCCAATTTGAAGAATAAAAGCTGATCCAATTAGGCTTTAAATAATTCCTGTCACAAATGGGTTAAATAGTGACATAGAGTGGGTCCATCAGTTGAAATCTTTACATTAAATAGTGACATAGACTGGGTCCATCAGTTGAAATCTTTACATTAAATAGTGACATAGACTGGGTCCATCAATTGAAATCTTTACATTAAATAGTGACATAGACTGGGTCCATCAGTTGAAATCTTTACATTAACCCATAGACGTACAGTGTCTCCTTAAGGAGACGCTTTGGCAGTATCTGCCGATTCAGAATGCTAGGCATTACACATTATACATGAGCAGAAAGAGAAAAATTCACTGAAAGTTTTGAGTCCATTCCCATTGCAATATCTTGTTGCATTTTTTAATTAGAGCAGTTTAAATGTAACTAATCATTACACTCCTTAAATTGGCAACGCAGTGAATATTATATAATCACCATTTCCTTGTTCAAATGGGCAGTTTCAGCTTAAATTTTGCAATCATAATTCATTTTGGTTCATGTTATATCTATATTAATTTTTTTTTTCAAATTATGTACGAGTGGAAAAAAAGATTTGTTGCCAATTTGAGGATTGAAGATGATTAATTTAGACCCCTAAAAAGCTCTGTACTTCTATGGGTTAAATAGTGACATAGACTGGGTCCATCAGTTGAAATCTTTACAGTAAATAGTAACATAGGCTGGGTCCATCATTTGAAATCTTTACATTAAATAGTAACATAGACTGGGTCCATCAGGTGCATACCTTTTTATACATCATTTTTAAAGATTGATTTATTATTTTGTCCTTGTGCAGATGCAGATCGATTATCAAAGAATACAGGAGGGATCTTTATTTTATTTTTTGGTGTTTGTTTTTGTTTTTAATTTCTCTATGTAACTGATAGAAATTTTGTCAATGCAGTGTATTTGATTGACGTATATGACTAAATGCCTCGATCAATGCAGTGTATTTGATTGACGTACATGACTAAATGCCTCACCAAGAAGGTGAAGAGGACAAAATGAGATGCTCCCTTTTTAGATATTGCCTAGATTAATATTTCTAGATAAAACGTAAATTAATCATTCATTTTTTCTTGAATTCACAGATACTGTGACAGTTTTCCTGCAGAAGTTGTTCTTTGTTATTCCAACCAGTTATGGAAAGGAGGAGGAGAAGAAGACCCCGCTATGAAACAATCATCTCAACATCACAAAACACATTTTCACTAATAAGCAAAAAGTCGCAAAATATTTTCCCATAAATCATTAGATTTGAAACCCTAGTGCATTCATAAAGAAGAATGGTAATCTGCAACTGTGGAGGGAGTATCTCCGACTAATATTTATTCCACTGCCTGAGCTGTTTCCCTATCGCGCATCGATCAGCTGAGAATACGCCATCAACGCTCAAAACAGACAATCGCTTGCTTTGCAGCAGGTCCTCGCAAACGAGAGGTGGATTTTCGGAGATCGCGCGGTAAAGCAGTGGAGTGCGATGCAGTGCGGAGAATGCACGGGAGTGAACATGGTTTGAAGAAGGGGAAAATAGAACTGAAAATTGACATGACCTGGGCTCTGTAACACAAACGTTTGCAATCAATCGCAAAATGGCAATGGCCAATCAAGATCAATGTTGCATGCGCATATTGTCCAACACACCCACTGTCAACCAATCACGATCGTTGTTTGAAATTTGAAATTGGGGTCGTTTGCAGAAGATGAAGGTGAACTGAAGGCAGTCAAGCCGCACTGGAATAGGAGGGGGGGGGGGGGGAAGGAACAAAGGCTCGTGTTCCCAATTAAATTTGAAGAATTTTAATTTAAATTTCCAAACTGAAGCACTCTCTTTAAAAAGAATGAACGCATTCATTCTGTGATAGGGGTGAATTCAAGAAAAGGGTGCATTTAGAGTGAATTAAGAGTGAATTAAGAGTGAATTAAGAGCAAAAATTGTGATATTCACTCTTTTAAGGGTGACCTCGGTGATCACTACAGGATTTTGAGTGATCACTGAGGTCAGCCCTTAAAGAGTGAAAGAAGAGTGAATATCACAATTTTACTCTTAATTCTCTCTTATTAATTCACTTTAAATTCACTCTTTTCTTAAATTCATCCTTAACAGATCGAATGCGTTCACTCTTTTTTCCCCCAAAGAGAGTATGCGTTGGGAAGAAGAGCATGGAAAGTGTTGATCAATGATCAATGTAATGAACTGTTGTGAAATTTTATTTTCCCATTGGAAATATTTTACAGATGTGGGAAAAATTCATATTTACAGCCATTATTTCAGCTCGTACCATGTATCAAATTTATCTTTATGGATGCAATGTCTTTACTAAACTAAATTTCAGCTGAGTTTTTGTCATGACGCTGTATTTGATGAAATTCAGTTGAATAGTAAAAGCGGTGACATTTTTGTGAAATATAGTTAAGGTGTCGTATTAAAACGAGTAATAACTTGAACTAAAAATGTCTTGCTGTGATACAAATGTTCTTTGGCAAGACATTAATCTATATTTGCCACTCGTAACCCTGATGTATACATAGGTATCTTGTAGGATGGAAATCCATGTGTGTTGTGAGTACTTTGGACACCTTGCGCGGTTCATCTGAGCACAACAGATGAAAACACTACTATCATTGGTACTATTGTACATGAAGCAAGTTTAAACGCTGATGGCGCTCTTCAAGCATCAGCATTGTATTATTGCTTCCTTTATGACGTAATGGTAAATGTCCAGTATTATGCTCTGGTCTAAGTTCGTTTTCACTGAAATGCAAGAAAAAGTCCAAAGTACTGCTTCCATGTATTCGGATTTCTGCGGGAATCTTTAAGTGTTCAGTGGTTGGCGAAAAAGACTTCAGTAAATTGTACATCGTGCTGTGGAATGATGTTTCTATCGAATGGTATCCGTCCTGTAAATATTTAAGAAAATATATTTTCGTGATATTCCAGGGTATGTGAGGCTGCAAATTATTAACCGTCATGCATTAATCATGGTATGGTGAAAGGTTGACAATGATTAGAAAAGTCCTCTAAAAAAAGAAGAAGAAAAAAAAAGAGTGAACGCATTCACTCTGTTGGTAAATTTAAGAAAAGGATGCATTTAAAGTGAATTAAGAGTGAAATTAGAGTAAAAATAATATTCACTCTTTTAGGGGTGACATCGGAGAGCACTCAAGGATTTTGAAGGATTTTGAAGTCACCCCTAAAAGAGTGAATATCACAACTTTTACTCTTAATTCACTCTTAATTCACTCTTAATTCACTCTAAATTCACTTTTCTTAAATTCATTCCTAACAGAGTGAAAGTTGATCATCTTATATGAGTGTGGAATGAAACTTTAGAAAGCATCTACATGTTGTTATAAATGATTTTAATGTTCCTTATCATTTCTATAGCCGCACTTACAAAGTGTTTAAACGTGTTCCCTCATGTTGAGGCTAAATGTTCGTTTTAAGCATGTACTAATTACACGTACTTGCTTATTGCAAATCTTTTAATACCCGATAGGTTAGTCCATGATTTATTTATTATTATGTAAATATGTAAATATATAGGCCTTTTAAAAAAATCAACTACTCACTCTGAAATAAGAGGCAATTTGTAAGACGTTGCAACTCTAATGGGATTGGTAGTTTCAGCAATATTAGTAATATGATACTTTATAGTTTATTTCCTAAAAGCGTTATATCATTCCAAGAATTAGTATATTCTTTACTGTAAGCTATTATTCTACGCAGCCTACACAGGAACTGTACTAGAGGTTATTTATTTGAACATTTTAATATGTCCAGTATCTATTCACATTTTGAGATATGCTCTTTTCCCTAATAATGTATATTTAGAAAATTTTGAGTATTTCGAAGTTACAGGGCCATAGTTCTCTCTCGCTTCTGTATATTATTTAGTTGATAGTTTGCATCGAGGAAGCAATGATGCGCTGTTTAACCCCGAAATATAATTATATCGTCTTTATGGAGCCAGAAGGGCGTCATCTCATATGTTTTAACACATAGTAAATGAACTTCTAGCTCTAAACTGACGATATATTTCACGTGTTGATTTCAATATTTTGTAATACAGATATTATACCTATTATGATTATGCATACAAGGCTTTTAAAAGAATTAATGGGGACTTAGATTTTTCTTTAACGTTATCCGTTATATTAGTAGTTTTCCCTTTGAAATATATACACATATATATATTTTTTCACCAAAGATGACGTTAAACAAAATCAAAGAGAATTCCAAAAGTGTTCAATGTCAGCCAACGTTGTAAAACGTATTCTATACCAAATATTCCTTGTAAAGACGCGAGAAATTACACGAAGCTGAAGCTGAGCTAAATAATTATGTCTAATGCTGCAGCGCCTTCATTGAAGGCTTATTGTGACTAATTTTGGTAGGATTTCTGTATTTGGCATTGAACCGAGCATCCATACACATGTGCATTTCCACCTCTGGATATTCCTTTGAAAAGTAAATCATTTAGAAATAGAGAAAAAACAAACAAAAACAAAACATTCAAAAGAGAATAATGAAAAAAAATTATCAAAAGTAAGGAGAAAATAATAGATAAAAAGAGAGGAGCATTGATCACATCTCTTATTGGTAGAGGATAGTTCCTGCAGCTCGCAGTTAACTTCCAATTTGACGTCATAGAAATGAATATGTATCAGTAAAAGCTGTGATACTTTCACTATTGCTGACGAAATAAACGCCATTGTTATCATCAGTTGTTATCAATTATTATAGCATTATAGCAAATATGGAAATAGCGAGAGCAAGACTCGAATCCGGGCTTTTAGATGGTGGAACAAACGCGTAACGCATTGAGCTGCGAGAGCGATCGACACCGGTGAGGGTTCTCTAAGAGATTTATACCTGGAATTCATAAGTACATTGCCTTCGAAAGCTTATACATATTCATTTCTATGACGTTCCTATGACGTTCCTATGACGTCAAATTGAAAGGTAACTGCGAGAGGCAAGAACTATCCTCTACCTCTGTGTATTTGGCCTACCTTGCCCTTATAGGATCTTTCAAGACTGATATTTTCCATGACGATGTTAGAGATCGCATGTACATATGTAAAGTGTAAAACGCAAAGTGATAATGGAAGCTATATATGTTAATGTATATCGTGTATTTTCAAATGATACGTATGTGTATCACTGTATTCTTGCGATGATGATTATACGAAGCCTTGACAGGCATTGCAACAGTGTCGTATCTCTTACTATACATCTGTCTATTATCTTTGTTGGGGCAACAGTTACTTTATTGCGGAGTGCAGCTGAATATTTCTGCTCTAGAACTTTTATCATGCTTATGTCGGCCTAAGTTCGCTGAAATCAAATCGGAAACAGGGAAATTATGTCAGTCTAGATTTTTAAAAAATGTCTTCCATGTCATTATGATCGTTCTTTATGACTGTCCTTTTTTCCTTGAAGGTGCTATTTTTGTTTCTACTGCATATAAAAATTGCATATAAGTTAATTGTTATCATTATCATAATCTTTTCTTCTTCTTCTTCTTCTTCTTCTTCTTCTTCTTCTTCTTCTTCTTCTTCTTCTTCTTCTTCTTAATTTTCTTCTTCTTCTTCCCTACTACTTCTGCTACTACTACTACTACTACTACTACTACTACTACTACTACTACTGCTGTTATTATTGTTTATTACCATCATTTTCATCTTGCCAACTGCAGCTTTGATTGATAATTTGTTTGATAAACGTAGAATCTGGGCCCATTTCATAAAAAAGTTGTTCTGATAGCAGCTCTTGCTGGAATGGTAACTTTCATTATAAAAGCCAATTGAGAAGCAGAATTCTCACTGTTGCCACGGTAGTTACCATTCCAGCAGGAGTTGCTATCATAGCAACCTTTTATGAAATATGGCCCTGGAGTAGTTGAATTCTTACCTTGGATGTGCATACGAGTGTGTATCATATGTCAGTTAAACTTGATGTTTATATCTACAGCTCATGCGCAATACTTAACCGAAATCTGCATGCCTAAAATGAAGCATTACATACAGAGTCATATTCCTTGAAATGAGGTTGTATAGTGTAAATAGTTAATGGTGTATAGTGTATTACCCCACAGTATAATCATGATACATGTATATATGCATGAAGGAGTCCTATGTCTGCGATATGATACCGCACAAATTTTGTTAGGAATATACAGATATATCCTTAAATTACACTAATGGTATCTGTTTCTTCGTGATTATTGTTGTGTTGGTAAGCTATGGCTAGTGCAATAACAATACGTCATTAATTTCATCTCTTATTCCCGTAACGCTAAAGCGAACAAGTGTATGCCATTTAACTAAAGGGTAGAATTAAGTCGAATAAGTGTACATAATAACATACTAAGTATGCTGTATATAAAATGATTATAAGATTCAGTTTGCGAAGCAATAAAAGTTGGAATTTCTTTCGTCTAATGAAAGATATTTGAGATGTTTTATGTAATAAGTTTTTGATTGTGTATGCATAAGGAATAATTAACCAGTGTGCCCCGTTCTGATGTACAATAACACTCTTGGATATTAATGTGTTGTAAAATGTAAATTGTAATTGAAACTAAACTCTTGGTTTATGTAATAAAATGTCAAGCAAAAATGCAGTACGGTTGTTTCACGTTTTCTTTTTGCTTTTTTTGTTTTGCCTTGTTTTTTGCTTTTTTTAATTGTGCACCCTTACGAATCTTATTAAATATGAGATTTAGAGATTTTATTTTATTTTACTTTAGGATAATATCAGTTGTACAATCAAAACTGAATGTGATTTAACAAAAAGAAAGAGAAAATTGGTAAGATGTTTATATCTTTATTGCAGATCAGTTACAAACACTGATTTTTACTTTTCTGCAATAATGGAATCCCATCCCCTTCAAACATATCATAGCTTATTATCACAATCTTCATTAACAAAGAAAAAAGAAAAAGAAAAAAAAAACCCAGTAAGAATAAAACAATGATGACATCAATACTAAATGAGTATAATAACAATGCCTGTTACAGTAATTACTACAACAACTACTAACTTTACTAGAATAATATAGTTGAAGGTAATAAAAAATATAATGGTAATGATAAGTATTCCTGCTTTTTATTATTATTATTATTATTATTATTATTATTATTATTATTATTATTATTATCATTATTATTACTATCATCATCATCATCATCATCATCATTACTACTACTATTAATAGTATCATCAGCACAATTATTACTATTATAATCCATTATTGTTATCATAATCATTCTTTTTATCATCTACAAGTATTATTAGTCATCATTCTAATAATTCTTGTTATCGTTTTTATTATTATTATTATTATTATTATCATTATTATCATTATTATTATTATTATTATTATTATTATTATTATTATTATTATTATCATTATTACTATTATTATTATCATCACTGATATGATTGATTATGATGACATAATTATTCGATTCAAGATAATTTTTTCTCATGGATTGGTATGTGCAGGATATAAGAGCTTCTCCATTCCTTCAACACTAGTTTCGTTGATATATCTTTTCATCATTTTCACGACTGAATCTAAAACAATCAAACGCAAACTAACGGTGAAAATGCTTTTATCGCGGTAATCTTATTGGATGCTTTATGTTACAAAAGTATACAATACTTATCGATAGTGTAGTTAATTACTAACCCATCAATGCCAGGTACTCATATCGAGAGAGAGAGAGGGAGGGACATGTGAGCAATACACCTTGTCCAAGGATGTAAGCACCGTGCGAGGCTTGAACCCAGGATCTTTCGTGTGACAGGCAAGAGCCTTCACCACTATGCCACAATGTTCCCAAAATGACATCACATTGATTTCAAACTTCTGAAATTGCACACGCAGATCGCAGAATGCGAGGTTTATATTGTTCGCCCATAAATCCGTTTCGTTTACATTATCATGATTATGAGCCATCTTGACGAGTGACAACAAGCAAAGAATAGTACATATATGAAATTCAACAGTTCTCATATTGATCAATTTAGTAGAGTGGCGCTATGTGGGGGGGGGGGGGGCAGGGGCGGCCGCCTATTTAAGAGATCAAAAGAAGAACAAGAAGAATAAGAAAAAGATGAAAATGAAGAAAAAGAAGAAGAAAAAGATGAAAATGAAGAAAAAGAAGAAGAAGAAGAAGAAGAAGAAGAAAAAGAGAAAGGAAAAAAAAAGAAGAGAATGCAGGGTCATGCCATATATGATAGCCCTATTTGTTCATTTAAAACGTAAATAAACTCTCCTGTGGGTCATCTCCTCCCCCCCCCATCAAAAATTCCCTGGCACCGCCCTGTCCATTTATAATTTAAATGTGGCACTTTTAAGCAAATAAATGTCCCCTTTTACTACATTAATGATGACTTGATATTAAAAATCTTAGATATGTATAATTTCAAAACACTAGTGAAACGAAACATGCCCATCATAAAAATTAATAATCTCAGTCTCGTGCAACGACAAACAAGCAAAATAGGGAAATATACTATTATTTTACAAAAAAATAACTATGAACAGAAAGAGAGAGAAACAAATATTAAGTACAGTCAGTGGCGAAAATAGTCAAATAATGACTGATTGCCAATATAAACAGAACAAAAGAAGAAGAAGAAGAAGAAGTAGAAAATGCCTTTTTCAGTTTGTCCACACATGTCAAAATCTTCTTTAATTCTGTGTTATTGCACTTCACCAGTATCATTTATTTCCTAACTCTATATAAGCTGTTAGAAAAATACGCTGTATAAAATGATTACATTCTTATTGCATTAAAACACAGACCTTATATGTATACTATTTATTAAAAGAAACCTCATCCATTACCTACATCACAGTTCCACACAACTCAGTTACCATGACACAAAAACATTAACGTCGAATGCAAGTAAATTATAATGGCAGCATACATTATTTTGTTCTATATGTAAAGAATGCTTTGCTTACACAGAGAAAACACTGTTTAAAAATGCAGTTTACAATATGAACTGAATAACTCATTGCACAGTTCATATTGTAAACGATTTGTTTAGATATTAAACAGGTTGTATAAGTTTTAAACAACCTTTCAAACAGCGTTTATACTTTGTACATCAACAAATACCTTTTACCATAGATAAATGAATAACACAAAGAGCTTTTGGTGATCTCTAAAGCTTTTCGGAAAATTAGTGTTCTTTGATATAGGCATATGTACATTAATACACAATAGCCACTCAGGCCTATCTATATAAGCCTAAATATTCAGTGCTATCACAGTGTTGTCACAGCAAAATAACAAAGTTTATGTAAATGGAAGTCATCTACTCCTATTCTGTGATGCCAAATTTAAGGAAAACAATAAGAACAATAGGACGATGTGGGAATGTAATACAATTAATCTACTTTCATTATTTTGTTCGTTATTCACACATTTATATACATTTTACATAATTATGACGTCGTCACTTGTGAGATTGGCAAGAACACGCTTTTTTTTTTGGGGGGGGGGAGCATTTTATAATCTGCAAAAAATAACCTCTGATCCCCTTGCCTATTATATTGCATCATTTCTCTTGGAATTAATTTCATGATATTTTAACACCCCTCGTTTGAATACTTATCTAAAACAACATTTTGACGAGTAATGGCTATTGTAACTCTATCATTATATCGATAGATCAATCAAGTCGGGTAATATTCCCGAGATCCATGGACAAGTTCTCTCCAGCGATTCGCGTCCTTGATTAGATTGATAATTACTTGAGTTTCATGGAGACCAGTGTCTATTCGTAGTGAGTTGACATGTTTTCCTGGGTCTCACCCTTTTTGCCTTTCCATGGAGGGGCTCCCACAATAGAACTGAGTGAAGTGTCACCTCAGGATGCCATTGTGCATGTCATGCAAGTTTTAATCCCTCCTCTGCATATGTCACTTTTGAGCTGAAGGTCAGCTGAAGGTCAGCTCAAAAGTGATATCGATGGATATATGAAGGAACATAAAGTGATTGGCTCAGGAATATATAATTCATGGAGGCACATTGACTCAAATTGGGAGTAAAAGATTTGATTTGAATTGTAATAGCAATGCATACTCATTGCAGTATTCTCCTGTTCTCCTGAACCCGTTCATACCAATTACACATTTGGAAATCTCTCGATATATTGCAATTTTAATTTTGTTCTGTTGCTGTATTCTAAGAACACGCTGTTTTAATGAAAGTTTAAGGATTCGGCCATATTTGACCCAAAACAGTAACGATGACGATATTTATTATTATTTTTTAACTGAAGGTACATCCTACATCTTCCCTATTATTAAAGGAAACCAAAATCCTTCAAATTAAAGCTAAGACGGAATGAAAATGATCAGGGACAATTTGAACGAAATCAGACATGGAATAAGAAAGTTATGCCTATATGAAATTTTCTGGATTTTTCTATCGCTACGATAGCTGTTGATGACCACTCTCAATACGTTTTGTACACATAATATCACATATTCTTTATTTACTTGAAGAAACATATTTTCATTCTCCTTATCCCGAATATGTTGTGGAGGAAACATTATACAAGTATATCTTGAGTTTGGTTTAGTAAAATGTGCAAATCTTAAACAAAACGAAAAAATTTCACCATGTGTGTTCAAATCATACTGAGAACAGTACACGAAATATTGTCATCAATAGGTATGTTAGTGTAAGAAAAAAAAAGGGGGGGAAATATCGAAACTTTCATATACCCATAACTTTCTTATTCCGACTCCGATTTCTTTCAAATTTTCGCTGATCTGTTTTTATTTCATCTTCGCTTGCATTTAAAGATCACTTTCCTGGACGATTTTGTTTTCGTTTTTTTTTTAACATAAATGAACGCACTGCCACATTCACACCTTATAATAGAATGTACCTTCAAGTGAAAAAAAAAAAAACTCGTTATCGTTAAAATAATTATGATCGATGTCTTTTAACAGGTCATAAGAAAATAAATTCGGAGAAAGTCGACTGTACCATCATGACCATTACCATTGCTGCTCGCATAAAATGTCGTCTTGTTAATAGACATCAACGACTTGCCGAAATCAATCATAGGTATATCATGAGGTTTAACACACTTTCACAAACATTGAGAATAAAATGTTTTTTTTTTCCAGAACAGCACCCTCGTTTATTTTCCTATTACTTCAACCGTTTCAGAACAGCCTCATATCCCGGTGCCTGACTGTATACCATGATTTCATTGTCACCGTTGATGGCGATGTTTCCTGATGACGTCACAATGAATTCGGATAGCAGAAACTTCGTAATCTTGCAGCGAACGATTACCTCGATTCTGCCGCTTGGGGTACGCATTCCTACGTATGTTGTCGGGTCGTCTGTCTTCTTGTACATGATGTAGATGACGTCACGACTCACGGCGCATCTGAGCTCGCTCCAGTCGCCATCTTGGATTGTCTCTCTGAGAACTCCCAACTCATCGTACACACTGATAGTTGTGATTCCGGTTTGTATTACGATCCACCCTCGACTCATGTGGTATATTCCGTTGATTTTCTTGCCCTCTATGGGTAAGGTCCGGATTATTTTCCCGTTTCTCGGATTCAAGAAATATATTTTCCTATTCAATTCATCACCAACGAGAACAAGCCCATCCTTCGTTACAGCTACCCGGGCGCGTGCCGACGGAATACTCACTGATTTGACGGACGCGCCTTCCATATCGTAAATATGAATTGTCTTGCTATTGTAGTCACTAACAACCAGTGTATCATTTTGAGCGCATGCGCAATCACATATGTCGAAATGCGCGTCGGCAACGATAGTGCGCGTTTGTTTAGTATCTGTATTCATTTCAAATAAGCCTGACCGAACCTCGTTTGTCATTATGATACTACCGTTACTTCTACCTTTCGCCAGGAGCTCTGGGTAGGATATATTTGGAGGGACGGGAATGCTGCATCCCAGCTCCCATGAATATTTCACTCCATTCAAACTACCCACAAGTTCTTCGGAATCGTTGTGTTGTCTTGCAAATTTGATCTTCTTGCACGAGGCTGTGATCTTCCGTACCGAATCTAGGCTGTCCCTAGCGATATTCTGCAGGGCATCGCACGGTTCAGTTTCCTCGACCGCTGTTAGGTTCGTTTTGGCTCCCGACCGCATTTTGACCTGAGTTTCAATCCGCCCTCTTCTGTCCCTCATTGCGCTCTCGAAGCTTTCACGAAGATGGCCGATTTCGGTAAGCAGAGTCTCCTTCCTCTCACGAATCATTTTGTTCTTCTGTTCAGCCTTTTGGTGAATATCCCGGATGCGACGATCGCGCTCTTTTGTTATCTTTCGGATTGCCTCTTCTGCATCTTGTTTGGCTCGACTTGCCTAGAGAGAGAGGAGGAAAATATAAAGATAGGAACAGAGAGAGAGAGAGAGAGAGAGAGATAGAGAGATAGAGAGAGATAGAGAGAGATAGAGAGAGAGATAGAGAGATAGAGAGAGATAGATAGAGAGAGATAGAGAGAGAGAGATAGATAGATAGATAGAGAGAGAGAGAGAGAGAGAGAAAAATATGTAAAATGCGATTGTTACCTCAGGAAGTAGAGTGAATCAGTAAAGTTTTAGCTGAAATTGAAATTAATACAAGTAATGGCAAACGTAATGAGAGAAACTGTTATGGATAAGAAACAAAGAAAGAAGGGGTGAAGGAGAGAGAGAGGGGTGGGGGGGGGGAAGAAACAGCTTTCTATAGCAAGGAGACATTCCAGGATAAGGCTGCAGAAGTATATATTTCTGCATCCTTACAACCCATTATCAATTTTTAAGGTCATTATCTTCAGTAATTCATTTCCATTATTTCAGAAATAATATCCGGTCGTTTTAAATTGATTACCGTCGAACATCTTGGGAGCATTTCATGAAGAGTTTTGTCAGTGATTTTCGCTGACAACTGTTATAAGCTACTGAAAATCTTCGCATCTGTTTGACAGAGAGCAAATTAGTCAGTGAAAATCACCGACAAGTCTCTTCATGAACACTCCCCTGAATAGCACACCTGGTTGCCCAAGTATCAAACTGGACAGTCACGAAAGTGAAAAATAAGTATAGAATAATCCAGCAAGGAGGTGTTTCACAAAGACTTAGATTGACTGAAATCGCACTTAACTATGGCTGGCCATTTCATGCCACAGGTTTTTTTTTCTCACCATGGGTCTCTCAAAGGAGTTGCAAATCATGGTCACAAATTGCAGAATTTACATTTTTAAAAATACTTTTTGATGAAGAAGCAAAAAAAAAACCCAACAAACAAACAAACAAAAAAAAGAGGTGAATTCTGCAAGTTTGTGACCATGATTTACACACCCCTTGAGAGACTGACAGTGACAAATAAACAGTGGCATGAATGGCCTGCCATAGTTAAGTTCCATTTGAGTCAGTCTTAGTCTTTTTGGAACACTCCAAGATGGGTAAAGAGGAGGTAGGAAATTAGAATAGCGTAGAATGATTATCTGAGGTCCGCATTTGCAGTTATAACAAGATGGTTCTTCAAAGTTGTGAAATCACTTCAATAAATGGTTTTCTTTTCCTGATTCAACACTTTTAATTTTTTGTATCGTTCACATCTTTTATCTAAATCTTTCATACATTCATCTACCACTGCATCACTGCGTAAATAAATACTTGTATTTGGTATGCAAGAGTTGGATAAATTCTATCTGCCATCTCGCATTCACCCTAATATTACTTCTATTCCCGATGACCTTTGAGAAATTGCAGTATTGATGAGATCCTAATGCAATTCAATACAGATACCCTTCGCCCTGACATATCAGGCCCCTGGTAGATTTTAGGAGGCGAAACGACGAGATGGGCAGGTTTAGGGGAAGGGAATTCATGAAGGTATTGTGAATAAAAATGTGAATTATTTTTTGAAGATTAGACAAAAGGCAGTTGAGATCTCAAAGATATGGCAAAAGACAACGAGAAATTTTTTGTTGTTGTCTGCTGGCAGCAAAAAATTGTTGATGAATCAAATTATTATAAAGTTAGCACAAAATATGACTTCACCAGTTTGTCTGCGTAACGTTTGGCAAAACTATTTTGAGCGTGAACGTGCATCTTATTATAAAAAAATGGCCTGCTAAAAAGGAAACACACACACACACGCGAAGCCGAAAAAAGGAGGGGGGGGGGGACGGTGGATTTAAGCAAAGATTGACTGCTGGATAGTAGTGAGCCTTAATAGGTATGCCGTAGGATGGACCTTCAATTAAAAATCCCGTCATCGTTTAACATTATCGACCAGGGCTGGTATTTCACCAAGAGTTAAGTTTGACAGTCGTGCTTAATAAGCGCCAATGCCCATCTGGTTTTTAACGCGTTATCTTATTGATAGACTTCCCAATAGCGTGTGTCCCCTAACCACGATTCTGACCAATGCGGTGATGCGTAATATGCAGCACCCAAGAAGGAATTTAAGTGCGACTTTAATTCAAATTTAAATCTTTGTGAAACACCCCCCCGCCCCCCCCCCCCCCCCCCCCCCCCCCTCCCGGGCTGACCAGCCATTTCGCTTTCAAAGCACGAACCTGTGCTCGTGCGTCTTTTTGCACGCCCTCTACGTCTTCCTCGGCTGCTGACGTGATGCTCTCGACAAGGCTTTCAAAGTTTGCTCTGCCTTCATCGCTGCATCGTCCGATCTGCGACAGATACCGAGCCGTCTTCTCTTCCGTCATCGTCAAACTCGTCGAAGTAATCTGTTTTGACGACATGAAGAGCAAATAGTTGCAAAGATATTTCGACATTCGATGATGAAAAAGAGTATTTGTTCTAGTTATATCATTGATCATTGTAATCTAAACGTAGTTGGAAAAGGTAAACTGATTTAATTTGAAAAAAAACAAGGTGTCTAGTGTTTTTAAGGTTCTAATGATAAACTGACATATCAATTTTTGTCAAATTGAGGTATTTGCAATTAAAGAACAAGAAAAATAAAATAATTTATTAGAACATTTATTCTACTTTTTTTACCTTAACTTCAAAAATATATCTTTATACATGTATGCAATCAGCATTGTATCATTTGAAAGGTATAATTTTGTACTATATCATGACAGTGAATTTACTCTAAAATCTTCAAAAATGGCCTTTATCGGCTTTTTGCATATAACGCTACATTTTTCAAAATCATCAATCAGAAATTTATCCTTTTGACCACAGTGTACATACACTGCACATAGATAGGATTACATTGGACCACACATAAATGTGGCATGGGACTCGTTGTTCGGCCTGAAAATTTCTTGTTTTTTCTAGACTAGAGTATGAGGGCATTTGGAGTGCTCTCATGCTGTGGTAATCTTCTTAACGCTCATAACAACAATGAGATAACTCGTAAAAAATGTGTTAGCAATACCTACAACTCAATATGATTTTATAAATACAACTGCTCCCATAGACAGGAGGCGCCATTTTACTGAGGCAAGACCTTTGTATACCTTCGATGCAGCTTTGAGGCACCATGATTCAGTGAAATTGTACAGTACAGAGCAGCAGAATATATGCATAATTGTATAATTTTGAGCTTTATAAATGTTACATTATTATTATTATTTTATCTGTTTATATGTACTTTTATGTTGACGAATAAAGTATGTATTATGAAAAAAAAATAATATTATTACTGCTGCTGCAACAACAACACAACAGCAACTACTTCTACTACTACTACTACTACTACTACTACTACTACTACTACCACCACCACCACCACCACCACCACCACCACCACTACTACTACTACTACTACTGCTGCTGCTACTGCTGCTACTACTACTACCACTACTACTACTACTGCTACTACTGCTACTACTACTACTACTACTACTACTACTACTACTACTACTACTACTACTACTATACTACCACTACTATTACTACTACACTACTGCTGCTACTACTACTACTACTGCTGCTGCTGCTGCTGCTGCTACTACTATCTGTTAATAATAACAGCAATAATAATAGTAAATGTAATGGTTAGAATAATGACATATTTAAGACATTTATAATACTCCCTTTAAAGCCCACGGCACACTATACGATCCGACTGCGCCCTGATTTTCGAAGAAATGGCAGTTTGCATTAAATATGAACATGATGAAAGTGAAAGTCCTTTATTTGTAGTTCGGAATAACCATAGGAACACTAAAACAGAAATTTTGGTTGACTGCAAGCCTTGTGGTAGGATTAAAGGCTAAATAGGCTTCAAATCGTACCCGATTGTATTATTGCAAAGGCGCCACTGAGATTCGGAATTGAGTTTGCTTTTATTCCTAAAGGGAGGCTCACAATAGCTCGGAATTTCAATCTGAGTATTTATACGACTATTCGGAACTTTGATCATTAAGATTTTACATGTTTGAATGTTCATATCAAATGCTATAACACATTCTAAAAATCAGCTAATATGATGAGATTATGGGTCAATTAGTATAGGTGCAACTTATCCAGTCGTAATATTCTAGACAGAAATGACCGAGTTCTTGTAAAATTACGATTGGAGAATAGTCACAAATGACTAAAATATATATATGAAAAATTGACTAGTATTTCAGTTGCACTCAGCTTCCCCTTAAGCTTCATCTAGTCATTTTAACTGATTTGTTTTAAGAGTGCATTTTTTTTTCCAAAACCGGATCGCAGATGGATTGTACAGGTGTACAGTGTGCGGTGGACTTGAAAGACGAATGTCTATTATTACGAGATTGATTATTCTGAATAGGGAAGACATAGAAGGGAAAAATATCTATTCTGAGCAGCAATGTCGGCATCATTCATCATCTAGTAATTCATCACCACTTCAAATAAACAACGGGGGTTATTAGTCAGTTGCAGGTATTTGTCAAGACCTTGGGAGCATTTCATGAAGAGTTTTGTCAGTGAAAATCACCGACAAATGTTACAAGCTACTGAAAATCCTCGCATCTGATTGGCCAACAGCAAATTAGTCGGTGAAAATCACCGACAAAACTCTTCATGAAACGCTCCCCTTTTGGAGTCAGCAAGTATGCAAGAAATTAGTAAACAGGGGGTGTTTCACGAAACCGTCATAAGTCTAACTTCTTGAACATCCCACTGAAACGTGTGTTGTAGAATTAACACATGTTTGAATGGGATTTCCATGAATTTAGACTTATGACGGTTTCGCGAAACGCACCCCTGGGAGTGTTTTACAAAGCTCGATTTTACTTGCTCTTCGAGGGACTTGCTAATGAGAATTAATGCCTTATATACCGATGGGGCATTAGCGCATCGACTTGGTTTCGGGATTGTGAATCCCATTTGGCTTTCCAAATTCAATTCATTTTTCATTTCATGTCATCTTTATTCACCTCTTCTTTAAAAGGTACAATATACAAATATCAAACAATACAAAGATAACATTCATAAATACATAAAAACAACAGCTGAATACATGTACAACAAAAGCAAAGCAAAACAAGTAAAAAATAAATAAATAAATGTAAATTTAAACATTAAAAATTAAAGAATGACATGGTTGATGGTGAATTAAAAAAAAACATGCGTAAAATTCACCATCAACCATGTCATTCTTTAATTTTAATTTTTAAAATTTTATTTATTTATTTATCTAATTAAAAAAATACATGCGTAAAATTCACCATCAACCATGAATTGGTGCATGATCTAAAAATCAGATGTTACCTATGGTCACGCATAGTCGTAATATGAGAACAAATCGTACGCATCTCTTACCACTTTGCTAATTACTAAACGAATGCTTTTATTCCATTGTAATTCATGAAAGCACCTAACGTGCATACGGTGGTTTTTATTTTGATTTTTACAATATAGGTATTTACTTAATATAGGTAATATACTCAATGAAAGTATTTCCAAAAGAAAGCAACATAAAATTTAAAAAAGAAAGAAAGAAAGACATTATGACAGTATTAAAACGGAATACGAATAGTATTCTTGAATTGTTACACGACAATAATACCTATCTGCGACTGTCAAAAAATGAAAAATATATCAAACTGTCAATTAATAGATAGTATAAATATCTGCTTAATATATGTAGGAAAACAAGCTGGAGTAGTTTTTGGTCTTCCATTTTCGTTTTATATCTTTTATTTTTCTCAGAGATCAAGAGATCTATTCACAATTACCAATAATATAATTAAACTAAGGTATTAAGATCGCCCTTACACGAAGCAGAATGATGAAATAGGAAATATGGTTGTACGATGGGGTGATGCATTAAGTGGAATTGATGAAAGATTGGCTGTGTTCGATGGCATGCCGTTAACGACAGATACAATACAGAATGAACGCAGTTTTTAACGTTCATGTAAGATTTATGATGTAGCAAACACCACTTGATACTGCAGGTATAACAAATGTGATAATACAATTCTTGTTACGATAAAATGTAACGATTATGAAATACACAAATACAAGAATGAAGAACGCTGCTTATTAAAAGCGCGTTCAGTCAACTATAGATCAATACTATTAAAATGCTCTTACCTTTCGAGTGAAAACAGGTAGTTGATACTGAGAACGGTTGGGTGAAGATGAAGATACACAGAATTATAGCTATACTGCAGCAAACGGTGTGCTTGCGATTCGAAAAGAGGATCGCATCCGCGGTTTTCTCCCTCGCGTTATTCCCAGGGTCGGGCACGCTACAGGCACGGAGTGATGATGTTTAACGTCTAGCGAAATACTGCAATATGGACGTTTTACGTATGTGTATGACGCCAAAATGATGTGTGCGAGTGTGTGTGTGTAAAAGAGAGAGAGCTTGTGTATGTCTAATGTCATGTGTGTGTGTGTCTGTGTGTGGGTGGTGATCGGCTGAAGGCGAGTCTGGGCGTTGCAGATCAAGATGGTAAAGTGATTACGTCATCAATAGCAAATGAGATGCAATGGGAATGAGAGGAAATCGTTTAAGAAAACATGAAGAAGTATTGAAAGACGGGCAGAGGTATTGAGCATAAGAGGGATTGCAGAATAAAATGGAAAAATAAAAATGATACATGTACATAAAAAGAAATAAACAGTGTCAAAATGAACAGATTAGTAATATATTGGGAGAAATGATACCATTGGAGGTAAACAAAATGAGATAAATGATGTTTTAATAATAATAAAAAAAACACTAGGGTAGATGGAAGGAGGGAGGTTTGAACCGAAAAGAGAGAAAATTATTATACTTTCTTTATACTTGTTCAAATGTAAAAACATTTGTGCTATTCATAAGGAAAAGACCTTCCGCTTTAAGAAGGAATCGACCGTATACCCTTTGTATATCACGTTAAAGCTTGACTTCACTGATAAAATCGGTCAAGAAAATGTATGTTGTTCAAAGATTAGTAGGGGAAGGGTGGACACTTCGGCATCGGTTTTTCCAGATCCAAACCAAAAGAGACTTAGATTATTCCTGGCAATATTTTGATGAGAGTTCTCTGACTATGGAAAAAAAGGTGATGTTCCAATATTTGTTGGAATCAAAGCCAAGAGATTATCATTTAAACGTTAAGTTATTCAAGAAAACTATTTATTCACGATATTAGTGAAGAATTAAATTTTGAATCAAAATTAAACTTTTCTATGTACATACATTAACTGTACAAATTCGACATTAATCAATTTTGATGATATTTGAAAGGAACGATAATTATTTGTTGATAGGATTCACCTCAATTAGCATTATAATATTTATTTTACTTCCTTTTACTAAAGCATGATATCTTTATACATGCACATATGTATTTATATATATATATATATATATATATATATATATATATATATACATACACACACACATATACATACATATATATATATATATATATATATATATATATATATATGTGTGTGTGTGTGTGTGTGTGTGTATATATATATATATATATATATATACATGAGTTGGCTGAAGATCGCTTCTCATGGTGCGTGAAACTCTGAGTAGCGATTTAATAAAGTACATACAGATGAACCACACTTCAACTGTGTAACTTGAACTTATTATTTACTATGTGAGACAATTGAGTGAATAATAGCGTAGCATGAATCAAAGTTCCCCAGAGCTGTCCTACCATTTTGGAAATTTTGCAAAGGTTGAAAAAATGTCTCCGCCGGGAATCGAACCCGAGCCTTTGGCCATGAACGCCAATGCCTTAACCACTAGACCACGGAGACGGGCCAGTGGTTTCGGCGACTCCAAATTCGCTTAACCGACAGATTGACAAATCTTCAACCCTCACTAATTAATTCCTTTGTCGGTGGCAGATGAGTTTCGAACAAAGACCTGCCGCACACCTCAGCTGGATCCGAGCGAATGCTTTAGGATACATGTATATGTTGGAATAATTAACATTTGTGATCAGGTAACATATACAACAGCTTTGGCAACTCTCGTGGAAATAAGGACATGGTAGGACAGCTCTGGGGAACTTTGATTCATGCTACGCTATTATTCTCTCAATTGTCTCACATGTATTTATTTCCACGAGAGTTGCCAAAGCTGTTGTATATGTTACCTGATCACAAAT
>CM057168.1:22550435-22562411 GCA_029962745.1 Echinometra lucunter | reverse complement strand
GCAATCACCTCAATCTAATTATCAAAGACATTCATCAAAGAAATAAACACTATCTCCAGGTCGGTCGCCCGTAACTCGTTCTGTTGAATTTCATAAAAGAGCATCGGCAGAAGACAACCATTTAAAACTAAATGGGAGTTTCCATTTCCATTTCTTTAATGAATACGGGGCACTAGGGCACGAGGATTGCCGAATCGAGGTGGAAAATGAGAAGGAAAGCGCCACTCTTCAATTTGACGTTGTCAATTAACAGAAGAAAGGGAAAAGAAAAATGACAGCTTTGAGATGTTTGGTGTTTTGAAAGTTAGCTATCATAATTGATATTTCGTTTAACATTATCAGAGTGAAGTGTTAGACCCTTTACAGTAAATCAATGCATACTGAATAGATTATTCACAAACAGGTGGATTTTAAGGTATTGGTGTTGTACATTCCCAACCATTTTAGTGGAGCAATCACTTTTCATCTGTAATAGTAGAGGCAGGCATATGATATGCCTGGCTAGTCGGAGCCCCAATATCAGACATGTTTTCTATTGATCAAGTGAGCAGAAAAAAAAAATACGTTCATTCACCTTATTTTTTAGTAATCAGTTGTGAAGGAAACAAATTCAGTATTCAAGTTTCTTTACAAGATCATCATTACCGTAATAAGATGACGTATTGTTTTCATATTCCACATTTGTGTATGAAAGAGAGAGAGAGAGAGAGAGAGAGAGAGAGGGGGGGGGGGGGAGGGAGAGGGACACAGCGATAGATAGACAGATAGAGAAAGAAGGGAGCATTTTAAAGGGTGAGAACTGACAGACAATCAACTCCATTTGATTATCAAAGACATTCATCAAATGAATAAACACTATCACCAGATCAGTCATTCATTACTCGAGAACATCAATTCATCCACAAACGTTTCATTCGAGAAAATAGAACATTTAACTTTATTTGAACTGCTCATTTCTAAAAGGCGTTAAATCCATGTTTTCACCGAAACCAAGGTATTAGTACGGTTGTTCCATGTGTGTTTCAAGAGGACTGATTTAAATTTCACAAAAAAATTAGGAAAGTAGAAAAAAAATGGGTAGAAAAATATGTTTATTTCCCGAAGGCACTAAATCCAATTCGCGGCAATCACAGATGTTTGCTTTTTGAAAAATGAAAACAGGTTTAAATACAAATCCTTGGTTTACTCGAAATCAAGTGTATTGACCGTCCTTTGGAAATAACTCTTCATTTGTATCTTTCTTTTATGATTTTGTAATAACAGACATCTGAGCAATTTATATAATAATAATATATATACGAGAGAACACTCCGCTATTTTTTTGTTTTGAATAACGCTATCTAGACCGATGGCCCAAAGGAACGCCCCCACGAGACCGGCGCGCCGTGGTGTAGTGATCTCCCGTGACTTTTTCTAAATGTATCATATTGACATTTATTCTGGGTCTGTTAAGGCGTTGGTCTGGTAGGCTATAGAGCTACCAGCACATCCCCGGGGTGTTTCATAAAGCTGTTCGTAAAGTTACAAATGATTTTTGAGAACAACTTGAATATGGCAAGCCAAAAGGATTTCTCAATCGTAAATAACATCAGCTAATATTAAAAGGTGAAATATACAGATGTAGTTTGACATTACTATTGGTTACAAACATTTTTGGTGCGAAATATATTTTTTTGGCCACATTTTAATTGAGATTATGGGAAATGGAGTCACACTTTGTTCCCGGACTTTGTTAAAACGTTAGGAAATTTTTTGGCATCCCACTTGGCATTTCATATTCAAGTCGTTCATCAAGTCATGCGTAATTTCACGAACAGCTTTATCACATCCCCTTGTATATCTTGGACCTCGTTTCTTTTCTAATTCATAAAACAAACAAAAACACAACAACAGCAGCAACACCATCAACAACAAAACAACAATATGAGATAAATGCAGAAGAACAATCAAAAGACAATTAGACTATAATAAAAGAAGTTTTAACCCCTAAAAAAAAAAGAAGAGAGAGAGAGAAAAAAAAAGATGTAAATTTTGATGAGGAACCCATGATTGCGTTTAGGAATACTCGTCAGCATGGAATTTGTAGTATGAAAAAGGATTCTTAATTTCATTAAAATTTCATATGTTAAATGCGAAATCGTCTTCTCTAATGTTTGACTGTAATATTAGAGGGAGAGCTGGAGAAAAAAAATAGAGAAGAAAAAGTGGAACATAGATATTTCAGAAAGAGACTGTGGGAGAGGGAGAGAGAGAGAGAGAGAGATAGAGACATACAGACAGAGAGAGAGAGATTGATAGAGATAGAGATAAAGAGAGATGTTGTACTAGCTAAGAGATAGAGAGAGAGATAGTGAGAGAGAGAGAGAGAGAAATAAATAAATCAGATCGAAATAGAATGTGTGACGTAATGGACAATGCTTATATATTTCCTAATCATTAATAATCGGAGGAATAACAACACGACGATTATTTCCCTGGAGGCATCATTATGACACGGCAATGCGTATTAAAAAAATTAATACTCGGTAGCAGGATTCATTACTGTGATAACATGCCATAATCACCTACGTGGGTTCTCTGACACAGTGCATTGGGGATTAATAGGATCATTTTTTTCATATCGCTAGAAGCATGAAATAATAATAATCAAATATATCTTGCACTGAGAGGCTCCAGTTGAAATTATGGATTCTCTGAGGGGACTAGCATAGCACTATTTTTTGAGAAGGCGCAGCCCCGAAGAAAATGGCAACTATGCCAGTCACCGAAGAATCCATAATTTCAACTGGTGCTTCGAAAAGAGTGCATGGTATATCTGATTTATATCCTACAAGACAACTTAGAAAGGTAAAAAAAAAATAATAAATGTAAAATCTAGACCTAGACCTTGTACATACGGTCGATCGGTCGTTTGCACTTTTGTTTGCATTTATTACGCTATACATGTATGAGAGACAACCTAGCTCAGCAGCAACGCTCACGATTTTTTTTCCCTGGACCTTTGGGGCTTCATTAAATGAATATTCATAACTTGCATCTTCGGAATAAGCGTACGCATGCGCGTGGACTGGGTGTCAGCCGATGACTGATGAGCGTGCAGGTGAGATCTTAGAGAGAGTGCATGGCCACTTATGCTGTCTTTTTATTTGACTACGTTCTTTAGCTCTCTGAGACTGAGCTAGGTAAACCTGTGCTATGGCCAAGGTATAATAAAGTTAATTAGGTTTTATTGTTGGACCCATGAAAAGCTTAAAGTAATAACTCAATCATGTACGCATTCACATTTAGAGAAGGAGCTGCGCATGCGCAGTCTTATTCCCAAGCCGCAACTCATGAATATTCATATTATGTAGCCCCAACGGTTCTGGAAAAAAATTTTGCTCGCGCCGCTCGCTGGCTCTCAGCTTCAATATCGCGATACATTTTCATGATATCGCTAGCGTTTATCCAAAAAGCAAAACTGTTTTCAGCTTGTCATTCTTTCTGTATTATATAATATATATCAGGTGGTAAAATCTTATTGTTATTGAAATTAGTTTGAAAATTTGTAACTTATTTTTGATGTTACATGTACTATAAATTATGTTTATTATTTGTTCATTGAATGAAAATAAAATACTTCTTTAAAACAAAACATAACAAAAACAAACAAAAAATGACGTCAAAATAATGGTATAGCGAAACATATGCGGAGGTCTGACGTCACACGATCTTCATGGTGAAAGTATTTTATGTCACGTGAGACATTCCTGCCCAATCCTTGCAAAATACAGGGCATGATATCATGGAAACTACTCATTAAATATTTAACCGTTGACCTTCCTCGACAAAGGGAAAGCGCATGTACAAGTGTTTTGTGGTCTTTTGAGAAATTCCATTTAATGGATCGGAGGAAGCCAATACTCCAGGGGGGTGTTTCACAGAGACTAAGATTGACTAAATTTGCACTTAACTATGGCTGGCCATTCAGGCCACTATTTTCTTTTACCATCGATCTATCAAGGATTTGCAATTCATGGTCACAAATCTGCCGAATTGACAATTTTTTATAGTTCATAGATGAAGAAAACAAAAAAATGTAAATTCTCCAAATTTGTGACCATGATTTGTGCATCCCTTGAGAGACCGATGGTGAAAACAAACAGTGGCATGGATGACCTGCCATAGTTAAGAGCGATTTGAGTCAATCGCAGTCTTTGTGAAACACCCCCCTGAACAATCCCTGCTGGAAAGAACAAAGTGTCCCACATTGTGTTCACACTTTGTTCACATTGTGGAACACAATGTGAACACACATTGAACACAATGTGAAATCATCTTCACACTGTTAAATTTGAGCGTTTTAACATTGTGAATCTCATATTCACAGAGTCCACTATGTGCATACATTGAACCCTCACATTGTGGGAGTGTCCACAGTGTGAAATTATCTTCACACTGTTAAATTTGAGCGTTTTACCACTGTGAATTACATCTTCACATAGTCCATTATGTGAACACACTGTGTGACACTGTGGCCTTTACAGCAGGGTACTGCACCCACAATGCACCTATTTGAAAAAAAAAAGTATTATAGAAGTAAAAGAAGGGGAAGAAACAAAAATGAAACAGAAAAAAGGATGGAGAAGAGGATCAGAAAGGGAAAGAAAAAAAAAAGGATAAGGAAAATACGAGGAAGTAGAAGGGGGAAAAAGGGAGAAAGATAATACTGATGATGATGATGATGATGATAATAACAATAATAATAACAATAATAATAATAATAATAATAATAATAATAATAATAACAACAACAATAATGATGATGATAATGATGATTATAATAATAATGATAGTAATAATAATAATGATGATAATAATAATAATAATAATAATAATAATGATGATGATAATGATGATAATAATAATGATGATAATAATAATAATAATAATAATAATATTAATAATAATAATAATTATTATTATAATTATAATAATTATGATAATGATAATGATAGCAATAATAATGATAGTAATAATGATAATGATAGTAATAATAATAATAATAATAATAATTATTATTAAAGAATAATAAAATGATAATGATGATAATGATAATAATACTACTGATGATAATAAGGAGCAGAAAAAGATATTGGAGCACCTTCATGCAAAAAAGAATTAAGATATCACACTATAAGTTCGTAATCTTTTGTTCAAGATTTATTATTTCTTACATATAAATGGCAAGTTAAAAGTATGATGATAAAAATAATGAGAGAAAATGTACAAACATGTACAATCAACTTTTTCTTTTAAGTAAAGAAATTATCAAAATATAAACAAGTTTTTTTTTTCAAGAATTTTCTGCAGAAAAAAAAAAAAAATTACTGTAATTTTTAACGTAAGATCTGCCCTTCTTCACATGTTCTTTTTCCGTCATCTTCTTTTGTATCACTTGATAAAAAAGATAGGAGGAGGCCGCCCCCTACGCCCTGTAGCCTGGCCCCTGATTAATCTGAAGAATTATGAATATAAAGTGTATAAGAACAGATAGCGGCCTACATCGGGATGTAATGATTGTACAACGATGCGATACTGTAGAATAAAACATACTATAAACAATCTTCTCACAGAGATATTAGAATTATATATACAAGTACTGTTAAGTGTGAATGCGATAAAGTTTGTGCACGTATTGACGTTGAATCTGATTGGGTTGTCACAGACCGTCGGAGACTTGACAATTTTTGAAAGTTTGAAGGTCTGTTAAAATAAGTATTGAAATTTGGTAAGCTATTTTATATTTCTAATTACTTCATTGTTAAGGGCATCACTGGAAGAGTTGAAAGTCGATGAAAATTTAGTTGGCCTGGTTGTTCTACTCATACTAGAATCTATAAGATCAGTGTCACGGACAGACAAAACTGTCACTCTAACTGTCAACTAATCAGGCTACGTTACAAAATGAAGTCTGCCCAGCTTACACTGCCTAGCTATCGCAGGTTTTATTTCAGTATTTCTTTTGAAAATAGCAAATAGTGCACTGGATCTTAGGGTTTATAACCTGCATTTCAATTTCTTAGTGGTTTCCATATATTTTCTTTTCTTAATAAATCATCCTATATGGCAAGCCCATTAATATGCAGCACATTACATTATCATTTCTGTAGAAGATACAATATATTATTTACAAGATCATCAAATTTTACACTTATCTAACACCGTTACAATTATGACAGTAGCATCAGCTAAACACAAAGTGTAACACATACATCTGCCACTCTTTATCTGTTTATAGTTAGTAGCCATAAGGAGAGCCAGCCATGATTAACAATGGAAATCCTATTCACTAATAATTCTTTTGCTGAAGTAAGAAAACGGAAAATGAAATATATATAGCGAGGCAGTGTTGTAGATCACAATTATCATTGTGGATAGGTTAGAGCTCTTGTTTTACATGATGGTGTTATCAACTTTTAGACATGAATTACTGCTCCAGAAGAAGGCCCTTGTCAGAAAATACAAATATATACATTTTATATATATATATATATATATATATATATATATATATATGGGTATATATGTATATATATATATATTTCAAAGATTAAAAAATAAGCATTGATTCAGCATATGAAAGGCCGCATAATATGATTTATTACTATTGTACTCTCATATTTTGATCAAATTAGATATCATTATCGCCGTGCAGAAGCAACGTCACAATCTAATTATGGCATGGTAATTGTCATATCCCACTTATTACACCGTACAAGAAGGACTAAACTGACTAAAAAAGACCATCGTTGACGGTCATGTATTTTCTTTTTGTGTATGCTGCTATACAAGAACTGTATATTATATATATATCTATCTATATATATATACAAACACACACACACACACACACACACACACACACACATATATATATATATATATATATATATATATATATATACATCTATATACATATAGACTCTGTCACCTTTCTTGACCAGCAGTTGTTTCAAATATAGAATGCAATTAAGGGTATATCAGATTTGTACTAAATAAACCGACATTTCAGGATGAAAATACATATGTGTCGTATTCACAAGAAAAAGGTTGGCTGATGTAAGAGATTCTAGAATCATGTAATTATCGATTAAAACAAAACAAAGATTAATAATCGCAAAAAATTTCAGACAGGAGAAGACAAAAGACGGTCTTACGAATGGTCAGTAAGATATGACAATTGAACGTACACAGGGCATCTAGAAATGCACAATTGTGCAGTATTTATGTTATGACTGCCCAAGAATCAGGCCAAGAACGCTTTTTAGTCCTTGTTAGCAATCTGAGGTCGTCACCGATTCCACTTTGTAGTGAACGAAGCTCTTAGGTCCGTCCTCTATAGCTTGAGGTCCTACAGTCATGATGACAATGCAATTGCTTAGGTACTCGCCCTTGACAAGCTCTCTGAATCCCGCTTTCTTCGACCCCTGATTGTCAAAAGACAGAAGCTTCTGGAAATCAAGTTCATCCCCCTTTAAGACAATCAAGTATTCTGTAAAGGTGTTCTTGAAATAGTCTTCAACACGATCGGGACTCAGCTTGAAATCTTTGCAGACACGCTGGGATTCTACAGCGCCACCTACGGTTGACCCAGGAGCTATGTCCGCCACGTTCAGCACATAGAGTAGATCAACGTTTCCGAGTGGACTCTCTGGGTCCTTTACAATTGCCCAGTCGTGCCCGAGTTTCTCCGCTACCATCTCCCTATCCTCAGGCTTGTCGGCCTCAATGAAAATCCTACTCGGGAATTCGAGGGCCTTTGTGCGACCAATGACGTCCTCTAGCGGTGTACTCTTGCCAATGTCAATTTCCTGTTTGTTTGTGATCACCAGGGGAAGAACTTTTGTGTTTCCGGTGACGAAGTGGAGCAGGTAATCGTTCTTCATGTAGTCCTTTATCAATGCTAAATTTTAAAGGAAAATGTAAAACAATAACACTGTATAATTCGAGGCTTACGTCCTTACACAATTAAAAGAAATCGTCTTTTACTCTTACCGCGTGAAAAACAATTTTCACACACACACACACACACACACACACACACACCCTCACGCACAAAAAGTTCTTTCAGGTTTTATTCCAACTGATCGTCACATCATAATCCCCAAATAAAAGTTTTTATCTTCATTCTAACTTTAAGTTATATTAGTTAATCATTTTTGTGTCCAAGTACACGCAAGTATACATTTTATCGATTTATTTTATTCATTTATTTTTGCTGTTGCTGTTATAGAGGAACGCATTCCTCTCTTCCTCGAATACCTCGTAATTCAAAGAAGTATTCTTGGGAACAAATTATTTTAGGTTATAGACCATATCAGAGTCGAGATGAGATGTCAATAAACGGGTTACATGCTTCCAAAAAGACATGATGGATGATGAAAAATAACAATAAAAAATAGTCCCATCGGCTAGATATTCAAGACAATGGTGAAGGGATACAATACAAACAAGAGATGAAAATATCCTTGTTCGTGAAAATTTCGCCGGATGGAAGTTGGGGGGGGGGGGGGGGGGGGGGTGGCAGCCCCAAACCTCAATGGGTACGCCAGGGCCTCGCCAGGAATTTATGGTCAAAGACACACGCTGCCCTACTTTGGCAAAAGAAAACAAATGACATACCAACCAAATCTGAGTTATTAATATTTTATTTCATATAATGTGCTCTTCTTCCAGGCCAAATTTTATGCATTTATAAACATTCATCCTGCGGAGAGATAATTATATTAGCTAAGACATGACCATATTCCATTGACGTCAGTACAAATGACAGAAAATATCACTTTTGTCACTTGCTTCCTTTTGCCTAAGTAGGGCAACACGGTTATGTGCATGGTTACAGCAGCGTTTTAGCTTTAGTATAGTTAGCAATGCTATAATGTTTTGTGACGGGTTTAGGTTCAGTATTTGATTCAAGTACAAAATTGAAATAAGTAGAGATAATGAATAAGATACATAATCAAAAACCTACATACCTGTCCACACGGTGTCGGCAATATCGCTATGCCCAAGTTCTTGAAGAGTTTGAGCGAGTCTTATTAGACCTGCAGGATGCTCTGTATCACTTCTACTTACATTTTTCATTTCCAGTGTGCCCCACATACTCTCCAGTACTGAGAAGTCAATGTTGTGGATGACTAGAAATAATAAAGAATTTATTTATTTATTTATTTATTTATTTATTTATTTATTTTTTTAAATCTCCAAATTTTATTGTCCTAGAAAGGAAATTCTTTTTTGCCCAATTGATCGTGGGCCCGGCAGCCACTGAGCAGCGCCAGATCGACGTTGCTCTATCCTTTTCAATTCTTGAACGCCAAAGAAGGTAGCAGCAACTCCCATCTTTTAACGTCTTTTGGTATGACGCGGCCGTTTATTTATTTATTTATTCATATTTCACCAGGGTGGCCCATTCAACAAAAGTTGATCTTCCATGGGGGCATGGATAAAAAACAATACAAATATGTACAATTAAAATTCAAACAACTGCATAGTATAAAAAAGCCATAGCCATAGAAAATACCAGGATAAATTATTACAAACATAGAAACTATACTCAAATCTAACAGAAGTAATATTAAAAAAGATAAATGAACAATTGCTTGAGAAGCAGAAGAAGGAAGAAGGAAAAGATAAAAGAGTAAAGAATATAAGAGAAAAGAGACGGTACTGCAGGCATTACACACTATACATGATATATACGGTCAGTCTAGGCAGGATTACTAAAGATTGAGATAATGTTCTTTTAGAAAAAGAATTAAATATCACTAAGAATTAAATTCTTAGTGATATTTTGCAAAGTCAGCATGCCAAAAATATGAGCAAGTCCAGAAAAGTCTGCTGTAATAGACAATGAATCATCTTTAAATTTGTAAATAAATGTGCGTCATGTAAAATACTTTTTCTAAAAAGATATATACATGTATTTCTTTATGAAAGAGTAGGTAGGAAGATTATTACCAATGAAATCATAGGGACGTTGAGAGCTTAAAACTGTAAATGAAATTTATTTGCTCAGTATGTTAGTGTTTGTCTGCAGTTTAATTTTTCTTTTTTAAGATAAAAGCTTTCCAAACCAACTAGGCAATTTCAGATATTAGAGAGAGAGAGAGAGAGAGAGAGAGAGAGAGAGAGAGAGGACCCCCCCCCCCCCCTGAAACATTAAAATCATGAATGTACATCTCGCTTAACACCAAATCTAAGTCCGACTTGGGTTCCGGTTCCGTAAGCGATTTTTTAGCTAATTGCTGTAGTTTTTCCATTTTCATTAACCACTGAATCTAGGGGCGGTGCTACAGGGGGGGGGGGGCGCTTCCATGATTTTTCACATGATAAAAAAGCGGAAAAATAGAATAGGATGAAAAAACGAGGAATAAGAAAAAAGAGTATGAGGAAAGAGAAAGTCGGGATATGCAACTATATAATAGTTAAATTCATTTAACCCTGAATAAATTCACTCATGGGTCTGGCTCCTATCAAAATACCTTGACGCCGCCGTGATAGAATAATGAATTCTTAACTAATGATTTCATTTTTTCCGTATGGGTAATTCCACACTTTCCAGCTTTACACAATGTGCATAGGCGACCAATACACCTGAAATAATTAATAACCAGCTAGATTATGTTTATTTCAAAAATAGGTTGTTGAAGAGTTATATTAAGAATATCAAAGAGGAAAATCGGTGTATCATACCTGGTATTGTCGAAGTCCCTTGTCTCTTATGTGATGTACGTTTGGCAGGATGGCGTTGGATAGGCTCTGGGTTTAAACGGTTAAACAAACATTAGACAGAATTGAGGAGAACAAGAAATGAAAATAACGTTTCAGAGATGTCCTTCTAAGTATAACCTGGGCTCCGTAACACAAAGATTTGTAATCAATATCATAGTTGTAACAGCCAGTATAAGACCACGGTTTCAGGCGCATCTCGTTCAAAAATGTGACACCTGGACCAATTAGAATGGTTGTTTTAAATTTGCGATCGATCGCAAACCTTTGTTACGGGCCTCAGAAGTATCCATTTTGTTCTTCCTGCAGATTTGCTAGAATTACTTTTTGATTTGATTTAATAACATTTCTGAAAATGACATTGGATATTGTTTATCGACCATGTGGAGTTGCTCCCATAGTAAAGTGTTCTTTTTTCAAGGCAAAAAATCTGTTGGGTTTCTGATGTGCAATAATGAGGCCTAAATGAAAGACAATTAAAGCAAATAAAATATTTTTATGATTAAAAAATGAAATAAGGTTCATGATTTCGAACAGTCATTTAAATGAAAACCTCCGGGGTATTGAACCTTAAAAAAAAAAAAAAAAAATAACGGGACCCCACCGTCCCTCACAAGAAAACGATAAAGCTATGCTTACGAGGCCTAAGAAGATTATCATTCTCATAGGTGTGATCATCCTCAGCTGGCGATGGAAAAGGTCTGGGCTCCCCTTTTATTGTGTCATCTGTAGGGAAAACGAATGGACATTTTAGACAAGTGAGATAGTAATCATCAAAAATTCCGACAGAGTTTTTGATTTGAGAAGAGAAACGAATTTCACTGTATTACCATAATTTTCAAAAGTTTAAGACCACCTGGGTATTTGTGGGTATTGTGACATTCTTTTGTTCTCATTGAATGATTACATAACATGTTTACTACAGTGGTTAGTAGCACAAGAGTAATCGTATAATCCCATATGAATGTGTTAAAAGCAAATGTATGTCTGAAAAAAAAAAATGTTTAACTTTGTTGAGTTTAGCATTTTGGAATGGTGGTCTTAAACTTTTGCAAACGATGTACTTACTGGAGAATAATTACTTTGATTTTGCCCATTGTGAAACATAATTCGGAAAGGTCCATTTCGAAACTCATTGTTAGTGATATAGAAACAGCTCTTTGGGTGAACATAAATCATTCGCAGAGAGAGAGAGAGAGGGAG
>CM057168.1:22536988-22549935 GCA_029962745.1 Echinometra lucunter | reverse complement strand
AGAAGAAGTAGAAGAAGATGGAGAAGGAAAGTGATAAAATCGTTTAGATATTCAAGAAAACCAAATTCAATGACAATGTTCAAAAGATACGAACAATACTTGGGAAAGAACCAGTGGGATTTGGACCCATTTACATCCATTACGCCAGTATAAAAGATGCGTCAATTGACTTTTTATCAATTTGTAATAAATAATAATAAATCGAACTCACCAAGTTCTAAGGCAAGTAGTGTAAGCTTGCTGGCATCCAATTCTTTTGCTAGGTTGACAATTTCAAGGCTACTGATTCGCGAAGGTATCTCTCCGACAAATGATGTTCGTGCTAAAAGTTAAGAAAAAAATGGATATACAATATTGATAATAACGGTGATAATGATTGATAATGATAATGATATAGTTATCGTAGTAGTCGTTGTAATAATTAGTATTAATAATAGTAGTAGTAGTAGTAGTAGTAGTAGTAGTAGTAGTAGTCGAAGTAGTATCATCATGATGATGATAATAATAATAATAATAATAATAATAATAATAATAATAATAATAATAATATTAGTAATAATAATGATAATAATAATGATGATAATAATAATAATAATGATGATAATTATTATTATTATAATTATTATAGTAATGACAAAAATAATGACGATGACAATAAAATACAACAACAACACATCCTTCTTGAAATATAAAGGAACTCTCACATTACTAGCATTGATGCTTTTCTCTCTGTTAGCATAAGTACAACTATTATTATCCCAGTAAGTGCAAGGCCCGTATTTAATTTTACATCTGGGTAGACTGGGACCAATGTGTGTTAATAATTGAATTTCCTTTCTCATACTTAAGAAATCCACAAATAAAACTCTGCTGCAAACAAACTCTGTGCCGAATAAAGATTTATCATGTCAGTGCTTCGCCAAAGACAGTGAGGCCATGTCGGAGTTGGAACAAGCGACCTGAAGCGACCGAGACATGTCTGCATCAGTTGAAAATAATTTTGAATTATTATGGAGATAATTATGAATCCCGTAACTACTGTTTCTATTTTTTAGGAGCACTCTGTATTATGACGTAAGTACAAACCTTCTTTACGAAAAGATTCAATGGCCTTCCCAAATGCTTGATCCGAAAATGATGTTCGTATGGATAATGCCGAAACAGCAGTATCAAAGGAAACGTATCTGCAAATGACTCGTTGTAGGTCCTCGGCAAAGTGATTAGTTGTCGCCATCAATCTGGTGCGCAGTTCCTTGACGCCATCCTCATCATTGGCAGCCACGGTGAATATTATGCTACTTGCGCCCTCCAAGTCTATGCGGGTAAGTCTTAGGCCAAGTACGTGAATGCAACTGCTCAACCGGTTGGCAAATTCACCAGGTTCGTTGAGGCTTTCAAGGATTACACGAAGTGAAACTGGACCGTAATTCCCAACCATTTTAACAATGAATGACAGTTCTGCAAAACATACGGAGAGAGAGAGAGAGAGAGAGAGAGAGAGGGAGAGAGAGAGAGAGAAAGAAATGGGGATTTAAGAGATAATGAAAATGCATTAAAAATTGTATCATCAAAAAAGGAGAAAGTGAAATAACGATTACCATAAATCATATGGACAGGGATCGTGATGTTTATCAGGATAATGTTATCCAATTCTGCCCTATTTTGCCTCTCGTCTTAACTGTTGTTCTGTTTATAAACTTATCTTACATGGCTTTAGAGGGAAAATTCGCCGACGTAAGAAAAGTGAGAATAAAATGATCATCAGGAGAACAGCCAGACGCAAAATATTTTCTAATGGAAAACTCAAAACAATAAGAAGGAAACATACCTAGTTCTTTCTGGAAACTTCGAACCTCGTACTCGAATTCTCTTGATGCCTCACTAACTTTTATGCCATGAGGAGGTACGAAGCCAACCTCTGAAAATGGGAATGATTATGGAAAAGTTTTAGCCGCCACTAGTTATGAAGCGATGTTAGTTAAAGACATCGGTTAACATTGTTATGATTTTAAAAAATCTTGTGTTGTTGCTTGAAAATGGGATAAACATAAGTGTTATAGTGTAAAAATACCAGTCTGAAAGTTTCAAAGTATAATATCCACAGGAAGTATTTTAAATATAAAAAATGTGAACCAATGTTTGAAAACTATTCATTTATTTTTATTTATTTATTCAGTATTTTTTTTATACAGGGTAGCCCCATCAGTAGACAAGTACTGTTATACTTGGGGCCCTGTAAAACATAGAACAACACAACAAAATAGAATCATTATTACATTGTACTTTCCTTAATATATGATAAGAGGGGGAAGAGAGGGGAGGATATAGAAAAAAGGAAGAAATAAAGGGAGAAAAGAAAAGGAAGGACAGGGAGAGAGAAAAAGAAAGAGAGAGAGGGAACAGAGATCAGAATGTGAAAAACGTGAGTGGAGAGAAGAGATATACCTAGGACATAGAACTGTGGGTCGGTTGCACAGAATAGACATAAGGAATGCGTATGCGCGTATGACTCACCTGACAGTACTGTGTGTGCTGGCGAATCACGCGGCGGGAGGCACATAACGGCATTTTCAAATTCACGCAAAGTGGTCCTCTTAGTGATTGTCTCGTGAGACGAAGGATAATAAAATCGCCATTTGCGTCTAACTTACACTTTGTCATTCCAAAGTTTGGTTGGTTTCAGGGTTTTTGAGTACAAATACAAGTACTCATACACATGTTTCATCTTAGTTTGATAATTTTTGTAATCAGCTACTCACAAAGTTAGCCACTGCCTTTAAAATTGCTCGCACTCGATTTATAGATAGCGCTTCATGCAACGCTTGCAAAAATCCCGTGTTGTTGAAGTCGAGTATCACGTGGGAACTAGTTTAGTTACGAATACGTGAACAGATGCCGTCGTTGTTATCCCCTTCCTCCTAAATTACACGCATCGCGCACTGCATACACGCGAGTGAGCGAGGCAACAAAAAAACAAAAAACACACAAACAAACACAAACAAACCTGGTGGAGACTTGTGAACTGTCATAGCTCTGCCTAGCTGTGCCATTTTCGTAAGCGTTGCGTGTTAAGCGCAATGCATACATCAAGTTCGAGCAACTTTAAATTTCTTGAAATGGACGTCTTAGCATCATATATTTTTTTAGTATTCAAATTTCTCCCTCCCAAGTTTAGGCCTGCAGATGCATCCCAGCAATTTTTATGAATATGCTGAAAATGTGTGGAGAAGTCACCCCAACTTTTTCTCATTTATTATGAACAAGATACCGTTAAAGTAATTTGTGGAAAAGGAGTAACAACGTCTCACTCTATAACTGCCACATCAACAACATCAACGACAACGATACATGGCAATCTGTTTATGAAACAATATGAAACGCTATTAAAGGGGCTCTTCTTTCAACACACTAAAATCTCTGATCGATATGTTATTAAAAACTCCTATTGTGAAACAGTGCAAGTAAAAGTAAGCAAGCCTTTTTTTTGGTCGGAGACGTCGCCGCAACTGCCGCGACTGATCAGTCGCGGCCACCTCTCCGCCGATGAGATACGGCCTTTACTGCTATTTTTTTGTAATGTGCTAATTTCAAATCTAATTTGTTGAAGAATATTCTATACTCTCTTTTCTATGTGTCTTGACGCATCCTATCCAAAGTTTGGCTGACTGAGAGACGTAATATGGATTAAAATCAGTAACGTTTCAAAAGTTATTTCTTAGACACAGTGCAGTATCATGCATAAGGTTGCAGTTTATAGCAGGTGAAAATGCTTTCCACTCGGTGAAAAATGATGCAAAAATAACAAACATCAATGATGTTTGTTAACGCATTCGTGACAGAGGGTCCACATTTTGTGGTTTGGTTTAATAACTTTTGATGCAAAGCCTTAAAAATCATACCAAATACATGAGCAGAAAGAGCAAAAAAATTTACACTTACTGTACCCATTTTTGTTGCATCAATATTTGTTGTTTGATGCTGAAATTTTTTAAAATGAAAATAAGCATTAAAATCCTTAAATTGACAATGCGATGAAAATGTTAAAATTACTGTTTTTCCCTGCAAATTGGCAACTTTATGACTTCTCATCATACATTCTGTCAATTTATATTTATGTCAGATACATGATGTTTTATAAGAAAAATGTAGCAATAAAATAAAAAATGTTGGTGTTGCCAATTTGAAGAAAAAAAGCTGATCAAATTAGGCTTCAAATAATTCCTGTCACGAATGGGTTAATAGCGTCTACAAAAATCAAGTATACTACGACCGAAACGACAATGAATGTCTATTTCTTTAGTACCTGTCTTGGTGAGCAAATATGCTAGGTCCATCTTTTTCATTGCTTTGAACTGATCCACTAAAAACCTTCTAGCGTCTGGTTTGGTATAGTTGGGATGCATTGCGAGCCATGTCACCAACATGTTGAAAATACCATCTCTTACATTCTGTAGAGTTCATGAGAACAGAAAAAATGCACTCTAAGAAAAAAAAAACAGGTGCAATTTTTGCACTCCATATGCTACAATAGCAGCAAAGGTGCAAAGATGAAGATTTTTGTACTTACTTGAACCTGGAAATGCCCATGTGCACCCTTAAACATGCAATGCACCTTAAAGAGAGTACCCAATGCTGAAACAATGTTAGTTCATTTAAAAGAGCATGATTTTATGAGCAGAAAATCATCTGCCTAAAGTTTTTTTAAAAGTCGTGTTGCCAAGGAAACCCCCAAATGTGGTAAGATTTCAGGATATTTTTGATCCCTCAGCTGTGACCCGGTTTCAACTGGGTACCCACTTTTACGTCAAAATGACGTCAAAGTGGGTACCTTGTCGCGCAAGGTATTGTACAGTCTAGCGCGTAGCACAACTGCAGCGCGCGAAGCTGGGTACCCACTTTGAAGTCATACCTCATACCCAAATTTTTTGGTCAGCTCTTGACTTTTTATGAGAAAATTAGCCAAAATGTATTGATTTTGATTGAAAAATCATCAAATTTTTAATGTCAGTCTTCTTAGAATTCTATTCTCGATCATACATCAAAAATTTTGTTACCATCGTGTAATCACTTTAAAGATGCAATGCACCTTAAAGGGTGCAGATAATTTTCATCCCAAAGGGTGAAAATTTGCACCTTTCCTAAAGGGTACAATTCTGCTCCCTTACGGGTGAAAAATGTAGCTCACTGCATTATTAATGGTGCATAATGCTTCTTTGGGGCAAAGTTGCACCCTTAAAGGAGCTCATGGGCACCATCTTATAAAGATTTGCGTTTGATTCAAATCGATCACAACTTTGAGATTTATCTCTACTCTGTACTTAAGAGATAGGAGTTGAAATTAATCTCATAGTTGCGATAGACTTGAATCAATCGCATCTCTGGTGTACCATATTGGCGGGTGTCAAATTGGACCTTTTTTCTTAGTGTGTGGTTTAAGACTGGGTGTGGGATTAGGGTGCAACGATGTGCAATGACAGTAGGGAAGGAATATGAAGATGGAAATTGAATAGAAATTTAATTAATTGTAGACAAAGTTTTCATGGTTAAACCATGTCATATTTCAAGTAATAAAGGCAATAGGACGTGTTTTTACAGAGTTAAGTTGAGTCATAGCGCCATTGCGCATCCGATATTTAACGCGTAATTTCATATAGACCTCCCCATACCGCCAGTGCCCTAAGCATGATCTGACCAATGCGGTGATGCGTAATATACAGCACGCAACTAGGAATTTAAGTGAGACTTTAAGTCCAACTTAACTCTTTTTGAAACACCCCCCTGAAAAGGGCTGGTGAAACTTTTCCCTACACTGTTAAAACAGTTGTTTAAAACTTATTGGGTCGTTTGCAATATGAACTTACAAACAGTTGTTAAAAAAATCCCCATATGTTTTACATACACTTAATTAAAAAAAAAGAATGGTGGGTTAAAAATTTCAAACAACCCAATGATTTTTAAACAACTGTTTGAACAGTTTTAGAGCTCTAGTTCTAAACGTTTCTATCAATAATTCTCAGTATGTTCTGATCATCTTCAATGACTAGAATGGTGCCAAGTGGAGGCTATTTATTGCCTACGAAGAGTTCGGTGCGCAAGCACCTGATTTTTCATTGCCACCATCCGGAAATGCCCCAATTTTTTCCAACTACTTTCGCATTCGCATTCATGTAAATCTAAAGCCCGTCGCACACTACACGATCCGAGTGCGACCCGATTTTCGAACAATGGCATTTAGCATTAAATTAAACAAGTAAAGTTATCTCACTTCAAAGTTTTGTAGGCTTGTAGTAGGAGTAAAGGCCAAATCGGCTTCAAATTGTAGCCGATCGCAAGATTGCTGTGACGTCACTACGATTCGGACATGAGTTCGCTTTTATTGCTCCATGCCGGGAGGCTCGCAATAGCCATGATAGCCCGGAATTTCGATTTTTGTATTCATACGACTATTCAAAACTTTGATCATTAAGATTTCACATGTTTGAATGTTGATATCAATGCTATGCTATATAATTTTTTTTTTTTTTCTAAAATCGGATCTTAGGCGGATCATATAGTGTGCGGCGGGCTTAAGTTGAAACATTACGATTCTCTGTTGTCAGGGGTTGTCATTCATCTAAAACTGATATCGCAAATCGACGGCAACCTGTTGATGTTCATGCGGTCTTTGCAATGTTGAAGGGAAACCTTTCTTTGATTCAAACTACTCCTCACGTCCAGGTCCCCGTTTCATACATTTTATTATCAGTAACAACTGCCACATTTCTATGACAAATATGCTCTCAGCCAATCAGATGCAAAAAATTCAGTAGCTTATAACAGTTACTGAAATTAGTTATTGATAACAGATTTTATGAAACGGGGCCCTGATTATTTCATTCACCTCCTTTTTGAGAGAGAAAGAAAGAGAGATAGAAAGAGAGAGAGAGAGAGAGAAAGAGAGAGAGAGAGAAAGAGAGAGAGAGAGAGAGAAAACAAACACTGAATCTGCTATGCATTTGAGCTTACCCCTTTACATCCTTCTTTCATCTGTTTAATGAGGTTAAACTCGAAGCCTAGTCGGACACCAAGATCTACCCAGTCATCTGGATCAACTTTCTCTGCTACCTGATACAGCTGCATCTGCGTCAGCTCCATCGTAGCCGCCATCTTAAGTGAGGGTATTAAATGCCTGTAACGACGATAATTTAATTGATAACAATTCACTGTGGTAAGAACATGCATCGTTCCCATACACTTGCCATAGTGATATGACAAGTTTATTACCAATATCCTCCTCTTCCTCCTCCTCCTCCTCCTCCTTCTCCTCCTCCTCCTCCTCCTCCTCATCATCATCATCATTTAATCATCATTTCATCATCATCATCATCATCATCATCATCATCATCATCACCATCATCATCATTTCATCATCATCATCATCATCATCATCATCTTCATTTAATCATCATCATCATCATCATCACTATATCCTTTTAAGTTAGGATTTCAGTTATATTTCATCCACTCTGCTGATTTATCTGTTTAATGATATTTATTTGGGGTTGCCATATTTTCGAGCATATTGCACATAGTGGCAATTATTCTTCCGCAAATGATTTTATGTTTAATGAATTTTTACAATAATTTGACAATTCATCATTTCTTATTTTTTGAAAAAATGATTGTTGCGAATAATTGTGTATGTATGATTTATTGTCAACAAAGTACATTTTTTGTATATTATGTTACCGAAATGTTAATATGAATGCAGAAGAAAAATAAATCAAAATCATACATATGGATGGGGGGGGGGGGGATAAGTAGCTCAATATAGCAGTTAATCATAACTTATATTTCCAACAAATAAATGATGGCAAAAAGTTGGAAGAAAGAAACTAGAGAGCTGTCATGCCTATATGAAACGATAGAAATTAGATAATTGATAAGAGGTGCCGTAGTGGACTGGTTTAAGGCGCTTGACCGGAGACGCGAAGGTGCGGGGTTCGATTTCTTTTATCTACTTTGCTGTTTTATCGTATTTCGAATAAAATGATGTGCTATAATTGATACCAACGTGTGCATGTGTTGTTGTTTTAAAAAAAATACCCCCTCCCCCCCCAAAAAAAAATAACGAATAATACTTTCTGAAAGTGTCATAGACTTACCATGGTGGTATAGTTTGGTTATTTATCTCTACACTGTGGACAAGGTTGTTTATCACGTGCTTGAGACATGGATATGAGCACAAAGACTTTCTAGATATAAACTCGAACATTTTCTCCCCGTTGAATACTGAATAATTTCGCTCTTTCCCATAGACTTAATACAAGGGCTACCCGGTTTCAGTAGCTAACAGGTTAACCCGTTATTAATTGAAATTTCCCGTTGTGAATACCACTTAAGTCTGATATTTCAAAAGGTGACGGACAGTGCTCTTGATATTTGATTAAACTAGATTTTCGAAAGTCGTATTCAAATAACATGTGGCATGGATCCACCGTTGTTCAGAAATATGATGAAGTATGAGTGTACACTCTAAAATATAATGGGTAAAATGTGCCATGAGGGTAATTATGTGTCCAAACATCTTTGGGCATTTATTTTTATCCAATGTGATGAAAATTTTGCCCATTCTAAAGTAATTACACTGTGAAAAATTATCGTAAATATTACGGTGGAAAGTCGTGCAGCAAGTTGCCACCCAATTATCGTAATTTTTACGGTTGGACTGTATTGTAAATTATGGCTAACCACTGTATATTACGTAATAATTACCGTTATTTCAACGGTAAAATAAAATAAAATAAAATGGGGTTACCGTTAAAGCAACGGTAATTATTACGTTATATACAGTGGTTAGCCGTAATTTACAATACAGTCCAACCGTAAAAATTACGGTGGAAAGTCATGCAGCAAGTTGCCACCCAATTACCGTAATTTTTACGGGTAATTTTTTTAAAGTGTACTGCTTAGTTTTTTACCCTAACTTGACAATATGCTTCCCGCAACGGGTGAAAATATTGCCCAAAGTTGGTTGGTGGACATAATTATAATGACACTCGTGTTGGTTAAAATTTTACCGAGTACTCAGTATTCTTTTTTTTTTACAGTGTATCTCTGAAAGTTAATAAAAGGATCTCTTTGTTAATGCATTAGGCCCTTTGAAAAAATCACGGACCTTCACCTGTAGACGGTCAAATTATATACCTAAATGAATACAGTTATGTACTGCAGCGTAATTAGTCTTGTTGTCATAGAGTATCATAAGCAGATGATAGTCTATCCATATACATACTGCATTATTATGAAGAACTTGTACCTATCATAGTTATATTGTGTACGAATTAAGAGTGAAATTAGCATGAACAAACTCTGTTTTTATGCTATAAAAATGAGTCATAGTCCCCAAACGTGACGTTACCCTGTAGAGCGTAATCTTGATACAACCTCCTTTAATTCTTTATTTCATATACATATTTCCTACTTCCCACTGCTTAGAATATTAGAAACTTCAAATTATGAGCACTAAAATTGTACATTTTAGTGCTCATAATTTCAAGTTTCTAACACAAACTTAATGTTGGTTGGTTTCGTTATCATTATCATCATAACGTGTATTTTGGTACTCCACCGAAAGAGTAATAAAATTGAAAAAAAAGGAAGAAATGAATAGGTGAAATAAAATCACAGTAAAAAAATAGACACTGTTAGATGGACTAAGTTCGTATATGTGATACTAGAAAGATATTGTGTAAACTGTTGAATATCATGTAAATTAACGAAGTGTTTGCACACAAAAATGAAATTTATGCCAGATTTATTTAGTAGTTGTAGATTTTTCGTCCAGTGATTTAGTGAGTCATATGTAATTCTAACGGTCACACTTTAAAACTCCGATAATGGGAGTCAGCAACATGAGCGTTTATTCCACTTTTGTAAAATCTAACAAGGTTATCCTGCGTATTTGGAAGCGTCGTGGTCTGGTGGTTCTGACTCTCGTCTTTCAATCAGAGGGTCGTGGGTTCGAATCCCGGCCACGGCGTTAATTTCCTTCAGTAAGAAATTCATCCACATTGTGCTGCACTCAACCCAGGTGAGGTGAATGGATACCTGGCAGGAATGTATTCCTTGAAATGCTTGCGCGCTGAAAACGGCTGCCAGGCTAAAGCAAGGGTAATAATATCCAATTCCTTTGGAAGCGCATAGAGACGTTATATCATAATGTGATATGCGCTATACAAGAACTGTATATTATTATTATTATTATTATTTGGTCAGATTGATTCTTCTGTAAACAATAGATTCTCCTGAACGCACAAAAATGAGAGGAGTTGATGAGAACATGATCGAACTTGCAGCTTTTGTATATGAATTTGGGAATTAAAATTCATTTTCTTTTCATTGAAAACTTGCGAGGTAACGTTTAAGGGTGAATAAGTAATGCAAACTATTTGCATTACTTGTGTAAATATGAGATCGAATTCTTTAGCATGTTTAGTGCGTGATAAGGAAACAGGTTCACCCCTGAGTACGAGTCAATTGTCATAATATTGCGTACCTTTGTACCCGATAAACAGGCAGTTCCCCCCCCCCCCCCCTACCCAATTTTTCCGACCTATTTTGGAGTGCATTACTTCTAATTTCAGTTGTCTGGGATTGGACAATCTATCCAGATAGATATATATATAGTTTTGTACAATAGCCAACTGAGAGTGCAATGAACCTGGTTTTATTCAAAGCCTATTATGTACAGGCATGTTATGCAGGCTATATGAATATACCCAGACAAGCATGTTATCCAGGCTCTCGTCATTGACATGATAGAAAAAAAAAGTTCATAGAACGTAGACTATCGTATCCTCATCAGTTCATAAGCTGCTTTCTGCGTCTTGTCTGAAAATCCACAGCACTCAAAAAAAAGCGCTCATGGTCTAGTAAGCACCTTTATGCGGAAAGAGGTAACAGAAAACGAAAAATGCAATAAACTCATCGGCGAATTTGAATAACAACTTTGTGGTTCTGTGGTTAACTTAAACATAAGAGACATCATTCGGCTTCATGACGGATTAATGCTGTATCCTTTGGAAATGTAGCGACCCAACAATAAAACAAAATTAGACTGCATTTTTCCTCTTTGACCCCGATTGAAGCTCGTTTATATGGGGTTTTCCCTCTGAGAGTAAAGAAGTTCCGCCTTCAGTGTTTTACAGTTTCAACTAAATTTGAACAAATATTGTCGTGATTTATCTACTGAGAATTGATTATTGGGTCTTATTTCACGGTGTAAATGTGGTTGGGCTCAAATTGCATGGAAGCTGTTAGAATATCTATTCACAAGCAACTGAATGAGTTACAGCAAAGACAAATCATTAATAAAGTGACTAAATCCGTAAGATGGACAAAAATCTTATTGTAGGAACACTCCACAATTACTAAACAGACCTTCGTCTATAACAGATTAATCATGATTTCTTAATCTAATTCTAGATTTGTCCCTAACGCTAACCTAAATCAGTAAGAATAACTTCTAATCTAGGAAATTTAGAGTGATAATGCGTTTAAAAAGGGTTACTAAATCCGTTAGATGGACAAACATCCGCTTCAAACAATGTAAATAATATTTCCACTGAAAAGTGTGCTTTTATGCAACCTAAAAATGGTGAAAAATAATGGCGTATTCCATAAGTGTACTAAGTAAAACCGTGATTTTTATCTTTGGCTTAACTATGTGAAACTCTGTCTACGCTGTTTTGTTTCTTATGCTTTAGACTTCGGGGGGGGGGGGGGGTTCCACAAAGAGTTAAGGTTGACTTAAAATCGAACTTAAATTCCCAGTTGCGTGCTGTATATTATGCATCTTCTCATTGGTCAGATCATCATGTTCATGCTCAGGGGCGCGCACTAGTGGAAAGTCTGTCAATGATATTACGCGTTGAAAACAGGATGCGCACTGGCGCTTAAGCATGAGTCAAACTTAACTCTTTGTGAAACACCACCAAGGTCCCATGCTTTATGGTCAAGAAAACTATTGTACTTATCATTCCCATGTACTTATTAATAGTTTGAGTACCAAAAAATGCTGATTAAACGAACATCTAGTGTTAGAGATTTTTGTTACATTTGGCTACCAATAGTTTGACCACTGATTTAAACCATTCACAAATGTGAATACAGGCCACTACTGATAAAAGAAGACCTTGATGGGTGTTTCACAGAAAATTAAGTTGAAATTAGAATCATGCAAGCGCCAATGCGTATCCGGCATATAACGCGTAATCCATTGATAAACTTCCCAATAGTGCGCGTCCCCTGAGCATGATCTGACCAATGCGGTGATGCGTAATATACAGCACACAACTAGGAATTTAAGTGCGACTTTAAGTCATATTTAACTCTTTGTGAAAATCCCCCAGAACTGTAATCATACATAAACGATTAGATTGCAGAAAACAAAATTCTGTAAAATAACCTTTAATTTCACGTGGAACGTTGACAACGTAAATTTCTTATTTGTATTGATAAGAAGGAACATGACGAAATAAATGGAATTCCCTTTTGGAAGTCTGAATCTGAAACGTTCATCAAATCTTATCATCCTCTATTCTCTTTCCCGCTCTCTCTCTCCGCCCCATCTTTATCCCTCCCCCTCTCTCTCTTATTTTCTTTCCATCTCTATCTCTCTTATTACAATGTAATTAACCACACGGTTTTCTTAGTTCAGAAATTAGTGTTTTTTTAGAATTATATTATATAAACAAACCTTTCGCCCGTAAATACACAATTTGGCAAAATTTCCCCGCGTTTTAAATGATTTTTCTTTTATGGAGCTGGTATTTTCTTGCTGGTATAAATTCGAGAACCATTCAGATTTCTCAGCTGCGAAATAAGTGTTCACAGATTTCATGCAATTTTCTTAAATTGATGTAAGAGGTCTCTCTTGTCAACTGAAACCAAGACATTGACAATAT
>CM057168.1:22511988-22534488 GCA_029962745.1 Echinometra lucunter | reverse complement strand
GGAAATGAATGGGATCTTAAACTTTACGAGTGTATTTCTGTGCTCTTAAAGTAATCTAAAGTAAAACTTCTGTGCAGATTGGGTGTCATTTGCAAATGTGGGCTACTCCCTTTAAATACCGACAAAATTGAATAACCTCGAGGTACAGAAAATACGCATTCTTTAACATGTCTAAGGGCTACGAAATACTCACTTAAATCTCCCGAAGAAGGTCTTGAGAATGAAAGAAGAGCACCTTAGTTCCTACGTATTTCTCACCAAACGTCTTCGCAGAATGATTGTGAGGAAACGCCCATTCTCTTAAAAATCAGTCAATATACGATAGCATCATAAAGTGAATTCTGAGCTAAAACATGCGTACTAGTGACGGTATAGTTTAATCTGTAAGTACCAGTCCAGCAATGATTATTTCCACGTTTCTGAGGGTAATCCCCAAATGACATCAGGGGTCTTCTCGGGGAAATTTCCCAGTCTTGCAGCGGGAACACAGCCTCGCTTAACGTGACCAGTCTAGTACAAACAGCAAGCACAAATAGAACGAATCTCACACAGCACAATTCAACGAATTCACATTGCACAAAACTGAATTGAATTTCACGAGTGTCTATCTGTGTACGCACACTATTTGCACTGACAAAAAGATGAAGTTGAATTCTTGCCGTGTGATTACAATGTTAACAGAAAAAAGCCAATTGTTAGTATGTTTGCTCTAGGTGTAGGCCGGACCTTTGTACCTCCACTAGCTGCAGTCTGGTGTTATTTGTGCTTTCCAGCAGAAGCCGAATACTCGAATGTTTTATTTACATAAATCGATTTTTTTTCCCCAGAACTTCAAAAATGTCAGCCTACACATAACCAATTAAAATTACGGGTATATTTATTCTTAAGAACGGACTGTTTCGTTTACAATGCAAATAGTGTGCAATATTGGGGAAAAACTGTAGCCCCTGCCTGTAAAAATACGCTGGCGCCGACCCAGTAACATGTATTGTCTACTTTATGATGCATCTGGTCACATATGCTTTTTCTTTCTTTTTTTTCGGGGGGGGGGGGGGGTGGAGGGTGAACATTTTATTTCTTGTTGGTTACTGTACTCAGCTTAGTCATGATGACCTCTTACACGTTCCTCGCCACTCATTCCATTTCTACGGAGATAGGGCATTTGAAGTAGCAGCACCCACTCTTTGGAAATCGCTCCCTCTGTAGATCTGTCAGGCTCCAACACGTCATACTTTCAAAGCCGTCCTTAAAACTCACCTATTTTGTTTGTAACTCTTTTCAAAATGATAATTCACCCTATCTGAGTCACTGTAATTCACATTTTGCTATTATGCATTACCATGATTTGTATGATTTAATAGTAATCAATAATAAAGATATATTATTGGCACATTTTTGTTTCTTGCCTTTAATTGAATGTACGCTATATGTTTATTTTCTTTGTAATACTTAACAGTTTACTAATTACCTGCCCTTAATATGAGTTTTTGTTATACCTTTTGCAATAGTTCTGTTTGAAATTTATAATTATTCATGTATTGTTTGCTTAGTTTATTTTTACTTTCTTACTTTGTAAAGCGCATAGGGAAACTCTTTTGTTTATAATGCGCTTCTTAAATCAGTCCTTATTATTATTATTATTATTATTATTATTATTATTATTACTATTATTATTATTATTATTATTATTATCATCATTATTATTTTTATTATTATTATTATCATCATTACTATTATTATTACTATTATTATTATCATTAACATTATACTTTGAATACAACAAATGATTTACATGAACTTATGATCCATTTGTAGGGCTTTTTCATCCGACAATATCTCTTAATTTTACTCTAATAAACTAAAAAGTGATTTATTCTTCTTGCGATAGTTATGTTTTGGTTTACTTTTTTCTAATCTTTCTGAACGACCTTTGTCAAGACAGAGGAACGGAATGTTGAATCAGTGTGCTTTTAGTGAATGGAGATAAACAAGAAAGAGTAACAGTGAATGCTTGAGCAAAATCGGACAATCTGTTCAACAATTATGAATTTTGAAAGTTTAAGTAAATCCCTATTAGGGTGATCCTCGAGTTGGCAACTTTGCCAGCATCTGTGATGGGTAAACACTAAATAGGCACCAATCCTGCAGCCGTAAGCTCATGAATATTCTTAAATATTCATATGATTAGGATTAGGATTAGGGTTAGGGTTAGGGTTAGGGTTAGGGTTAGGGTTAGGGTTAGGATTAAGATTAGGGTTTCAGCTTACGGTTGTTTGTGTTAACAACCAATCAGCTTACGGCTGCAGGATTGCTTCCTATATAGTGCTTACCTCTGTAATGTCAACGTGGACAAGTCTCCATTCATTTTGTGCATAATTTCTTTAAATTATATATATGAAATTTCAAGTCAGGAATCGACATAATTTTCCCAGAATGCTTGCGGCAGAATTGATGTAGTCATGTCATACCGAAACAGTTAATCAAATGAATTTCTATTTGCTCTGTTCGGCAAGTATTCAATAACAGTCATCAATGAAAAGAAGATTACAGCAACAGGGGGTGTTCCATAAAGCTGTTCGTAAGTTACGCACGATTTTACGCACGACTGGTGATATGTTCTTGTGCTACATGTAGCACCCAAGAACATGTTCCAGTCGTGCGTTAAGTCGTGGGTAAAGTCGTGCGTAACTTACGAACAGCTTTATGAAACACCGCTCAGAACCAAGTACAGAATGAATAACCACACATTATAAATGGCTTGGTGCCCCTTGTCTGCCCAGTGCCCAAGTCTGCACATACGTGTAACTGCACAATTCTAACATTACAAAAGACGCAACGACAACCTCATCTTCATATCAATTTTAGTGATATGTATCATCGAAAAAATGAGGGGAAACTGATAAAGAACATCATTGTGTATTTTTACTCAAATGCCTCGAAAATGCCACCTTTCATGAAAAAATCCCGAATTGCGTGTAAAGTGAATGAGTGCGCAAACAGGGGCGCAGACAAGGGAACCTGCCCATTTTTAGTGTCAAAATGACAGCGTTGTCTATTTTTGTGAGAAAAAACACCAGCGTAAATCCGTTTTGAGGAGGGGGGGGGGGGATTTTCCCCCCAATTCAATATCTTGCATGAACTCACACTCAAGTATACGCACACAACCCTTACTCATCCGAGCAGACCCCCACACACACATACAATCCTTTTATTTTGCGAGCGAGCGAAGCGAGCGAGCAAAAAATCGCCGCTTTTTTATTAAGAGCATTTTAAATGAAAATTCCACTATATAACCGCCGTTTATGACTTTTTAATGAAAAATTTCACCAAGTGATTAATTACGATATCATTTTCCCCTCAAAATGAGGGGGGGGGGGACATTTGTACACGCCATCCCCCCTCTCGAAAAAGTGTGGGGGGGGATATATCCCCCATCCCCCTGAGATTTACGCCAATTTGTTTGTTGTTGTTGTTGTTGCCAATGGAAAATAACATTGTTCTTATTCGAATTTTTGATGACATTTTTCGGCACAGTTACTCTCTTGGAATTGAGGATTAAAATTAGGTCAGTCATTAGAAGAATACCGAATGAAAAGCTTGCCCATTTCGAGTGAAATGTTGGGTGCGCAGACCAGGGGCCCCTTATCATACAGATCTACAAATTATACGGATTTTTTTTCCTTGAACGTCTCAAGGTCAATTCTCGCCATTAAAATCGTTGCACATTGCTGCACAATAAATTCAGATGATCCTGGTCATAGAGGGCGCTCTGTTCTTTTTTTCATTGCATCAATTCAATTCTCCCGCAACTTGTGGTCTGTTATAGGGATTTTGGTTTTAAATTTATTCAGTACCTCATTTGAGAAAGGCGACTTTTCTACCACAGAGAAACAGGGTGTAATAACACAAATTTTAAAAAAGAAGATAACATCCTTTTATTTGTTCGCAGTTACAGACCAATACCCTAAATGGAAAAAATCTCTACTTGGACATTTTTATCATCTAAAATTATTTGCAAGAGAAACAATGCATGATAAAAATTATGCATCATAGTTCAACATAAAATGTTCCTTTCTATCTTATCATGCCATTCCATATAAGGAAAGAAAACATGAAATCCCCAGGAGGTGAAAAAAAAAAATGCAGTGTTATTTTATATATGTAAAGTTGTTTATTATTGGTTATGAAGCACAACCTTCACCTTTTACTTTTTCCTATATTGAAAAATCTTTATTCAAATCTTTATTGAATCTGTGTGTACTATAAAATTTGTATTTCACTGAATATATTGTGTTTAACCGTATGGAAAATTACGTTTTTCTTTATAATTTTGTATCTGAAAATCTGAATAAAGACAAAAAGGTTTAGAAAAATTCAAGGATTTCAGGGTTTTCTTTTGTCTCAATAAAATACATTCAACAACATGTTGGATTGCAAATTATAGCCATGTACAAATTTCGAGAAATATCTTGGTTACACAATCCAGTCCTTTCCAAACATTGATAAAAACAAAACAAAAACAAAAACCAACCGACCCATAACATCAAACAAGTAAACAAACATTGACCGTTTATCTAGGACTCATGCTCCTCAACTGAGGTAATCGATCTTAGGTACAGATTCAAATACCTATCGCTTTTCAACCTTTACTTCCTAAAATTTGAACAGTATCATAAGATAAAGCATTCATGAGTTACGAGATTTTTTTACAGTGCAAGTAGACAAACATTGACCGTTTATCTAGGACTCATGCTCCTCAACTGAGGTAAGATCATCCTGATATCGATCTTAGGTACAGATTCAAATACCTATCGCTTTTCAACCTTTACTTCCTAAAATTTGAACAATATCATAAGATAAAGCATTCATGAGTGTCTTCTGTTGAGCCACTGATGCGAATTGCATTTCATGCTATGTATTTTACACTATACAGGGTGGCCCTGAAAGAACGCAACATCTATGTTCCTTTTAACCCATTCGTGACAGTAATTATTTAAAGCCTAATTTGATCAGCTTTTATTCTTCAAATTGGCAACACCAACATTTTTATTTTATTGCTACATTTTTCTTATAAAACGTCATGTATCTGAAACGAATACGAATTGACAGGAATTATGATAAGAAGTCAAAAAGTTGTCAATTTGCAGGGGAAAACGGTGATTTTAAACTTTCTATCACATTGCCAATTTAAGGATTTTAATGCTTATTTTCCTTTAAAAAAAAATTCAGCGTCAAACAACGAATATTGACGCAATCAAAATGGGCTCAGTTTGTGTAGAATTTTTTGCTCTTTCTGCTCATGCATTTGGTATGATTTTTAGGGCTCTGCATCAAAAGATATTAGACCGAACCTCAAAATGTGGACCCTCTGTCACGAATGGGTTAATTTCAGCGGGATAAATACATGATGTGGTATTTGTTGATTTGGTTCGAAAGAGAATTCTTTTTTCAGTAACATGATACAAACTGACAAATGTCACTCATTTCGGCTTACTCGTTTAGATGTAAGGACTCATTCCGTGAGGCAAAGTCATTTTTTAAAAATTGCTACTTTTGCGATCAAAATCATGTTAGATGAAGGAAAAAACTTCCACCTCAAGGCATTCAATAGTAATGGGTTCCTGCCTAATGAATTTCTGTATTTTCATTGAAAGAAAAAATCCACCTCGCGTTTATTCAAGCAGGGAACCATTTCCGTAAAATGTTGTAGGGTGGAAGAATTTTCTTTCATCTAGCAGGTGCAAAAGTGAATAGTAAATTTTGAAAATGACTGCGTCACGAAATGAGATTTTAACGCGTGAGTCAAAATGAGTGATCTTGGTAACATTTTACTGGAAAAAAGAATTCTCTTTTGAACCAAATAAATTATCATCAAGTCATGCTATTGACCTTGCAGATATTAAGGATCACAGGTGTTGCGTTCTTCTTGGATCACCCTGAATATTGTTCGTAATACACGGACAATAGTGGAAGCAACGGACAGTGCCACTTTCCTGCTCTTTCCTCCATCGTCCAAACCATGCGTTTCTTTCATTTACTACTATAAACTACATTGTGCTTCTAAAACACCTTTTCACAACCTAAAACCAACCCTATACTGAACTATTTCAAACCCGTAAAGAACTATTTCCGGCTATGTAGTACGGCAAAGTAGGGAAGGTAATTAAAAAAAAAAGAAAAGAAAAAAAAAATAAACTGCTGCTTTACAACAAAACGCATGATATTTACAGATCTTTATTTTGTTTGTTGTTAGGCGAGGTTTTTGATGGATAAAAGAAAGGGCATTTTGGCCAAGAAAAAAAAAATAAAGAAAAATCAGTTATAAAGGGCCGAATTTACGCCAATTAGACCACATATTCTATCTCAAGAGGGTCTTATTGCATCAAGCAAGTTAATTAATTACTTTTTAAAAAATGAAAAATTGTCGTGTCTAACTGCTTTTATTGAGATTATCAAGGTTTTAAACCCTCGCGGCCACGCCATGCAAAGAGCAAGGCATTGGGAAAAAAAATCTCTCAATGATAGGCCACCTTAAAGGCATTATGGTGAAGGCCGAGCATCCACGCACTGCATTATTGGGAAGGGTTTGTTTGCAATAACCGATAAATCAATTTTTGTCAAATTGAGATATGTGCAATTAAAGATCAAGAAAATTAGAGGGAATAATAAGAAAATTTATGCTAATTTTGACCATAATTTTAAAAATATACCTTCATATGTAATGAGCAATATATCATTTAAAAGGTTTTATTTTGTACTATATGACAATAAACTTACTTTGAAATTGTCAAAAATGGCGTTTATCGGTTTTTGCAAACGAATCCTACATTATGCTGCATTTAAAGGGCAACTCCGCAACAAAATGAAGTTCATTTCAGTAAAATGAATAAAAAAATCCAAACAAAACAGTGAAATTTGATGAAAATCGGATGCGAAAGAGGAAGTTATGAATTTTCATTGTTGTATATGTATACAGTACTTGAATATCGCACATTAATATTCAACGAAAAAAGTTGATGATGTCATACCCTCGCTATTCCCCATACAATAGATACACAAATTTCAGAAATTTTTCATTCATTTAACTAAACTGAAATTTCATCCATTATGTCTACACATGTTAGACTAAATACCATTTTGTAAGTATGTAAGGAGCATAGAAGAACTTGGCATTTTTGTGGCTAAAATATATAATTTTTGTCATTTCAGTGCACATAACGTGTGGAAAACTGGGGGATATGACATCATCAACTTACTCAGTGAATATTCACATCGACTGTTCAAGAACTGTTTTGCGAAAAAATAGCAAAAAATGAAAGAAAAAAATCATCACTTCCTTATTTTTCATCAAATTTTCATCAAATTTTCCTTGTTTTGTTTAGAAATTCTTAATCTTTTTACCGAAATGAACTTTTTCTCGTTGTGGACTTTCCCTTTAACAATAATATACTAATATACTTTTGCCATGGTTAGGGTTACTGGTTAAAACTATGGTGACTCCGAAATCATACTATTCACTGGGGGGGGGGGGGGGGGGAGGGGGTGGTGCAGCCCCAAGGTGATTAGTAATATTGGTGGCCTAGTAACCTAAATCAAGCGATCAAATCGCAGTTCTGATATTATGGTATCTGCGCTCGCAAAAAAGTAAGATTTTACACGCAACCGATGAGGATCGTAGCAAAATTTCACTTTGCCCGTGGGCTATATATATATATATATATATATATATATATATATATATATAAATGTAATGTGTGCACAACCCATTAACATGACTGGCCCTGTCTTGTTTAATGGCATATAAAATGAAACACGCAAGACAGCGAAGGACGTAGCTGTATAATTCCACTTTATTGTCCCGAGCTTTCGGCTTCAAAGGCCTTTATCAAGGGTTTCTACAACAGAAAACAGAAACAAACGGATTGACAAGCATAACTAAACAGTAAAGAACTTAGGGAAAATAATAAAAGAATATCAAAACTAATATAATCAAAATGAAATGAAATAAACGTTTTTAATTATTACCTGGTGGGGTTGTGGGAGTGGTTCAGTGATTCCTGCTCGTGTGTTTGGTCACGTGATGTGGTGCGTCACACGAGCAAGAGTCACTGAACCAGTGAATGTGCTCGGACGCCACCCACAACCCAACCAGGTAATAATTAAAAACGTTTATTTCATTTCATTTTGATTATATTAGTTTTGATATTCTTTTATTATTTTCCCTAAATTCTTTACTGTTTAGTTATGCTTGTCAATCCGTTTGTTTCTGTTTTCTGTTGTAGAAACCCTTGATAAAGGCCTTTGAAGCCGAAAGCTCGGGACAATAAAGTGGAATTATACAGCTACGTCCTTCGCTGTCTTGCGTGTTTCATTTATATATATATATATATATATTTTTTTTACTGGAATACAAAATCACTGCTTCAATTTCAAACAAAAGATGGCAGGATTAGGAAAGATTCTTAATTCAGGTACATAAAGCAATCTATTAAAGCCTTCCCCTTTCCTTTGTATTGGAAATATGAATTCCCTCTTTCTAAGGTCTCGATAATGTTTAAGGACTGAAAGGCTAATATGCTTCGAATATAGTGACGTAAGGCCATTCCTGCGATTGACTACGTACGACTTGAAGCAATTTTGTCCTCTACACAAGCGAAATTCCCATAATGCTCTGAGATGCTATTCTGATATCAATCGTATATCACTACGAAAAACTGCAATCGGGAAGATTTATTTGAACAATATGAAACATATTATAAAACTATCAAGGGTCAAATAACGTTCCGCGAGCCTTACACATACCACAGACCAGTCCGTTTGAAACGATCAATTTTTGGATCATGCCCGTGTAAATAATCATTAGTGCACAACAACAGGCTGAATATCCTGATGTGTGTCCCGCCATTTATCATTAAAGTATTGCCATCCGTTTGGGAACCTTCTGAAATCTAACACGTTAATACGAAGCTTATCCCGAACAAACTTCCTCTCTAGAAGTACATTAAGCAGATCCTGATCGGGTGTTTTCGGTGACTCGGCAAGCATTTCATTCCATTTTCGGACAAGTTTGAGAGTGGCTTCGGTGGCGCTGAAGTACACAAACCCCATGTTAATTTCTAACCAATCAGGAGGGATTATAAAGACGTATTCTTTATGCATATCTTCCACGACATGTATATCATAACCTTCGGGCAAATAACGAAGCGGGTTTTCTGTCCAGACAGTGTCCAAGTCTGAAAATAAGACGTCGATTCCTTGTTCAAGAAAAGAACGAATGTAGCTAGGCCTGCGGTTGATCATTGTAATGTATTCGTCAGTTCCAAACTCTAGGAAGCTGGATGTGACTTTAGTCGCAAGAGGGCGCTTTACAGATATTTCGATATCTGTTCGATTGTTCAGGTAACTGTATGACGCGTCGTCTTCGGCGAATATTGTGATGTGATGTGTAATGCCGCACCGTTTTAAGCTTTCTAACCAGTTATCGCAGAAGTCGAGATAAGCTGCATTGGTGGAACTTAGGATGGTCCAGGGTCGAGCACGGTCTAATACCTCGGGCCGGTTCTTTGTGTCTTTCAGAATAGTATTTCTTGTCCATCGGGATGCATTCAGCTTATATGGGACTCGAATTACTGATCGTTCGCTCCACTTTGAAATAATCTCAACTGAAAAATAAAAGTAGAAAAAGACCGTTTAAAATGAAAAAAAAAAGGTGTACATGTATTAAACATGTCCCTTGCTCAGATGTTTCGACCCATCATTATCATCATCATCATCATCATCATCATCATCATCATCATCATCATCGGAGGAGGAAGAGTCATTTATTGGACTCTAAGTGTGTAGGTGTGTAACGATGACTAGCAATGGATTCCTTTAAAAGAAAATTAAAACAATCAATTTCAATTGATAAAGGTCATGCTTTGGAAGGGAGGTCTTCATATGAGGTTTCGATTCAAAATAGTTCATTGTATGCTCCTTAAAGGAGAATGCAACCCAGACATCAGTGTGCTTCCAGTGAATGAAGAAAAACAAGAAAAGTAAACAGTGAAAGTTTGAGCAAATTCGGACAATCTGTCAAAGAATTATGAACTTTGAAAGTTTAAATGAACCCTTATTATTGGGATTCTTGAGTTGGCAACTTTGCCAGCATCTGTGATGTCATCGTGGACAACTCTCCATTCATTTTGTACACAGAATTTCACATTTTCTTCATTTTCAAGAAAAAACAGAAATTTGTTTGATTTATTGTTTGAGTATGACATGGCTATTCCGCAAGCATTTAGGGATGAAGCATGTTGATTCCTGACTTGAAATTTCATATAAATCGATTAAAAAAAAAAAAATTATGCACAAAATGAATAGAGAGTTGTCCACGATGCCATCACGGATGCTTGCAAAGTTGCCAACTCAAGGATCCCCACAATAGAGATTTACTGAAACTTTGAAAATTCATAACTCTTGAAAAGATCGTCCGATTTTGCTCACACTTTCACTGTTTACTCTTGTTGGTCATCTTCATTCACTAAGAGGCACACTGATGTCTGGCTTGAATTTGAAGGGGGTACCCAATGCTGAAACAATGTTAGTTCATTTAAAAGAGCATGATTTTATGAGCAGAAAATCATCTGCCTATAGTCTTTTAAAAATTCGTGTTGACAAGGAAACCCCTAAATGTGGTAAGATTTCAGGGTATTTTTGACCCCTCAGCTGTGACCCAGTTTCAACTGGGTACCCACTTTTACGTCAAAATGACGTCAAAGTGGGTACCATGTCGCGCAATTCTAGCAAAATGCGCGCAAGGTATAATGCATATTGTACAGTCAAACGCGCAGCACAACTGCAATGCGCGAAGCCGGTTACCCACTTTGACGTCATACCTCATACTCAAATTTTTTGGTCAACTCTTGACTTTTTATGAGAAAATTAGTCAAAATGCATTGATTTCGACTGAAAAATCATCAAATTTTTAATGTTATTCTTCTTAGAATTCTATTCTCGATCATATATATATAAAAAAATTACCATTGTGTAATCACTTTAAACTTTATCATTATCTCGAGCAAGTTAGGAATGCCATTATAAAACTAGAGGAATGTTTTTTTATTATAGATTATATGCTTAATTGTTTCATAATCAAATGTAATCACAAAATTTACAAATACTTAGCAGTCATTGTAAAAGGAAATGAAAAAAGGTGATAAGAACTTTTATAGAAATACATATTATAAAAGACGGAACCACCATGATTAAGTTATGACCAGGATGGCACGTAGCACTCGTATGGAAGAGTGCATTCCCGTTCAAAGATCCCCCAAGCCGGAACAGGCTCTATGTCGACTTCCTCAACCACAAATAACACACTTTATTCCACACAATAAAAATTAACTCCTACTCAAATTACCGAAATATTAAACTTTGTTGTATAGAGCCTGAATCGGACCCGAAGATCCCTGACAGTGAGAAATAAGGCATAAAATGATAAAGAAATAATGTGCCATAACACATTGCAAGACCGTTTTGACTATTCCCATCCCAGGACACGCCATGAATACACGGAAAGACCAAAAAAAATAAAAAATAAAAAATAAAATAAAATAAAAAAAATTAGAGAGTGGAGCCAGCAAAATAATCTGGTACCGTGATTGTTCGCTAGTATTACTCCTTTATTAAAATAGAGGAATGCCATTATGAAGTTAAGTTATTTAAAATTTGTAAAGCTATTTAAGCTTTGTAATCACATTCCTCTATTGGTAAAGTTAGAATCCCTCAAAACGTCAGTCCGTTTGGTAAAAAGAGGGATATATGTTTTCGAAAACAGACAATTTCACATTCACTGGAGATTAGATAAGGTTTTCTATTTAGGGTTATCATTTAATAGAAAGTGTTTGATCTAAGGCTTTGTACTGCATATTAAAAAAAGCTGAATAATCAAGATGATGGGGAAAAAAATGGGAATTTGGTAGCATGTGAAATGAGCAAGGATGAAATTCTGACGAAACGATTCTCCGGGATATGTTCACAACTGGGCAATAGGGCAATTCCACGGTAAGGGTGTAATTCCGTAAGCAACATTTTTCGACTTTCTGTGCCTCTTTTGTACCTTGCCTCCCTTCTCACCATTCATACTCTGTAAATCTGCCCATTCTTTCATGTGAGCTCTTTCATTCCAACAATTTTATTCTTACATTCATGGTATTGTGGTATAACACCTCGGTAACGGATTTACCAGAAGAAAGCGCACATTTTTAACTTCAAACATGTCTTTTAAAATCAAACATGCATTATAACAACACAGACTAAGATTGTGAAATTCTTTGTTGTTTCAGTTTTTTTTAATGCAAAGATTTGGCTATTCAAGGCTATCAAAGTGATTGTTTTTACTAAAAATGTGAAGTAGGGTGACTGTTTTTTCCGAAGAGGAATTGCCAAATTGCCACATGTTTTATTTCGGCACAGATGATGTGATAAAGATAGGGTTTTAACTTAGGGTCGGGTTTAGTGTTCGGTCCTCTTCCTGTTCAGAGTTAAAGACGCTCAGTCGAGGGCTTTCATGGGGAATTTGACACCATGGGTGCTTACCCAGTAACAGGTGTTGTCCGTCACTATGAGTTTTATGACCAACAAACCTTATGTAATGTTCTGTATATTCCACCCTTTGCACCATATGGCAAAGTCATTAACCCACTTTTCCTGGCCCGAGAATGCCCGAAGCAGGCCGAAGAATGTTTATGGTGAGACAGCTTGTTTTTGCTGTGCTCCCGAAATGTAGCTCTATTACAGGTATTTCCAGTGCTTTTCACAAAGTCTGGTGTCAGCAAATTATGATTCACTCTCCATGAAAGCACACGACTGAATGTCTTTAAGCATTACAGTGGTATTAAGAAAGCTTTCTCACATAGAGGTAGATTAACGAAGTCCTTCAGAGTAACTCCGAGTAGAGCAGTGGAGAAGACGAGTAGTAAGGCAAGCTGCAATGAAAACAGAGAATACAAGTAGATTTCAAGAGCTGCAGATCTTTGATGAGTGCTCTGCTTTATTTGTAATCATGCCATGAGGAGATTTGTGAGGAAACCATGGAGGTGTTTCACAAAGACTAAGATTGAGTAAAATCGCACTTAACTATGGTTGACCATTCACGCCATATTTCACTATCGGTCTCTCAAGGGATGCCCAATTCATGGTCACATATTTGCAGAATTTACTTTTTTTTTGTTTTCTTCATATCTGTAAGTTTACTAAACATAACATGATTTTTATGTAAAATCCAAATTTTATCCGAGTGTGTTCTTGCAAAGTGCATGCCACTGTGTCAGAGGAAGTTATTCCAAAGGTTTGTTATTCCAAAGGTTTGTTATTCCGAAGGTTCGTTTTTCCGAAACATGAAAATTGCGTATACCTAGATGTTCGTTAGTCCGAAATTGAAAAAAAAAAGGTTCGTTAATCTGAAAATTTTTGGCGTTAATCCGAAGGTTCGTTAGTCCGAAAATAACTAACGAACCTACGAACCATATATTTAATTTTGGAATAACGAACCTTCGGAATAACGAGCTGTAACCGTAATTACACTGAAATGAATTCTTATCAACTTACTAATCATCGGGGTAATACAATGCGCATGATTTCAAATAGGATAAAAGATCTATAAAACATGAAGTGATGGTTTCTATGGAGAATATTGTTGCTAGGAAACATAATTGTCTCTATGTATAATTAAAGTAATCCATACATGTAGGTGAAGCATTTTTAAGATTAGATTATTCCCATCAAATGCAATATAGATTTTCAGGCAGCATTTTTCCTCTCCTTTCATGGTAACATTTTCCTTGGAAAACAAACACAGATTTCTCAGTAAACTCTATAAATGAGCTAGTAATCAATACCCACAAACCCTACTCGATTAGAGAAACATGGGCGTGGCCTTTTCAAAGACAGTTTCCATGGTGATGATACAAGATGCGACAATTTTCATGCCTACTTCCGAAAAATTGTCATCAAAATGAATTTTGATTCAGATTCCAATTTTGCAGCTAATCTTAAAAAGTTTGGACCCTACATAAATGGATTATTTTGATTATTCATGAAGGCAGTTATGTTTCCTAGCAACAGCATTCTCCAAAACGACCATCTTTTCAATTGTATAGAGTTTTGATCCTGTTCGAAGTCATGCACATTACACATTGTATATTGTACTGTATTGTCACATTGCATTATAATGTTATCAAAATGAGGTAAGTTGTTGCTTTAATCCAGTTGGAGGAATCAAAATCCCACATTTTGGCCCCTCGCTCACATAAGATGCAATCAAATGATAATCGATAAAATTGTTGAAATTGACATGCAGTACAAACAGAGATATATACCATTAAGAAAATTAGATATTAACTTTTCGAACATGTTTAATAGGAGACTGTTCATTGTAATGTGCTTCCAAATAAGGTTGTATGAAAGACATTAAAATTCACAATGGTGCAAAGTTCAGTATAATCTTTGTACAATTTTATGGAGCTGTTCCTCTATGATGTGCTTCTATAAACTTACACGAAAGCTGCTGCTATGCGAAAGCTAAAACAATTTATATAAGTACCTTATCAGAGCTCAAAAGTATCTTAAAAGAGAATGCATTTTCGTTTGGAATGGAAGAAAAGCATACTTACTTTGCGAAATTTGGCCCCCGCTATTCCCCTTGTGCTATGTGTGCTATAGATCTGCATCATTCCTGGTCATTATGAAGAGAGAGAGAGAGAGAGAGAGAGAGAGAGAGAGCGAGAGAGAGAGAGAGAAAAGACATAGGGAGAAATTAAGAAAGAAAGACATTGAGGAGAGAAGTATGAAAGAGAGAGAGAGAGAGAGATTAAAAGAGATAGGGAGAAATTAAGAAAGAAAGACATTGAGGAGAGAAGTATGAAAGAGAGAGAGAGAGAGAGATAAAAGAGATAGGGAGAAATTAAGAAAGAAAGACATTGAGGAGAGAAGTATGAAAGAGAGAGAGAGAGAGATTAAAAGAGATAGGGAGAAATTAAGAAAGAAAGACATTGAGGAGAGAAGTATGAAAGAGAGAGAGAGAGAGAGAGAGGGGTAAAATAGATAGGGAGAAATTAAGAAAGAAAGACATTGAGGAGAGAAGTATGAAAGAGAGAGAGAGAGAGAGATAAAGAGATAGGGAGAAATTAAGAAAGAAAGACATTGAGGAGAGAAGTATGAAAGAGAGAGAGAGAGAGAGAGGGGTAAAATAGATAGGGAGAAATTAAGAAAGAAAGACATTGAGGAGAGAAGTATGAAAGAGAGAGAGAGAGAGATAAAAGAGATAGGGAGAAATTAAGAAAGAAAGACATTGAGGAGAGAAGTATGAAAGAGAGAGAGAGAGAGAGATAAAAAGATAGGGAGAAATTAAGAAAGAAAGACATTGAGAAAAGAAGTATGAAAGAGAGAGAGAGAGAGAGAAGACGGGAGATAACAAAACAAAACATTCTATTTGTAACCTGGTTACCTCAGAAAAAAGAGATTGAGATATCTCTACGACAGACTAATAAAAAAACATCAATTTGAATTCAACAGAAAGGTCCAAAAATAGCCAACTTACATTTTCAGTTAAATGCTAAACAGTAGTTGAAGATTTCCCTGACTCTTTCACTTCACAAATGCTAGTTTCCCGCTCAGTCTTGGTCTTCTCCTCTATATTCACATATTTACCTTCTGTATTATCTTTACCCTTTTACCTTCTGTGCATACGAATTAAAATGAATGTTTTAAATAGTTACTGTTTGTGCTAAGTATTTACATAATTATATTGTCATTTATCCAACTTCTATGTGCCTTGCCAGTATTTGTACATTGAACATTTTAAACATTTATATTTTTTAAATGTTATAAATATGCTAAACATGTGAACATGAATTATCCAGTTTTAACTGCTTTTCATGTGAAATGACTATGTAATGTATCAAACATGTTTATTCCAAATAAAACCATTTTTGATTGATTCATTGATTGATTGAGATAAAAGGAGAGGATGAAAAACACGATATCATATTTTACATATTACATAATGTTAAGAAATAATCAATCGTTTCGCGTATCGTTTGACCTCACCTCAAGGACAGACTAGACTTATTCGCAACGCTCGCCTAGGCCTAAAAATATGTTTGTTTGCCGTAACACAGGAAAAAAAGATAGGGTCGGTCGGTCGGTCTTTTTTTTTTTTCTTCTTCTTCTTCTTCTTCTTTTTTTTTTTTGCCAAACATGCTGGCCATGTACTGTGGTCTTAGTGCGTGCGGCGGGTACTCTTCGCATACATTATAAATCCCTCCCGTGCGTGCACTCGAACGCACTCGAACGATACACGTAAAATGGGGATCGAGGGTTGGCCAGACACTCGAGTCCTCTGCTCACTATGTGTTTGATAATAATATGGACGATGTTCTACCGCGCCATTCGCCAGTAAAAAAAGAAAAAAATATAGGCAAAACAATGAAAATTAGGGACGGCCGGCACATTCTTTTTTTTTTTTTTTTTTTTTTTGGGGGGGGGGGGGTCAAATTTTAATAAAAAAAATAAAAGTCAGCAGGTTTTACTAGGGTCGGTCGGGTTACGGCAAACAAACTTTTTTTTTGGCCTTAGGGCCCGACCTTTACTCTACTATCGATGAGTCCAGCTCAACGCAACGTAAACAAGAAGCGCAAAGCCCACATGAAGTTCGTACTGCGCAAAGGAGAGACTCGTACATATTCATGAGCTTCCCATGAAAATTCGACTGAGCGCAAGGTCTGAATGCTCCTGTACGATTATCGGATAACGAGGCGTTGCGTCTGAAAGGTCTCATATCAATACGTCGTATATCCATACGTCGTATGAATATACGTCTGAAAGCGGGGTTAGACTAGAAATCTGGTTGAGAAATTGAAATATTCACGTGTGTGTGCGCGCGCATGCGTGCGTATTTATGTATATAACGAAATACATTATGCACACGTGATGTTTCCTTAATCTTCACATGAAGCGGTTAAAGAGAATGCAAATGTTCAAATATAACATGGTCATCTTGTGCGAATCTTATACTGCTTTCACACCAAGGTACGGTCGCTGCGAGCGGTCGCTGCGACCGATGAAATCATAATGTGAAAGCATTTCATCGGTCGCTGAGTACGGTCGGTGAGGTACTTCAGCGACCGATCGCGACCGATGCAAGCTAGATGTGAAAGCACATCGTACTCAGCGACCGATCGAAATGCAATGACCCCCCATACATGCCTACGCACTATCTCTACTTCCGCTTCCGGCTAGGTCAGCTATACAGCGACCGATCGCTCTGGGCCTGACCAAATTTTGACGTAGGTGTGAAAGCACGTCCGATCGGTCGCTGGGTACGGTCGCAGCGACCGGTCGCAGCGACCGTACCTTGATGTGAAAGCAGTATTAGAATGTTCAAATCTTTTCTCTTGTCTCTATTACTGCTTTCACACCTAGGTACGGTCGCTGCGAGCGGTCGCTGCGACCGATGAAATCATAGTGTGAAAGCATTTCATCGGTCGCTGCGACCGATCGTTTTGGTCAAAAACGATCGGTCGCTGAGTACGGTCGGTGAGGTACTTCAGCGACCGATCGCGACCGATGCAAGCTAGATGTGAAAGCACATCGTACTCAGCGACCGATCGAAATGCAATGACCCCCATACATGCCTACGCACTATCTCTACTTCCGCTTCCGGCTAGGTCAGCTATACAGCGACCGATCGCTCTGGGCCTGACCAAATTTTGACGGAGGTGTGAAAGCACGTCCGATCGGTCGCTGGGTACGGTCGCAGCGACCGGTCGCAGCGACCATACCTAGGTGTGAAAGCAGTATAAGAGCCACAGAAAGGCATCTTTGTACCCAATGCAGTGTATTTCTTATGGGAGATATTTTAGAGAAAAAATCTTTATCGAAGATTTTCAAACTGGTAGTTTCAGGTGCAAAATGAATCCGTACAAGTTTCTATGAAATAGCTAATTAAGAACTGAATTTTTGTTATATTTACAAAGCCTTTGCGTTGAATAGAACAAAGAAACCCTTATGCATATTACAATTCCTCGCAAATAGTAGAGCGGCATAGTTGACAAATTTTGCATTTTGTCAAAAAGCACAAAATTTGGCACATTGGTGAAAAAAAACCTCATACTGATTGATATCTGATATGGAAGCACTTTCAGAAATGGTTTTATCATATGGGCATTTTTTTCCCTTCAAAATATTGTGATGCATTCTCGACATCTCGACGACTGACTATTTCGTCCATCAAAAAATTCGAACCCTACCTATACGTGATACCCGGCGGTAGATGTCAATTCAAAAGATGAGTTTATTGTGGTGGAGTTTAAACAGTTTCACTTGATAATGCAACCCGCCCGCGGAAAATTAAAGAAATTAAATGTTGGCCAATTTTTCTTTAACCCTTTAACAATGGCATTGCATGTTTCTAGCCATTAATATGGGCACCAAAGTCCGGGGGTGGGGGTCTATCCAGACAAAAATCTAGAGAACAATTCCATCAAGATGGGGGGGGGGGGGGGGGTATCGTCTCCCTTCTTCCTTTGGCCCAGTATATGCCCAGTAAGCTGAGCATGGTTAAAATCCAAGATTGTTCTTACTATCATGGGTTTTTGAAACAGTTTTCATAAAGACAGTGACAATTTCATTTTAAACAGTAATATGTGTCAGTCATGATGACATGATTTCAGTCGTCGAATTAGACTTTAGCATGTTGGAGGCTCAAGTGTCCTTTTAATACATATAGGGAATGATATACGTATGCCAGTTTAATATTTGAATTCGATACACACTAAGAAAAAAAGGTGCAATTTTGCACCCTTCAAATGCAACACTGGGAGCTTCTTTTAGGGTGCAATTTTGCACCTTTACGAGCTTTTTGCACCTTTAAAGGTGCAGTTAGCTACATTTTGCACCCGAAAGGGTGCAAAGTTGCACCTTATTAGGGAAGGTGCAAATTTGCACCTTATTAGGGAAGGTGCAAATTTGCACCTTTTTGTACGCAAAAATTTCTGCACCCTAAAAGGTGTAAAGTTGCACCTTTTAGGTTGCAAACGGGAATTTTTGGGTGCAAACAAGAACAAAAAGGTGCATTTTTGCACCTTTTTCTTATAGGGTGCAACATTGCATGCCAAAAGGTGCTGTCCAATGTTGCATTTAGGGTGCAAACTTGCACCTTTTTTCTTAGTGTGTAAAGGGTATCGGTGTAAGTAATGAGGAAGAGAAATGCAATCGGGATATCGCACGTATCAATTAGGAGTAGGGCAAAGTTGTACTATTTTTCTGATAGTTAGACATGCTATTTTATAAAGCTCTGAAAGAGTGATACCTACATCCCATTGTACCTACTCCTAATCCTGCCTTCATTTATATTGTCAGTAAATTGATAACTTCGACGCAAAAATCAGGGATGCAAGCGTTATATTTCATCCAAGTGTGGAGATTGAAATTGTTCTAGTCACCAAGTTGTGACCCTTTGCTCTCTTAACAGAGCTGCATAGCGTCATTTTACCCAAGGAATATGTATTTCAAGATGAAGCTGGAATAGATTTGAATATGCGTCAACTATTTCTCAGATGACACAAAATAGGTAGGGCCTATGAAAGTAGACTTTTATTTTACACTGTTAATTTGTTTTTTTTATCCTAATCGGCATCTTCTACAAGTTATTCGTTTCTACATGATTATTAGGCCTATCATTTCCCTATTCATGTTTCCATGTTTCCACATATTCTTCTTTTTCTTCAAATACTTTTCTTAAATTTTTCCGTTGCCTGTAAATAAGCATTCAGTATTCGTTTTCTTCCCATTTCTTCACCCCTTCCCTTTATTTTCCTTGCCCTTCCTCCCGATTTCTTCCTGTTGTTAGGTCTCTTCCCTCAGAAATCGGTAACATGTGTTTGTCCAATTGAGAATTGCGATAGCAAATCCTCAAACGAACGCCTTTACATGCAATTATAACTTGCTTAAAACATGTAAAAACAAAGATAACAAGACTCATACTTTAAAACATAAATTTTAGCCGAGAAGGATTTCTGTACCAAAACCCTCTACTGCACATTATACCCTTGCGCAATTCGACCACAGGTACTTCGGTTGCATTGGGTTGTAACGGCCTCTGCTAACAATGGGATATTTGGAGCATTACCGCAATGGCCGAATGCGGTGGTGAATTCGTTATCCTGGAGAATATACAATTCCCTTGAAATATTATCCCCATAAAGTTATTTTTGAAAGTGCTTCCATATCTAATAGTGTTCCATATGTATCATTTAACAACTGTACAAATTCTGGTGCTTTTAGACAAAAGTGCAAAATTCTGCCCAAATCGGAGCTATGCCGCTCCTCTAAAATGAATGGTTAGGATAGTTCGGGTGCTCTGATAGTGAGGTGATTATGCGAACGGCTTCAAATCGAGAGACGTCGCCCATTAGAACGCGGGCTTGCTCACAGTCACTGACTCTATTCTCTGTTGTCAGAAAGAGTTTTTGAGGAAGTATTTTTCATATTTTAGTAACTAGTTCCATGATGACGAATCCATCTGGCAACGACCATGTAACTATACATAGATATTACCCGCAAACATCACATTATCATATAGAGCTGTTAGCTGGCAATTCTACATAGAGGCGAACCAGCAACATTTATATCCATATTGAAGAATGCTGATTAAATATCCTGGTATAGCCCCTAATTTTGTGAAAGCTAGATAAGATGGCTTACTCAAAAGAAATATATACCGTTTTGTTGACAGATATACTGGTACAATATAGTTGGATGAGTGTTAGCTTTTCAAGTGTATGCTCCAAGATGACATCAGAGGTTTTGAATAGTTGTCTTTAAACTAGAGTTCTGGTCACGCGATTTCAATGAGAAAGAAATTGTTACAAGACAACCAAGAAATTAGATTAGTAGTGCGAGAGAGAGAGAGAGAGGGGGGGGAGTGAGAGAGAGAGAGAGAGAGAGGGAGTGAGAGAGAGAGAGAGAGAGAGAGGAGTGAGAGAGAGAGAGAGAGGGAGGGAGGAGAGAGAGAGAGAGAAAGGTATCTATAACGTGAGATTCAGTGATTATCAACGTGATAAGAAATTCACTGTATTTCCCCAAAAGATACGTGCACCTCATACAGGAAGCTACATATCGGACCGACCACACATAAATCAGGCATGAATATTTGACAGCTATTCAGTAATTCGTGTCATATTTCCATAGTAAAGGACCTTGAATAGTAGTTTTTTTTTTCAAGGGAAAATTCATACTCTTATATTCTTTCCTAGCTGACATGAAACGATTGTTGAAGCTCGCTAATTATTTTTCACCTTTCACATATACCTTCCCTTGATTTTTGTTTTCAAATTACATGTTTAAAGTATTTTTCGCCATAATAATTTGAATCTTGATTACCTATTTTTATGTTTATCCCATTGTATAATCTTTTTGTATGTTTCTTTTTATATTCATGCTGTCGTGCACATAATCTAGTATAATGCATATCAATAGAACATGCACTATTGATTTAATATAATATAATGACTTATATTTTAATTACAACATCTAAACGTGTACAATTCTAAGAAAAGTGATCTTCCCCTGGTTATCCGTGAATGCACTTCAATTGACACATTTAAACGTTACCTTAAGACACGTCTATTCAATGCTTCCTACTCTTAATTGTTCCTTAATTTATCATTGTATTTGTACTTTTCTCTCTCTTTCTTTCTTTCACTGCGCCTTGGGCACTCTGCAGAGTGGATTTGGCGCATCACAAATCCCATCTATTTTTATTATTGTTATTATTATTGTTATTATTATTAAAAGTGTATATGATTGTTGAATCTCGAAATTCATTGGCAGAAAAAAAAAACACACAAATTTATTTGAACTAGAATTTTTCATATTTCTTACTGATATGAACACTTGTATTACTGTACCTTTTTGTTGTATGCATTGACTTTTATCCTGCAGCACATAAATTATTACCAGGAAATTGAGTTCTTTGTAACGGGGATGAGCGATTGCCACAGCTTTCTAAAGGTATTTATGAAGTGATATCATTATATGGTACAAGGAAGTGAGAAGAAGTGCTTTAAATAGAAATGGAATCATACAATCATACAGCACATAAGACTTTAACAGGAAGTTGAGTACCTGATAAATGGGAAGAACAATTTTCTCAGGTTTCTGAAGCTATCTATTTATCTTAAAGTAGAAATAAATGATAAGCAGGGCTTAAAACATTCCTATTTCTTGAAATAAGACTATATTGCCGTCCAATGACAAAATGAAACAACTCTGTAGAATGAGTTTCTTAATAAATGAAGAACAACATGTCACTGTTTTTGTTTTTGTTTTTTAATCTATGGAGTTGCTTCCTTTTGATATGCCTATATTATCAAAATGTGGGGTCACTTAATCTCAAGTTCTTCATCATCATGTACAACACACGAAAAAAAGTATCCCACAATCAAGAAAAAGTCAGTT
>CM057168.1:22491988-22506988 GCA_029962745.1 Echinometra lucunter | reverse complement strand
CTTGAGTAGTGATTTTTTTACAAATAAAATATCGTTAATATTTCACTTTTTATTTGAATTAAGAGAGAGAAAATATAACAGATGATAAAATATGAATACAAAAGCCTAATTGTGTCCAGAAATAGCGTATGTCGCATAATAGCAGTTTTAATTTGTGAAAAAATAGTAAAATTTTACAATCCTAAAAACCGCAATTTAACACTTTTCCGATTACTTGCGGCAAACGAAAATAAAAATGGAATTTTTTAAATTACAGTTGTTTATGATGTTACATGTCAGATTAGTGCCCACGCATGCCCAGTCGAGTAATTTTGCTTCAGATTTCAGGAAATTTTGCACCATTTCCTTCCGCTTGCCTCCTGTAAAGGTAAGTACTGTGTACTGCTCGTATTATCAGACGAGTGGTAGCGAAAAGTAATTATCATTACAAAAGCATATTTCCCTTTGAAAATGGCCCGTAAGTTTGAAGCCAGGCAGGAATCTTTTGTCTACGCATCTGCAAGGAAGGTCCAGTTAAGCACATGCCTGATATATTTTTGCCTGATGGCATCGAACATGGTTCAAAGGGAATGTGTTAGATGTGACTCCAGCTCTGGAAACTCCTTGGTCTGACGCAGACGGAATCGTTAAAGGGGGTACCCAATGCTGAAACAATGTTAGTTCATTTAAAAGAGCGTGATTTTATTAGTAGAAAATCATCTGCCTAAAGTTTTTAAAAAGTCGTGTTGCCAAGGAAACCCCCAAATGTGGTAAGATTTCAGGATATTTTTGACCCCTCAGCTGAGACCCAGTTTCAACTGGGTACCCACTTTGACGTCAAAATGACGTTAAAGTGGGTACCTTGTCGCGCAATTCTAGCAAAATGCGCGCAAGGTATAATACATATTGTACAGTCTAGCGCGTAGCACAACTGCAATGCGCGAAGCAGGGTACCCACTTTGACGTCATACCCCATCCTCAAATATTTTGGTCAACTCTTGACTTTTTATGAGAAAATTAGCCAAAATGCATTGATTTCGATTGAAAATCATCAAACTTCTAATGTTATTCTTCTTATAATTCCATTCTCGATCATATATCCAAAAAATGTTTACCATTGTGTAATCACTTTAAACGGTAGTATGGGACAGTAGTGGCTCCGGAACAATCTAATCAGACATAAGATCGGAGGGAAAAGCCATTGTGTATTAACAATGGCTTGCCCCTCCATTTCTTTGTCTGATCAGAACGTTTCGGCGCCTCTGTGGGACAGGGCCTTCTCTCTAGTGTCCCTTTATAGACAGAGTTGCGACAACCCATGATTTGAACGCCATTTTATTTCCTTTGTTACGCATTATTTCGATTAAATTCCGATGAGCGCCTGGCTGTTTTAAATAAAAAGAATTCGAGCGCCATGTTTAAAAAAAAAAATAAAACGTTCATGTCGCAACTCTGTCTATGAAGGGACTCTGCTTTACTCTTTACAGCCCCATCGATAAAGCCTAATTTCTCTTTCAAAGCATCAGCACATTCTGTTGTCACGATCTCCTCCTTTGGTGATGTCAATTAGATTATGTTTTCCTTTTCATTTGTAAATGATCTTCCTGTTATGTTGTTCCTGTTTTTTTTTTTTAATATTATTCAACGTAACACTATGAACAACAAAGAAAATGGACAAAATAAACAACCCCTCATTCTACCCCTTCACAATGGTTCTGGGAGTCAAAAGATCACCCCCTTCACTGCTATTATGTTTAATCAGTAGTTCCAGGTAAATATGCACGTTACACCTGTTCCACATAATTTAGATAATAGCAGTGAAGGGATGTTCTTTTGATTCCCAGAACCATTGTGAATGGTAGAATGAGGGGTTGTTTATTTAACCTGCTTTCTTTATTCATCATGTTCATAGTGTAACTCTTCTTAGACTGCCGTGAGTAATTCATACATTATTTCGTATTCGTGTAACATTATACGTATCGTTGTGTTGGATCCTTTATACGCTTCCTTGATTAGAATCAGTTTCTAATGCTGTTTGCAGGCTTATGTAGTGATTGAATTAATGCTGTGCAATAAAGTACAATAAAGGGAAATGCGTGGTGTAAACATTATGTTTCACGACGAGCTTAAACATAAAAACAATACAATAATAAACAAATTTATAATATAGCGCAGCTACTATGATTTATGAATATACTCTACGGGGCTGTAATGTAAATGAGTTCCTGACAATGCTACCGCATAGACTTACAATTAAGACTGGTAATCATGACCTTCTGACAAAAAGGTGAATGTTAAATTAAACTTTGAAGACAGCAACTGGATTCTTATTTCTCCAAGCAGATTATTTCAAAGTTTTGGAGCAACACAAATGAAAGCACAACTCCCAGGAATTACTTTTGTTTTAAGTGAGATTGCTTTAACAGCACCTTGTCCTGTTATGTGCATATGAAAATGATTTAATTGAAATGCATTAGGAGCATGGCCATCCAGTGCTTTGTAAACAAATAACAGTAGTTTAACCCCTTGGCTAACTTTGTGAGTAGCTGATTTAAAAAATTCTCAAACTAAGATGAAACATGTGTATGAATACTAGTATTTGTACTCAAAAACCCTGAAACCAACCATAATTGGGAATGAAAAAGTGTAAGTTAGACGCAAACGGCGATTTTATTATCCTTCGTCTCACGAGACAATCACTAAGAGGACCACTTTGCTTGAATTTGAAAATGCCGTTATGTGCCTCCCGCCGCGTGATTCGCCAATACACACAGTACGGTAAGGTGAGTCATACGCGCATGTGCACTCCTTATGTCTATTCTGTGGAACCGAGCCTCGTATATTTTTCAGACATTGGTTCACATTTTTGATATTTAAAAATACTTCCTGTGGATATTATGCTTTGAAACTTTCAGACTGGTATTTTTACACTATGATCCTTATGTTTGTCCCATTTTCAAGTAACAGAACAAGATTTTTTAAAAATCAAAACAATGTTAACCAATACCTTTAACCCCTTGGCTAATGAAACCGGGTAGCTCCTGTATAAAGCGTATCGGTAAGAGAAAAATTAAGTTTTCAACGAGTTAAAGGCAATTCTCTGCTTTATTGGGAACCAAAGTAACTTAAATCAGAACAAATGTAATATGGGACAATTCTGAGGAACTGGGGAGCGTTTCATGAAAGGACTTCTCGGATGTTTTATCCGACAAAGTCTGTTTTATCCGACAGTTGCCACAGTAACGATGCTTCTCAGCCAATCAAAATCAAGGAAAGATGTCAGATCTGACAACTTGTCAGACAAAAAATGTTGATGAAACGCTCCCCTGGACACAAGTCTTTCACATTGATCCTGAGTATGCTGCAACGTGTTTATTTGTGAATCTGATCCCCGTTGCGATAACTGTTATAAGCTGCTGAAATCCCTGAAAGCCAATTTCATGGGGAATTTGACACCATTGGTGCTTACCCAGTAGCAGGTGTTGTCCATCACTATGAGTTTTATGATCAACAGACCTTATGTAATGCTCTGTATATTCCACCCTTTGCCCCATATTGCAAAGTCATTATATCACTTTTCCTGGCTCGAGAATGCCGAAGCAGGCCGAAGAATGTTTATGGTTGGACAGCTTGTTCTGCTGTGCTCCAGAAATGTAGCTCTATTACAGGTAATTCCAGTACTTTTCAAAAAGTCTGGTGTCAGCAAATTATGATCCAGTCCCCCCAAAAGCCCACGACTGAATGTCTTTAATACTAATAACCAGTTTTATGAAACGGGGCCCTGGCAAGACAAACAATAATCCATTACCATAATCAAGCATACCGCTGATAAATGCTTGGACAAGGGTTATAGAGGACTAGACAACTTACAAACCTAAAAAAGTTCTTTCCGTAGAAGTTTTTCATTGATTTGGTTTCCTATGTGGTTTATGAACATTTTCAGCTTTGTTACCCAAATAGCAACCTCGAGCAATTTGCATAAATCTATATGCATACAGGTTATGCCACCCAAGACAATTGATGTGTAAACCGATCTCCGCATGTTCATTGTGTATGTGCGGTGATACGAACTTTAAAGGCATTGGTTAACATTGTTATGATTTTTAAAAAATCTCGTTTTGTTACTTGAAAATGGGTTAAACATAAGGGTTATAGTGTAAAAAATACCAGTCTGAAAGTTTCAAAGTATAATATCCACAGGAAGTATTTTTAAATATCAAAAATGTGAACCAATGTTTGAAAAATATACGAGAGTCGGTTGCACAGAATAGACATAAGGAGTGCGCATGCGCGTATGACTCCCCTTACCGTACTGTGTGCATCGGCGTATCAAGCGGCGGGAGGCACATAACGGCATTTTCAAATTCAAGCAAAGCGGTCCTCTTAGCGAGTGTGTCGTGAGACGAAGGATAATAAAATTGCCGTTTGCGTCTAATTTACACTTTTTCATTCCAAATTATGGTTGATTTCAGGGTTTTTGAGTACAAATACAAGTACTCATACACATGTTTCATCTTAGTTTGAGAATTTTTTTAATCAGCTGCTCACAAAGTTAGCCAATGCCTTTAATAGTACTATCCATCTTGTGAATTCAACCTGTAATGAAACGAAACGAGGTACACGTACTGATGTATCATACTGTCGTGTTTGGATCAGATTTATTGTTTAGTTCTTCCAGCATAGAGAATACGTATGAAGACTCAAAGTCAGTTAAAGTATGAAGTTAACAGTTATTCAGTTGAAGATCAAAAGTATGAACAGAAGTCTAGAGTAAGTCTGATGGTGACTGTACTCTGATGTAATCTGAAGTATTCTGAAGTATTCTGGTTCTCCCTGATTGGAGTCTTGAACCCCTTTTATAATGGGTAAACCCTCTACTGGGAGTTGGTCAACCTTGAGCTCTTGACCAAAGGCCTTGTTTACGCCATAACTTTTACTCACTATTGGGGGAGTGGGTCAGTTATCTGGAAGGAGTGATGTAGTGAATAAGAAGACCATAAATTGACCAGTGCGTCATAGCTTTAGTTGGAAGATGTATGAGTAATACTTTCCGAAGAAGAGTAAAATTTGTAAACATTTAACTTCCTGTAGAAGTATTGATTAAGTATTGATAAATTCTAGAAAATGTGAAATTGGTCTTATTATCACATAACATCCCCCTTTTTTTTTAGAAAATGTGGCTTTCCCACATTTATTTAAAGTAAATTATGTCTTAATCAACTTAAATGGATAATCAATAGCAAAAGACAGAATTTCACAGTACAGTGTATAAGATAAGCAACATTCTGTTCTAAAATCTATTCTATCCTAACAAACTCGTTTATCACACAACGCATCAAATTATCAAAACTTTATCTCAAACATATCAAAACATAAGAAGAGGAGAAAAAGAAAGAAAATCAGAAAGAAAAAAAAGAAAAAGGACTTTAAAGAATATTCAATCAAGATCTAATCCAAACAAATATCAATCTATCTTCTAAATTCACTTTGATTTGTTAATGAAGTTAAAACATAACTTAATAAAACTTGAACGCTAAAGAAATAATGACATTTCAATTATTCATAATTATACCTTGAAGATTAATGAGTTACTAATACCATGTAGTTATTATTGTATACAGAAATCCTTCAATAAAATACCAAATCAGCATCCTTTGAAAGTCACTGTAGAAAACAATAAAACTGAAGTTGGGTTAAACAATAAATCCAAAACTGAAACATACTGTTGGTACTTTCCCGCTATTGTTTACCTCCTTGAACTAAGACAGGATGGATTATAACTTTGACGAATTGAAGTTGAGGTAGTATAACAAATTATGATGTGATCAAAATAGTTGCTTTACTTCACAATAACATCATATAAATCAAACAGTTTCGAGCTGCGGGCATTCTCATCACAGGGAGATGTGCATCTATGCCAAAATTTAGATCATGTTGTACTTCCTCGTATGAACCATATAAAACATACAATTTCGCACTAACCAAATCATCCTAGATAACGTCTGATGGAGACTGTTCTCTGATGTAGTCTGAAGTATTCTGAAGTGTTCTGGTTCTCCCTGATTGGAGTCCTGAAGTGAACCCCTTTTATAATGGGTAAACCCTCTACTGGGAGTTGGTCAACGTTGAGCTCTTGACCAAAGGCTTTGTTTACGTCATAACTTTTACTCACTATTGGGGGAGTGGGTCAGTTATCTGGAAGGAGTGATGTAGTGAATAAGAAGACCATAAAGTGACCAGTGCGTCATAGCTTTAGTCGGGAGATGTATGAGTAATACTTTCTGAAGAAGAGTGAAGTTTGTAAACATTTAACTTCCTGTTATACTTCCTGTAGAAGCATTGATTAATTATTATAGAAAATGTGAAATTGGTCTTATTATCACATAACAATACTTCCATAAAATATGTGTTTTGTAGGAGTGTATATGAGTTTTAAACATATTTTTGCAATTACAGGTAAAGTTACTACTTAAAAATCAAGGAAATGTCAACTTCGTTATCTATAAAGGGTCGAAAACATAGTCTTACATTAATTAAGAATGGTACTAATAGAGGATATATTCTTAATGTACGTGTTTTTTTCAATTGTTTACTCACTGCAGTTATACTCTAGTCGGATTTTTCATTTCATTTTTTTTTCATTTCATTTATTTTTTCCATTTTCAACTTAGAATAACATACATAATTATATATACAAAATAATTACATTGTCATCAAAATACATAACATAAGAATAATTGTCCAAAGTGAACTTTTCCAAGTTAGGTATATAAATAAATGTTGAAAATGGAGGGGAATGCTAAAAAGCCAGGTTGGTATTTAGCAAACCCCAATTTAAGTAAAATTCCTACACAGAATAACATATTAGTGGTTGAAATTATCTGGTCAGTAGCAGTTTAAAGGTATTGGCTAACATTGTTATGATTTTAAAAATTCTTGTTTTGTTACTTGAGAATGGGATAAACATATGGGTTATAGTGTAAAAATATCAGTCTGAAAGTTTCAGAGTATAATATCCACAGGAAGTATTTTAAAATATCAAAAATGTGAACCAATGTTTGAAAAATATACGAGGGTCAGTTGCACAGAATAGACATAAGGAGTGCGCATGCGCGTATGACTCACCTTACCGTACTGTGTGTATTGGCGTATCACGCGGCGGGAGGCACATAACGGCATTTTCAAATTCAAGCAAAGTGGTCCTCTTAGTGATTGTCTCGTGAGACGAAGGATAATAAAACACTGTTTGCGTCTAACTTACACTTTTTCATTCCAAATTATGGTTGGTTTCAGGGTTTTTGAGTACAAATACAAGTACTCATACACATGTTTCATCTTAGTTTGAGAATTTTTTAAATCAGCTACTCACAAAGTTAGCTAATGCCTTTAACAGTAACTGAATAGACAAATATATACATCATTATATGATTACACTATTCATATTTATTACAAAACACCTCAGAAAATGTACAATTGAATTGGAAGTAGGCTTGCGGTTTCAGGGTGTTCAGATAATGATAACTTAATCCCTACAGCTAAAATTACACGAATACGTACTCCTAAAGACTGTCAACCTGCTTGCCCACTATTTGTTTTACTAGTTCACTAGGAGCAGGCCCACTCTCATTCTAGGTGCAATAAATACACTTTTCCGTAGTTCACAGATAAGCTAGTTGGCATCAACATTATTCTTAGTACAAAAGCGTGATTTCTAATTGTAACAATAACACTGAAATGAATTCCGTGTCCCACAAAACCCTTAATGGATGTGCATCTATATCAGATTTGAGAACTGAGGACGTTTTGTTGATCACCGGTTGCATAATTCAAGAGATAGACAACACTATTAGAGTTCCGTATCATCGCTCATACGCAATTCGTACGTAGTTCAGTTTGAACATTCTGTGTATGTTGTCTCTGCGCTGCATAACCCTGTATGCATACATATTTATGCAAATTATTCAAAGTTGATGTTTGGACAACAAAGCTGAAAATATTCATAGACCACATAGGATCATAAATCATTGTAAATCAGCCTACAACTTCAACGGAAAGAACTTTTCTAGGTTACACTGTTGGCTCAATAGGACTGTCTAGCCGACTATTACACTATTAAAAATTCTGAGGCAAACTTGACCCGGAAAATGGTCCGTTGGGGACACATTCGATTCCGGGTCAAAATGACCAGGAAAAGAGTAAAAAATGACCCGGAATAAGGTCAAATATGACCCAGAAACAAGTCTTCATGGCCCTATTTCGGGTCATTTTTTGACCCGGAAGGGAGTGTGGCCCCAACGGACTATTTTCCGGGTCAATCCGACCCGGAATTTTTAAGAGTGTACAGTATTTTCCTGTTCCATGTATATACCAATATGACGTAGGTTGTACAACATAAAATAAGCAGATCTGGAGCCCGTAACACGAAGATTTTCCATCAATCGCAAATTTAAAACAACCATTCTGATTAGTCCAGGGTCATCTTTTTGAACGAGATGCGCATGAAACAACGGTCTTGATTGGTTCTTACAACTTTGCGTTTGACTGCAAATCTTTGTGTTACGGGGCCCCTGCTTGTGTTGGATATGTGCTTCTCCACATTCAAACTAACATCAAGCCATGCGCCCCAGATTTTTCACAAAGTTTGATGGTTTTACTTCTGAGTCTCCAACTGACCAATTGACCCATTGAAAACTCATTGAATACCAGTTAAAAGTTTAAGTTGCAGTTACAAAACTATGCAGTTGGAAATACCAGTTCAGTTATGGACAATGAATACCAAATGGAAGTATAAAAAGTGAAACAACGAGTCCCTATCGAAACCAATTGGCAGTTGGTCCCCATTTCCCCATTAAAACCAATAGGCAATGAGAACCATATGTTTTTTTTTTATTATTGGGTCAGTTTCAATGGGTCAGTGGGGGACCCATTGTTTCACTTTCCATGTACTCCCAATTCCCAATTGCCAATTGGGATCTCCAATGGGGATCTCCAATGGGGATTCAATTGGATTTATGACGTTATTACGATTCGGTATTGACTTCAATTTTATACATACCTAGGAGGTTTGAAATAGCCCGAAACATTCATTTCAGCATTCATACAACTATTCTGAACTTTGATCACTAAGATTTTAAATGTCTGAATGCTCAGTTCAAATGCTGGAACCCTGGGGAGGGGGGGGGGGGCACTCAGTATATAATGCGTGGTGGGTATGTGCCGCGGAGAAGACCCCCATTTTTACACTCAAATTTCCGTTCCAAAGCATAGCATTTTTATCTTATTGAGAAAAAGAACAAATAAAGCCGTTCCAAAGCATAGCATTTTCTTATTATCGAGAAAAAAGAAGAAAGAAATCCGTTCCAAAGCTTCGCATATTTTTCGTTACGCCGTTCCGGCCGCATTGATCCGCTACAATGAGCTGTCATTTTTGGTGAAAAGCGGCCCGCAGAGCGCTGTACGACCATCGCCTCTGCGCGAGCGCACCCGCCGTCCGTGCCGCCGGGCTAGCTGCATGCACGTATGCCCGCTCTATAGGGATACATACGCACTCACACGCAGGCGAACCGTTCCAAAGACCCCCGTTTTCACAAACATTTGTTGTTCCGAAGGCCGTTCCGAAGACCCTCCTTTTCACAATAAGCCCGTTCCAAAGCCCCCTTTTTTTGTCTCGCCCGCGGCACATACCTACCACTTTTGGGGTCGAGTACCACCCCCCCCCCCCCCGGGGCTGGAACATCTTTTTATTTTCCTCTCAAAATAAGACACGTCGTGTGCGGTGGACTTAACGCGCCTTGGTATTCTCATGTAATGTTACCGCGGCTCACCGAACTGGTTGGCTAATTCTGCATAAAAGGAAAGCGCATCATCATTCAGCATGGTTCTAAACATGAGAATAATGTTGCGTAAATTATGTACGTGCGTGGAATAAATTATGCAGAGTGAATATCAATTGAAACGACTACTGCCGCATATCAAATGCAGCAATAGTGCTTCGCAGTCAGTACAATTAGTAGATGTGTGGTAGAAATAGTAATATTAGGGCTAGTCATTGGCTTAAATCCCGCGGGAGATGGGGGGGGGGGGGGGATATAATCTCCCCACTTTTTCGAGAGGGGGGGGGGGGTGGCGTGTTAAAAATCTCCCATCATTTTAAGGAAAAATGGAGAATTTTTTCATAAAAATGTCATCAACGACGGTAATATAGTGGAATTTTCATTTGAAATACTCTAAAATAAAAAAAAAATAAAAAAAATGAATAAATTTCGCTCGCTCACTCCGCTCGCTGATCAAATAAAAGAAACACATGTGCGTGGGGGTCTGCTTGGGTGAGTAAGGGTGTGTGCGTGAATACTTAAGAGAGAGTTCACGCAAGAAATTTCGGCAAAAAAAAAAAAAAAAAATCGATCATCCCCCCTCCTGAAAATGGATTTACGCCAGTGGGGCTAGTAGTAGTAGTAGTAGTAGTAGTAGTAGTAGTAGTAGTAGTAGCAGTAGTAGTAGTAAGTGGTAGTAGCAGCAGTAGCAGTAGTAGTAGAAGTAGTAGCAATAGTAGTAGTAGTAGTAGTAGTAGTAGTAGTAGCAGCAGTAGTGGTAGTGGTAGTAGTAGTAGTAGTAGTAGTAGTAGTAGTGGTGGTAGTAGTAGTAGTAGTAGTAGTAGTGGTAGTAGTAGTAGTAGTAGTAGTAGTGGTAGTAGTAATAGTAGTAGTAGTAGTAGTAGTAGTAGTAGTAGTAGTAGTGGTAGTAGTAGTAGTGGTAGAGTAGTAGTAGTAGTGGTAGTAGTAGTAGTAGTAGTAGTGGTAGTAGTAGTAGTGGTAGTAGTAGCAGTAGTAGTAGTAGTAGTAGTAGTAGTAGTAGTAGTAGTGGTAGTAGTAGTAGTAGTAGTAGTAGTACAGGAGCAGTAGTAGTAGTAGTAGTAGCATTGGTGGTAGTAGTAGTAGTGGTAGTAGTGGTAGTAGTAGTAGTAGTAGTACAGGAGCAGTAGTAGTAGTAGTAGTAGTAGCATTGGTGGTAGTAGTAGTAGTAGTAGTAGTAGTAGTAGTAGTGCTAGCAGTAGTAGTGGTAGTAGTAGCAGTAGTAGTAGTGGTAGTAGCAGTAGTAGTAGTGGTAGTAGCAGTAGTAGTAGTGGTAGTAGCAGTAGTAGTAGTACAGTAGCAGTAGTAGTAGTAGTAGCAGTAGTAGTAGCAGTAGTAGTAGTAGCAAAAGTAGTAGTAGTAGTAGCAGTAGTAGTAGTAGTAGTAATAGTAGTAGTAGTAGCAGTAGTAGTAGTAGTAGTAGCAGTAGTAGTAGCAGTAGTAGTAGTAGTAGTAGTGGTATATATATATATATATATATATATATATATATATAGTAATGTTAATACAAAGCATCAGTAGTAAGGTGTAGGATGTAGGATGTTAGGATATAGGGCTGGTATAAGACGATCTCTAGGCTAGAACATTAACGAAGAGAAAACATCTTAATGCTGTATATACATTTTGAAATATTCTATAAACCAGCTTTGAAGCTTTGACGTCTTGATGTGATTTTTACCAGTCTGCGAGCTTCCTTTGGGTCGTAAAGACGTCATAAAGACGGGCTTTTCCGACCAGTATGATGTAAAATTGACGTAAAAATATGACGTCTTATTTTACGTGTGCTGGTGCAAAGTATCACCTTAAAGACGTATATATATACTACGTAAATAATATGTATGACACGACTTTAAAAAGACGTAAATATGATGTTATTCTTACCAGTCTCTGCTATCAGGGTAGTAATAGTAGTAGAAGAAGTGGTTCTAGTAGAAGCAGCAGCAGAAGTAGTAACAGTAGTAGCAATAACAAAGAAGTCTTATTATCGAATAAAGAACGCGTACCTATCATAGTACATGGTAAGTGGTACACACCCCATATCGCGTCATCGATAACAAAAAACTATTTCACGTGTAGAATTACCAAAAAGTGGTCACAAGCATGCATAGTCCCCGAAATGTATGGGTGGTCTTTGAATTTTCATGAGCCTTTACTAATCTTCTCCAAAGTCTCAACTTACGTGTAAATCACATTTGAAATAAATTCAAAGTAGTAATAGATCAGGGGGTCACGTTGGATCAATTCTAACTGTTGAAATTTGTGCTGTTCTGGAGTAAATATTGACTGAATATGACAAGAAGTATCCTGCTGTTCTAGTAAACAAGCGATCAGAACGTATTACTTTGTCAACGGGACAAGTCCGGGAGAAAAATCCTATAAACGACTGCGATGATTAACGTAGAAAATCAGGACATTAAATCTGGTAAGCTACTTAAACGGCTATTATCTGTGACTCTTACTGCCAGAGACCCTTGAATAGGAGAGAGGGTTATTTGCTTTCTATGCTTTTCGCATCTAGAATATAATAGAAACACACAGAAAATGCCTGGATCAGGCTCTATTACCACGAGACAATAGACGAATTCCCAATCGGCAGAGGATAATGACACGACCTGTTTGATAAAAGAAATTCTACAACATGAGGAATTTTTGAAATTAATCAGAAAGACAGTCAAAAGTGCAGTAAGGGAATACATAAAACAGCTGAGAGAAGAAATAACAGTGTTGAAAGAAGATGTGTCAAGATTGTCAAGTCTTACTAAGCGACACGAGTCTAGAATTCTAGTACTTAAACTTGACAACGACTCCAAATCAACAACCATGAAAGACTTAGAAAAACTCATATATGAGCAAGCCGAAATAATCAAAACTCTTCAGCAGCAATCAAATGCTGCAGAACAATACTCCAGAAGAAACTTTTTACGGATTTTTGGTGTCCCAGAAACTAAGGAGGAAAATACTGATCAAATCATCCTAGATATTGTAAGAAATGAGCTTGGTGTTGACTTGTCCATCGATGATGTCGACCGAAGTCATCGGACTGGTCCAATCCCCATCCTGGCGAATGATGACAGTTCTCGTCCTACCACGTCACCTTCTTCGACTCTAGAATCTGCAGCGTTTTCGACATCGTACGCCGAAGTGACATCCGGAGCTGGTGATACGAGAAAGGAACACAAACCTCGGTATCGGCCCATCATTGTCAAATTGGCGACATATCGAAAACGACAGGACATTATGCATAATAGCTGAAAAACATCGGGAAGTCGATCTCTGGAGGACCTTACTGCTGCAAACTACGCCATCATGAAGACTGCAAGGAAATCAAAAAGTGTCTCAGCAGTTTGGTCAATAGATGGGAGAATATATGCTTCCATTCCCACAAGTTCAGGAAAGTCTACTAAGAAACACATAAAATCAGTCGAAGAAGCAGACAAATTATAGAGCAGAACTGGATGACGAACTTATGCACTTTGCTGTTTTACTGTGTGGTCCCTGTCAGTCCATGCTACATGAAAATTGCTCACTTCACCCACTGTTTCCGACTTTGTATTTTTTTCAAAGTATTACTACTACTTCTGACTTTTGCTATATTTATTTGTTAGTGTTCTTAAAGTTACATTTTAATGGTTAGGGACTATCTATACGGGATCTGCCAAAAGTCTGTTAAGGTTAATCATAGGGTCTGTGATGCACTCAGTGTAGAGAAATGGATACATATATCTTGTGCTCATGTGTCTGAAGCGTTATACAATGATCCAACCGAAGTGTTCATGGCTTGGATATGTCCATGTAGCTCTGCCTTTTTTATAAATGTAATCTACTAGATTATGTAGAAAGTGAAAGTAACACCACGGAACCTTAGATAAGATCGATCAACCAAATATGATATGTCCTGAACTATCTGATAAGGGAGTTAAATTTGTTCGTCTAAATATTGTGAGTTTGTTGAAACATTTTGATAAAATCGGGTCTGTCTTATGTGATACTAATGTGCATATCCTTGCGCTGAATGAAACGAGACTCGATAATACAGTTATTGATGGAAAAATTTACATACCTCATTATAATGTTATAAGATATGATGGAAATCGGAAAGGAGGTGGAGTATGTATTTACATTCATGAAAACATTGCATTTGAAATAAATAGTTCTTCCTCCATCTGCTGAACAATTGGAGTTCTTTGTATTCTAATTCGTTTAAAACATTCACAACCTTTCATTTTTATAAACTGGTATCGACCACCAAATAAAACACATTTACTGGACTTGTATTAAGAGTTGTTGGTCTATTTAGGAAGTTTCAATACCCCGGTAATATTAATAGGAGATGTGAACTATAATATTATGAAGCATCCTTTTACTGGTGATACTCAGAAATAGAAGAAAAATGATGTACACGGTTTGTGTCAACTTAATAGAGTTGAATGCACTCGGGTTACACTTGGGTGCTCTTCACTAGTTGACCACATGCTGACAACACGCCCAGATAAAGTGAAATCTTTTTGTGTCTTACACAATGGTATAAGTGACCATTCAATGAGCTATTTAGTCTGGAAAGCTCATGTCAATAAGGATGCTTCGTCTGTTAAGTAGCTAACCTTTAGAAAATCACATTAAGTCGATTATACCAAGTTGAAAGCCGATCTTCGATCTCAAAACTGGAACGAAAAAGAATGGTGACCTGGATAAAGCTGTTAATATATTTGAAGAGATCTTTTTAAAGATAGTAGATAAATACATGCCTCTGAGGAAGAGAAGAATGCGTAAAAAACACTCTCCGTGGTTGAATGAATATTTATATAAACTCATGAAAGATCGTGACTACCAGAACCATTGTGAAGGGTAGAATGAGGGGTTGTTTATTTTGTCCGCTTTCTTTGTCCGTCATGTTCATAGTGTCACGTGCTTCTATTTCATCAAACAACACCCGACAATTAAAACAGATGTCTGTCTACTTGCATACTTGCATGAACAGAACACAAAGCCGTGTAAACTTCGGAACAAGGTCAGTAAAATAGCCGTTGTCTCTTTCTCTGCAGTTTATCGAGCAAAGGACGAATCTTCGTTCCAAGACTGTAATAACTTTTACTAATTCAATGACTCAATAATCATAATCATAATAATACTTGTGGTGAAAAATTATAACAGCTATTATAGTGATAACGAC
>CM057168.1:22468093-22478523 GCA_029962745.1 Echinometra lucunter | reverse complement strand
TCCATTATCTTATACTATGAAAGTGCGGCAAGAACGAGTAATTTGCTCAAATGCAAATTGTTATCTCATTTCCTTTACTGTTTCAATAATTTATCATTGGAAGAAAGGTTGTTGATTTCCATATCAGAACTTATTAACGATTTTACAGATAGGCCTAAGTGGTTTATCTATTCAAGTATGATCTTTCGCGTTACTTTACTTTTTTTTTTTTTTTGATAGGTAGCGATTGAGGTTATGATTTGGAATAATCTCCATACCCCCCCCCCCCCCATGATTCTGATGAGGTCAGCAAACTTTGTTATCTACCAGTGTTAAAACCGCACATGCGTATGAAATACATTGAGGAATAAAGATGGACGAGAACATCTGGGGAACGTAGTCCCATTTGATAGCATATTACATACCTCGAGGTTTTCTTTCCCAATGAATTCATGTAGAAATCAATACATAGCTATCTCGCAAACACGATAAACCACGATTTTTCATATATCAGTTTCTTGGCGTCATGTGCTGCAATAACCTGGCCAGTCAGGCAGATTCCCCTCCCCCCCCCCCTAAACAATGTTTTGGTAATAATGGGCAGTTCATCTTCAGCTAATAGGAGTGTGAATTACGCTTTCTTGTCAAAAGTATTGCCGCATGATATTGCCACATAAACAATATTTAAAACACACAGACACTGGAGCCAATATAACTTATCATTATTAATGAAAATGTTTCAATAAACTCCTAGTGCATGGCCTCTAGTTCTAGTATTCAGTCTGGCAAGAAAGCCTTGTGGTAATGGCGCAAATCCTCCCATTCGTGACAGGAATTATTTCAAGCCTAATTTGATCAGCTTTTATTCTTCAAATTGGCAACACCAACTTTATTATTTTATCGCTACATTTTTCTTATGAAACGTCATGTATCTGAAATTAATATAACTGGACAGAAATTATGATGAGAAGTCAAAAAGTTGCCAATTTGCAGGGGAAAAACAGTGATTTTAAACTTTCTATCACATTGCCAATTTAAGGATTTTTATGCTTATTTTCCTTTTAAAAAATTTCAGCATGAAACAACGAATATTGACGCAACCAAAATGGGCACAGTTTGTGTAGAAATTTTTGCTCTTTCTGCTCATGTATTTGGTATGATTTTTAGAGCTTTTCATCAAAAGATATTAGGCCAAACCACAAAATGTGGACCTCTGTCACGAATGGGTTAAAGAGTTACGTGGAGACCATACAATTTTTTTTTTTTCTGGGATGACGTTACCCCAGGCCCAAAAGATAGACATGATCGAACACACGCTGGTGGTTGATAGGTCCTTGCTGAAGGCCCTCGTGACGTCATCCCACAGGTTCTCTATCGGATCAGCAACTATTATTGGTCCATTTAATAGCGTTTAAACCAGTGGCTTATCCAGGGGGGGGGGGGGGGGCAAGTGCCCCGGGTAGCTCTTCGAGGGGCGCAAACAGCGCAAAAGAGAGAAAGAAAAAAAAGGGGAGGAGGAAACAAAGCATAATCCCTTAGGATAGTGCACCCCATCGGCAGTGTAAATGTACAAATGCAAATACAGTTTTGACGGTTTAAACTGAAAAAAAAAAAAAAGAAGAAGAAGAAGAAGAGAGCTTTGCTCTCAAGCCGCCTCGCGTGATTTTTGTTTTCTTTTTCTAACAGGATCTTGTAATTTCGCACCCCCGGTGTATGGTTCTTGAACAGGTTTTTTTTTTTAAGGGTCCAAATTTGAAAAATATAGATGTATTTTCATTGCATGAAACAGCATTTGCATAGGTTCAACATTTAAAAGAAATCTCAACTTTCAATAGTATGCCCCCCCTTCCTTTGGCAGGGTAAATGGACTAGAAAAAACAGTTTCTGAGGGTTTAGAATGCCAAAAATTTCTAAAGCTCAGTCGCTCTGCTCCTTCTCATAATTAGTTTCTTTCAGCATCTCGTAATTTTGCTCCCCCGTATAGTTCTTAAATTGATTTTTAAGGGTTCCAATTTTGAAATACATGTATAAAGATGTAACTGTCTTTGCTTTGCTTGCTATCGTGGAAGTTGTATTTCCTCGCAATATTGCACCCTCAAAATAGTGAATAAAACAAAATTTGAGAGGTTTAACATTTACAAGAAATCTCAGTAGACTTGCAAATTCCTCGATTGGGCCTATTTATCAAGGGTTTTGCCATTGTCATGCATAACACACGTCACCTAAATCATGACATATATTTAAAGCTTATTTAATTCATAAACAACTTTTTGACAGACAGAATACAGGTTAATCCCAACCATGCCAACTATGATCAATTTCGAGCTTACTTAGGAAATTAAATTCATAAGTACATAGACTATTTACTATTTACTAAGTACCTCGCTTACCGTCCGAAACCATTCTGTTTCTACGAGCGATTTCTAGCTCACTTAGATCATTTTTTATCGATAGACGGAATACAGGTCAACCAGGGAACTTAATTCAAACTAATTAAGATCATGAATGAGTTATTGATAGGCAGAATAAAGTTTATTTTTCAACAATGAAATAGATTTCAAGCTCACTACAAACATGAACGAGGTATCGATAGGGAAAATGCAATTCACACTCTCAGAAAAGTGAATTTAAAAATTTAGATTCGTTAACTGTTAAACAAACCGAGTAACTGATTAAAAGAGAGTTCCCATAGACTCTTAAAAATAGTTTAAACTGACTAGACCAAGGGCCAGCAGGTTGAAAATGTTATTTTAATCATTCCTAACTGTTTTCTAGTCATTTTAAATACTTTCTCTAGACGTATTTTGACTAGTAGACATTAAACTTTGACTAGAATATAATAAGATATTTGACTAGACATCTTAGTTGCACCCGTTGACCCTTAATCTAGTCATTTTGACTAAATCGTTTTAAGTATGTATTGTGAATCTTTTTAACCAACAATTGATCGGTTCATATCCATGATATCTTAACCGACCTACATGACTTTTATTTAACTGCGTTTTTGAATTGAATGGGAATTCACAATTTATTTCCTTCTGAGTCAGTAACAGCATGTACAGAGGAAGGGCGAACACCCGGGAAGCGAAGCGAAGTTTAACCAACAATTGTTCAGTTTATATTTCAACCATCATAGGTATTATTCTTAGAGTGTACTTTCAACATACTCAACATGAAATAGATTTCAAACTCAATATCATGAACGAATTATTGGTTACTCTCGCCCATGACATATCTTTTGAGCTCTTTTAAATCACAACTGGGTTTAAAATGAATACAGGTTAACTTCAACCATAAAACAAATCTAGATTCGGAGCTCGCATAGGAAATGATATTTACAGAACATTCCTAAATCATTTACATTACCAGCTCACGAAGATCCAGCATGAATAGTTCGCACGCAGGCATGATATAGAGGTACTCCAGACTCCTGTATTTTATATCAGGAGGTGTTTCATAAAGTTTTTCTTTTCCACGTAAAGTAACGACTTGAATATGAAGTGGCAATTGGATGGCAAAGTTTGTTTTCCTAATATTTTATGACGATGTGACTGCAATTCAAATAATATCAACGAAATTGTGGCAAAAAATATATTGTGAGAAAATTTTCGTACAAAGTCGTAATGTTAATCTACGCCTGTAGAATTGTTTCACCTTCAGCTGATTCGATTTATAATGACTGAGAATCGCATTTGGCATCATCCACCAGGCATAATAATCAATTCAAAGTTCAAACTTTCCTGTATCATAAGTAACGTATTGAGTGAGGAAATAGAGATATTTCTCAATTTTTAAATATATTTCAAACTAACTTAAATTACGAATAATTAAGCATTACTCAAAATTATTACTAGTCCTCATGTAGATGGGCATCAAACATGCCAGATATAACAAACAACCTAGAGAAACAACAGTTCGTATTGCTGTGATTAAAACATTCAGTGAAAAACTGCATTTCATCTGTATGGTAGGCATGGTAGGTGATGTAAACTGTTCATGATCAAGTAAATTTGATATCATAAATGATACGTTTTCTCGTTAGAATGCAATATTAGCTCATATCGATCTACCTTTCTCCCCGCTCATTCTCCCTCTCACTCTGTATTCATAATCTACTCACTTGTTGATTACGTGCAGTCCAACGGTAGGCAAATAATCTTTAGTTATCTTTGATCTTGGATGCCTGTCCTTCGCAATGTTCCCGGAGGAAATTAGGTTGGAGCTGTGATTGTCGGTGGCCCTTAGCTTTTGAAGCGAAGATCAAGATGCCTTTTCCACAATAGATTTCAGAAGATTTGACAAAGATGCTTCAAAATTACAATTTACAGAACACTTTGAGGATACTGATGAATATTCGCTGTTATACAGTTGTTCAAAATTTTGAAGAAAAAAAAATTCTGTGAGGTGGACTAGTTCGTCGTGGTATGAATTCAGATGAAATGAATATAAATCGATTAGCTAAAACCTAAGAATTATCAGACCTATCAGGCTCGCCTTGTCTCTTCAGAATAATCACAGATTAAAATGGAGAGGTATGTTCAAACTGGCTATCTTGGTTGGCTTTCAGGGAGGAGAATAATGAATTATTGTTTTGAGTGCGCATCATATGATTTTTGCCTTATATGGTTGGGTTGCACAAATTTATTCAAATGTGGTTGTGATAAGTGCAAAACGACTTCCCATTGGATAAAATTCATGATATCTTATTGGCAAACAATAATGTAATGTCTTAGAAAACATACACTATGCAAACGAGCTTTTCTCACGTAACCAATCAGAATTATCGACGATTTCCCTCCAACCAAGCAGGGTTACTTTGCAGACGTCACATTTTGAAAACGCCAGGCACCAAAACAACTACCGCACTTACTTTATCAATCTGAGAGATAAAGACCTACTTGAAGCGTCTTATATCTTTAGAACAAAGTTTGCATGGAAGCGCATGATGCTTGATCTACAAAAAATTCGCAAAACAACCCACTCCTCCCTTCGCTTGCTCCAGGCGAAAAAATATACGTCCCTTCCATGCCCACGTGTATATTAAAAAAAAAAAAAAAAAAAGAGAGACACACAAACTGGAAAAAGAATTCGAAAAGAAATGATGCAACAATTTTAAGGCCCCTTCTATAACACAAACAAACCAACAGAAGCTCATGCGTTTCAACCCTTCCCCTCTTAACAACGCCCCACCATTCTCCTTTTTTTTCTTGTTTTTCTTGTTTTTTTTTAGGTTTGTAATGAAAATGTGGAAGAAGTGTCCCCCTTCCCGAACACAATCACTATGCAGGTGTCTCATAATAGACTATAAAATACACAATTTGACATTTCGATTGAAACTTCAGTGCCGATGTGTATGCAGTTTGCTGTACCAATGTGTATGCACTGCAATTGGATTTCAGTAATAATTAGGCGATGTATTATCATTGTGTTGTCTTCCCCTCACCAAGGCCATCACTGAAAACTAAATAGATTTTTCGTCCTATTCCATCCTTCTTTCATTTCCTTCCTGAGTCATTTTATTTTAATATTACTTCTGTTTAAGTTTGGTTTTCTATTAAAGGAGTACAAGTAGTAGTGTGTGTGCAGCGCTTTATAACTGCGAGGAAAAGGCGCTATATCAAATGAATTTTGTTATTTTTTTTGCTAGATCTTTGACTCCGTCAAGCCAAGTCCACAGACTGCCTGGACTGTTTACGTACCGCGCTTTCGATTGGCTGAGAATACACCACCATGAACGTTCATAACGGGGACAGTCGCTTTCTTTTCCTGCCCTCGCAAGCGTGTGGCAAGAGGTGAATTTTTGGGAATCGCGCGATTAGAATGAACAACGTTAGCAGAAGGGGGGAGGGGGGGGGGGGGGGAGCGAACGGACGTTCTGGATAGAGTCAGGACTACGTCAAGCCTGTCACCACAGATCCCTCCATCTTTTAATAATGTCCCTGTATCCAGTATCTTATACTCTGGAAGTGAGGTGTGTACGTGCATTTGCTCAAAATGCTAATCGTTATCTTATTTGCTTTATTGTTTCAATAATTTCTCATTGGAAAAAAAACATTGTTGACTTCTAAATCAGGACTTTTGAACCATCTTAAAGATAGGTGTATGTCGGTTTTATCTTCAAGTATGATCCTTGGCGAAGGACACTCATAGTCTAGTGGGTGAAAGGTAAAGGTGAAATGTTATTATTTTCCCTCTTATTATGTGCTAGGTAACGACGGAGAACATCTCTAGTTGAAGACAATCTCCATATCCCTACCCTTCATCCATTTTCATGAGGTCAACGAACTCTGCTACCTGCGGTATCAAACGTCACATTAAGTGAATTGAGAAATAAAGATGGACGAGAACATCTAGTATTAAATCATATAGTCCCATTAATACTAGAAGTTCTCGTCCATCTTTATTGATCATGTGCAATTCATCCACAGCTAACAGGGGTGTGAACTACACTCCCTTGCCCTAAGTATTGCCAGTGAGTACATGTATTACAAAGGAGGCAATTCATGACATAGACTTCTTGTCCTCCGCATATACAGATTACTCGCAATCATTAAATGAATTTTATGCTCACTTAAATCACGAATGAGTTAGCAAAACTCAAAACTCATACTAGTTTCCTTAACTATAAAAATAACTGTACAAAATAATTTGTACTACTGTGCATACAAAATCAAAGAAAACTGCATTTCTGCAGTAGGTGAACGTAGACTTATCAATTAAATCAAATGTTATTGAGGATACGTTTGTTTGTAATATTAACAAATTGCGTTCTATTCTTCCTCACACCCTCCCCCGCCCTCTTTCTCTCTCTCTCTCTCTCGCTCTTTGTAAACGCAATCTACTCACTTGTCATTTAGGCACAGTCTGCCGGTAGAGAAATAAATAATCTGTTGTTGTTTGTGATCTTGGATGGTTGCCCTCCGAAATTTTCCCGGAGGAAATTTAGCCTGGAGCTGTCACAGTGATTGTCGGGCAACGTTAGTTTTTTGGAGAGAAGATCCGATTTTTTTTCCAGAGTTGAATTCAAAGGTTTGCCGGAGATGCTTCAAAATTACAATTTACAAGACACTTTGAAGATATAGATGAATATTCGCTGTTACAGTCGTTCAAACTTTTGCAAAAGTTCTACTAGGTGGCCTAGTTTGGCGTGGTATTTTTTACAAGCTCAGCTGAGATGAATGGTAAATCAATCTACTTGGTAAAACACAGTTTATTGTCCCAGATATACGTTTGTAAAAACAAACACACACATTATGTGAATAATGTGTGTTAGACTGATTTGCCTCTTCAAAGTAATCACAGTTTAAAATGGAGAGGTATGTTAAAATTGGATATTTTGGCTGGCTTTGAGAGAGGAGAATGATAAAAAAAATATATAATTGTTTGAATGAGCATGATATGATTACTACCCTTTATGGTTAGGTTGCACAAACTTATTCAAATATGTTTGTGATGAGTGCAAAACAATTTCTCATTGGCTACTATGTGTGATATCTTTCTTAGAATTCCACACGTAACCAATCAGAATTCTCGACTATTTTCCCCCAACCAAGCAGGATTACCTGTGCAAATACCACATTCAAAAATGTCAGGCATCAAAGCAAGTATTTGCTTGATTAATTTGAGAGATGATATGACCAACTTTTGAATATCTTTCAGTTTAGAGCAAAGTTTGCATGGGAACATAATCACATTTTCTGTTTGTTTGTTTGTTTGTTTTTTCTCTCCAGACTCAGTGTTCTCTTCTTCTTTAATTTCAAACTACCCCCTCTGTTCTAGTAAATTCGGGATAAAAACGTACGCAGACACACACACACACACACATCATCATCATCATCACAAAGAATTCTTAGAGGAGCACAGAATTCCTTCCGTTTTCTCCCTCCCTTATTATTCTCTTCTCTCTTGTTTTTTCCCCTTCACTTTAAGCAGCCATCATTGATTGCTTCCCCTCTCTCTCTCTCTCTCATTTTCCCTTCTATTCTAGAATATGGTTTCTCCCCCTCTTATTCTTTTAGATGCATGTTTATTTTTTTCTCCCCTTTCTTTTAACTCTTATTATATGATCTCTGCTCTCTCGCTTAAGTATTTCGAATCCCTTCAATTATTATTGTAAAGTTATGATTATTATTATTAACATTAAACAAATATACATTTATATTCTTCTTTTTCCTGTATCTTGAGTTATTGTTATCATTATTATCATCAATTTTATGATTATACTACACGATAGAACGAAGATGGGAGAGGTAGATGGCGGCACACACGATTTATCTCTCTCTTTCTCTCTCTCTCTCTCTCTCTCTAAATATCCCCTGTTTATACTCTTGATCCTCTTGTTATACCCTGTTAAGATCACATCATACTGTCTCTCTCTCTCACTCTCTCTCTCTAACTATCCTCTCTTTATACTCTTGATCATCTTGTTATACCCCGTTAAGATCACATCATACTCTCTCTCTTTCTCTCTAACTATCCCCTCTTTATACTCTTGATCCTCTTGCTATACCTTGTTAAGAGCACGTCATACTGTCTCTCTCTCTCTCTAACTATCCTCTCTTTATACTCTTGATCCTCTTGTTATATCCTGTTAAGAGCACATCATACTCTCTCTCTAACTATCCTCTCTTTATACTCTTGATCCTCTTGTTATATCCTGTTAAGAGCACATCATACTCTCTCTCTAACTATCCTCTCTTTATACTCCTGATCCTCTTGTTATACCCTGTTAAAGGGGATAGCAAGTGAGAAATCATGGGGAAAGGTAGGGTGATCTCGGATGAGAGAGGGGGAATGCAGTCGGCCGCTCGAGTTTCAAGAACAGGGATAATCCATTCTAAACAACTGTGATTTATTGCCGTCCGTGTCGCAAATTTCGCGCAGTGAAATAGCAATCCAACAGCTAGTCATAAGGAAAAACAATTACATGAGGCGCTTTCACACCTACCCGATCAGGAAAAATACCCGTAAATTACGAGAACTTGTTAAGGCCCCAAAATTATTGTTCTACGCTTTCACACCTACCCCAAGCCAGACCTCTTCGGGGTAAGTTCTCGAAGTTACGAGCATGCGCAGAACTATTTATTTTGCAGACGAGGATCGTGCTTTTAAATTCGCTCAGCTAGCTCAGCTCTTGCTATGATAGCGCTTGCTAGTTAGCTCGATGCGATCATCGATACGTCGATCTCTACATATTGATGTACACTTGCAGTCTAATAATCTCTCTTTAGAACTTTCAGTTTATTTTTTTATTTCGAGAGGTATCCTCTCAAACCCGAGGCTGGCAAGTCTTGCAGCCAGCATATCGTAGATAGTCCTATTTCTTTGGCTGGGGGAGGCCACTGCCTTGTACACCTCCTCCTCCCTCCACATCGCTATCAGCGATGATCAGAGGATGACATACTACCGTATGGATATAAATCATAAATAAAAAAACACGAAAGGGGAGCAGAACTTTACAAAAACAACGACGTAGCTAGAAATAGACAACACAAATCTCAAATCCAGAATGTGCGGGTACACAAACGATAACGACGTCCAATACGACGTACACGGTACACACAGTACAGTACACACTTCGTGCGCCAGTGCTTGATGGAATAGAAGTTCTCGTAATTTGCTTTCACATTACAAAAATCCCCGCGACCTTGGAGAAAGTACTCGTAATTTTGAGAAAGTACCTACTAATTTACGGGTATTTTCTTACAGGGATATTACTCGTAATTTGGTTTCACACTGGCAAAATACCTGGTATTTTCTGATCGGGGTAGAATACCCGATCTGAAAATACCAGGTATTTTTCCTGATCGGGTAGGTGTGAAAGCGCCTATGGTCAGCTCTCTGGAAGAGCCTGAGGGTGTTACGTAATCTGCGGCGACGACTTGTCGGGGGAAAGGCACTGAAGAGAAATGGCTAGACTAACCAACCAGAAGTAAACTATATTTTGTATTTTGAAATGTTGGAGCATTATACAAGACATTTCTTCAAGTGAACCTGATGAGACCCGTTAAGAGCCTAAAGACTTAATATTGTTTAGAAATGTGATAACCCAAAGTATTTGACCAGACTGAGTTTGGTCAACTTCGTGCTGTCCGAATGATCAGTCCGACGGGCTCGCACGACGGACCGGGTTACAATGTATAAGTAAACAATCCTCTTGCAAATCCATTTTGCCCATGGTTTCTCAGTTGCATGTCCTTTTAAGTTCACATCATACCCTCTCTCCCCCCCCCCCCCCCCCTCTCTCTCTCTTTAACTATCCTCTCTTTATACTCTTGATCCTCTTGTTATACCCTGTTAAGAGCACATCATACTCTCTCTCTCTAACTATCCTCTCTTTATACTCTTGATCCTCTTGTTATACCCTGTTAAGATCACATCATACTCTATCTCTCTCTAACTATCCTCTCTTTATACTCTTGATCCTCTTGTTATACCCTGTTAAGATCACA